>CM035428.1:150764944-150772444 GCA_020310875.1 Ceratopteris richardii
GGCGAATGCAATACAAGAGACGCACGCCCCGCCCGCCTACCTCCTCAACTCTTACTTGCTCTCTGCCTTTTGTTGTCCATGACCCTCTGTGATCGCACTTCTAGTTCAACCCTCTTTCTGCGTCTGAGATTCTTCCTTGTTTACTAATCCGCTGCTCCTGAGAATTGGAGGCTCTGAGACCGTAGCAATTCGCCTGGGTAATGGGGTGAAAAAACTCTGGAAATCGGGGACTGATAACAATGGAACTGAATGTTGCACGGAAGTGGAGAATAGAGCTATCATCGTCGAACACTTTACCAATCTTCTCGGGGTCTCGACTCCTCTTTCCCCCCACAGGCGCGACTCCATGGCAACCATCTCAAGGGTTTCTCAAACCAGAATCCCATAGAACTTGATTGCTCTACTGGATGCTAACATCTCCGAGAATGAAATTATCGAGGTTATTGATGCCCTTCCCAATGGGAAAAGTCCGGGTCCGGATGGCCTTACCAATGAGTTTTTCAAGTCCTTCAAACATCAGGTGGCCACCCCACTGTGCCTCGTGTGGCAAGAGGCTCTCTCTTTCGGTGCCCTCCCTGAGTGCCTGAATAATGGCGTCATCAAGTTAATCCACAAACGGGGAGATAAGAACAAAATTGAAAACTGGCGTCCGATTACCATGCTCCAAACAGGATACAAGATAATTGCAAAAGTTATCGCCAACAGAATCTCTTGTCATTTAAAGTCATGGCTGTGCGAGGACCAGAAAGGTTTTATCAAAGGTAGATCTATACTTGAAGCAATTATCGATATTTGGGAAGGCCTTGCTTTTGCTGAGGAGTCTGCTCAAGATCTGGTATTCATTAAGATCGACTTCGACAAAGCGTATGACAGATTGGAATGGGACTTTATTCTTCAATCATTGAAAGACCTTGGAGGCAGCCAAAAGTTCACGAAGATGGTTTCCACTCTTCTTGGAAATGCTTCAACTAGAATAAACATCAACGGTAAGCTCTCGGAGCCCATTCGTTTAAAAAGATCAATTAGGCAAGGCTGCCCTCTGGCTCCATTACTATTCGCTATCGCCTCGAATGGACTCAGCTGCCTATTAAAGCATCACATGGACGCTGGCAATCTCAAGGGTCTTTCCTTACCTCTAAATCACGGCCAAATGATTGTGAGACTTTTTGCTGATGACATGAATGCCTTTGTGCATAACGATATAAACAACATTGAGGTGTTTTGGTGGTGCCTCCACACCTTTTGTGTGGCATCAGGCTCAAAAATCAACCATGCTAAAGCTGCTTTTAGAGCAATCAGCGGACCTACTCCCCAATTGTTGGTGGATCAGGGGTGTCAAGTTATCCCTAGCGGTCAAGTCTTCCGTCTCCTTGGCATTCCGATGGGTTTCGACATCGCAATGGACCAACGCTGGAACTGGGTGCTATCCAAGCTGGATAGGAAGCTGAATCAGTGGAAAGGTATGCAAGTCAACCTGGCAGGACGTGCTATGGTTGTTAACACATTTATGTTGTCTACAATTATTTACTTTATCTCGTGTTGGAGACCTAAGGAGAAAGACTTGGCCAAAGTGGAAAGAATCTACAGAAACTTCCTTTGGACTGGGGACCCCAACAGAAGGGGGATTCCCAAAATCAAATGGGAAACTTGCATTAGCCCTAAAGACTCAGGGGGCTTGGGAATTTTGGATATTGTTGGGTTGGCTGACAAGCTGGCGGCAAAATGGCTTATCAAGGCCTGGAGCAATAGGGAGTCCTCTTGGGCTAAATTGATCTTCAGAAACACGGAAGACCTTACCTTTGTTGGCCACCCTGGTTGGAAGGACATAGGGATTCTCACGCTTTTGTTCTCCCCCCACCCGATCTTCCCTAAAGGCTCTAGCCTCGTGTGTTCCTTATGGAAGAATTGGAACAAGGCCAAACAGTTCATCAGAATCAGTGATGATTGGAAGTGGGCGGCTGGCATAAGACAAAATGACTCTATTTGGTTCCCGATCAGTGGCATTCGGGGGGTGGAGTCTTGGAACCTCCAAACTGCAAGGCGGTTATGGAACAAGGGGTTCAAACAGTGGAAACAGCTCTGGAAACAAGAGACCAACCAGTGGATTAGGTTCGAAGATTTGGATCCGAGACTTAGAGTTACCTTTGAGGAATGGACTCTTCTTCAAAGCAGGTGTTTAGCCTGGGACCGCTCAACTACCCGCCTTCTCTGCGGTCAGGATCTTCCTTGCTTGGAGGGCCTTAAATGGAGCAATGGTAAGAAGCTATCTAGAATCCCCAACTTCAAAGGGGATTTGGATGTTCACCACACCCTTAACAAGAGATGGTGCCTTGCTTGGACCAAACTTCGGTGGGAGCTAAAATTCATGTCTATTTGGCACCCCCTAATTGAGGTCAAAAAGTCCGTTCTCATGTGGCAGATCTTGCATAAAGGAATCTGGACCAATGCAAGGGCTAACAAAATCTGTGGTGTGCCGCCATGGTGCAAGCGTTGCCATCGGTGCATCGAAGATTTAGCTCATCTGTTCTTCGACTGCCCCAAGTCCCGTGTTATCTAGCATCACGTGACCCGGGTATTGAGACTTACGAGTCAAATCAACTGGCAACATGTGATGTTGGGTGAGGCGATCGGCTGCTCATCGAGGCTGTGGAATGCCATCAGAGGTGAGGCTCTCTGGAAGATTTGGAGGGAGCGCTGTGCTGTCAATTTTGGCCAAACTCCTAAGGAATGGTCGATCGAGAAATCCTTGTTTCTCCTTGGTAAAAGAATCTCCCGAGTCAAGAGATCACCACCGTTTAGACATCACTGTATTTATCTCCTCGAAAACAACAAGTTGAAACCCAAATGGGTCCCACATGAGGGTGATGATAATGTTATCCGCCTCATTTGTAATGCCCTGTAACTTGCCATACTCCTCCCCTGCATTGTGGGATTTGGGGGGTCCCATGGGCACTAGTCCCATTCACTTGTAACTTTTTCTCTTTATTATAATTAAAGTCTGGGAGATTAGGCTAAGGCCGAACTTCCTTTATATATTAAAAAAAAAAAAAAATTGTTGGTGGCGATAGACTACAATCAAGTGCAGGACCCTTGCTAGGGCACAAGAGACACTCAGAAAACTTCAAGCCCAAAATGTAGCAACTTGGAATGTAATGATTACTCGTCAGTGGTCATGTGAAGTAGAAGCAAGCACAAGAATCACTTTGCCTCTTTGGTCAAATGCAAACTTTGTGTATCTGTCGAGATGCCATCACTTATATTTTCATCCTAAAAGCGTGTGGCTATAAACCAATGCTAGTAAAGGGGCTATTGTCACAAAAAAAAAAAAAAAAGAAGAAGAAGAAAAAAAGGATCCTGTCAACCACTCCGTTGCCCAATCTCTCTGAAACATCCCTTGCATGCGGGAGGTGCACATGTGAACAAGGGGGAGGCGATCTTTTAGGTTTTTGCTAGGTGGTTCGGTGATTGTGCAGGATGCGAAGAAGAAGAGGACCGAGGAGCATCATTTGAGGAGAGTTTTCTTCTTTTTTCTTCGTGTGTGGTTCGCAAGCGGATCGACCATGGCTGAAGGGAGCAGAGATGAGGGAAGGAAGCATGGGCAAGAGCCTTTTGAAGAAGATTTTATGGACTATAGTTAATGACAATCAAAGGAGCTTTTGGGCATCTCCTTGCTTCCAAAGGGGGGGATTTGTTACTATGCAGGTAACGAAATCAGAATGGGGGATCTGGTGGGCATCCGTCCTCAGCAGGAGGTACATGAGAGGGGGAAGAAGAACTCTCTGGATGGCTATTCTTCTTGTTGGTGGTATGCAGGTACAAAGTAGAGGGGAGAGCGGGAGGAGCGACTACATTTTTTGAAGCTGAGGAGGTTCAATATCCGCGCTTTTGGGGGAAAAAGAGGTTCGCATGCTTCTCTATAAGAGAACAAAGCTTCAAAGATAGCAGTGCAGGTAGCTCTACATGTGAGGAGTCAATTCTTGGCAGATGCCTAAGAGGATGTGCTCAATAAAGAGAAGAAGAGGGAGTGCACAGGCTTTAATAAAAGAAATTCTTCTTGATTTTGCTAGTTTACATTCCTGTTGGAGGATCGGGGCCTGTTATGGATGTGGAAGTGTAGTCATCAACTTGAAGTGGAGAAGGATGGGAAGGGGCACCATTAGGTACGAAAGCACAGTGCAGTTCTTAGAGTTTCTTCTTGGTCAGTACTTGCAAAACCTTTTTGGCCCGAGCAAGAACATAGGGCTTCTTTTTCCTCAAGGGTTCAAAGGGAATAGGGCGGGTACAACCCTGAAGGAGGTCCTCACTTTATGGAACTCCAACCATAGGTACAGAGTGGAGAAGTGGAGGAAGCATCCACTAATAAAGGTCATGAGAGGATGCCTTGGAACAAGCTGAAGGCAGGGAAATGAGGGTATTTTTGGGGGAATGCTGCTCTTCTAACACAACAGAAGAAGGGCATTGGATTCTCTAAGGAGGGCATTGGAAGGAAATTGATTGCATTTGTTGGTCGCTTCAACAGCAACAGTCCTGAAAGGACGTGTGCTCGGGTAGCAACAAGCAAAAAGGGGGAGAATGAGACTCCATCGTCTGGGAGAAATCTGAAGTCATCCAGAAGGACCTTGCATCGAGTAAAGTGAATTATTCTGCTGTGCATGAGAAGAGGGAAAATTCAGTGGGTTCTTCCGGTGGATTGTGCAGTAGAATATATGTCCAGGGCATCGATGGGAGTATGAGCAGCTATCGGTGAGGAGTTTGCAAAGGGAAGACATCAACGGGGAGGAGAGTGCAGATATACACGTCTAGCGATAAAAGGAATTGCATTCGTTCTTTTGGGAGTAGGGTGTAGGTGTGCATGTCCAACACCAAAAGGGTTTTTTTGTTGGTTTTTATAGGTCTTGAAGGGGAGCTCTAGCCGAGATAGATGGGAGGAACATTCTGGGCTACAGTGCGGTCAAGAATCGAGAAGGTTCCCTCCCTGACTTTTGCTCTTGGACGATGCTACTAGTGATTGTAGATGAGGGCAGATCTCTTCTGAAGATGACTGAGTGGAGAAAATAGCTGATTTGGACAGCAAAAAGAACATGCCTCTTGAGTATAGCCTGCTGTGATGGTGTTGGTTCCTGTGCATCCTTCTGCATAATGCTGAGAGATTTGGTGGCTTCAAATGCACCAGATCCATTACAAAAAAGAAATCAGCCTGTGTGTTCAAACATATTGGATTTTGTTAATAAGGGGAACAGGGTTTTGTTACAGTCAGCTTTGTCCTGCATATGACTGATGATACTCATAGAAATCTAAAGTTTTTTGGCATTATGACTGTAGCACAAGGGCCCATGGAAGCTTTCAATGTTTTCCTTATGGCAGGCCCTGCTAGGAGGACTTTATGGCAGGCCCTGCTAGGAGGACTCTATTCATGGTGGTGGCAGCTCCTGGAATGGAAGGCTCTGCTGTGATGCATTGGATTATGTTTTGGAAGGAATGAAGGCAGCATCCTCTCCATATTAGCTATATCAACGCTTGCTCTCATACTTTCCCAACAATTTTTGCTGCAACAAGGAGGGCAGCTGCTATGTTTCTAGAGCAAGGATAGAACTATGCTGAAGCTGGCTGTGTAATGAGTGTGCCCCAAGCAACAAAGCTGGAACTTCATCACAGATTAATTTGGGTACCTGAAGGCTTCTGCTACTGACAAAAGACTTTTATTTACTGCCACAGAGGATGAAAGTATGATTACAACCAGGAATTCTGTTGGTCAGGGAACTTAGCAATACTCAGCATTCCAAATCTCTTGGTTTAGGGACAACTCGAAGGCCACATCTGTATGGGGGTGAACGGGCTCTCTCTCTAGTAGATATGCTGGCTAAAATGCTTCAATCAACACTCGCTTCCAGTTCAGTGAATGCAGCAAACAAGTTCAGCATTTTTTATGACACCGATGCATGGATCATGTGGATAATCTATGTCTGCTACCTCTTCATACATGAAATCTGAAGGTTATAAACAATGATTGAAGATGTTGTTCATGAGGAGCTAACGGCGGAGCTTTCTTCAGAATTTCAGACTGTCAAGGAATCCTTTGCAATCGCACCTGATAGCCGTGCTTTTCTCCAGACCAGAATCACAATGGCCGAAGTTGATCTGAAAGAAGTAGATGGAGAGGATTCTCTCAAGCTTCTGCAAACAGGTTTTTGCCCTGTGCCTCTATTTTGAACCGATAAAAAAGCAAGTCTAATATTAGGAATGAGGCCTGCAAGGATTCCTGTACTTATTTTGGAATCCAGTTGCTTGAAAGCTTTAAAACAAGAAGTGCAGGATTAGGAAAGATTTTCGGCATGCCAAACAAATTCAAGCTCATATTCACCGTGCTGGTCTAGAGTCTCCTCAATTGTGCAGGTCTTATGCAGACGGGGCAAGAGAGGCACTCTGAGACAGTTGAAAAAGGATTTGGAAAAGAGCTATATGTTGCCAACACTTTGATTGACATGAATTCAAAAGGTGGCTTCCTTTTAGATGCAAGGAATGTTTGTTATAGGCTTCTCATCCGAGATGTTTCATCTTGGACCCTACTGATACAGGGATATAGCTACAGCAAAAGTGGGCTTCAAGTTTTTACTTTTTTGTTCATGCATGTATGGATTGTATGGAAGGTGCAGGTCCTTGGCTATGGTGTACAGTAGAATGAATCTTGGTTCTGTGACAGGGCTGGCATTTTCTCGATCTTTAATACAGGATTTCAGTTGGCCATCTATGTTCTGGTCTTTTGGTCTTCTCAGGGCTCTCTCATACCTTGCTTGGCAACATCTTACCTCAAGTTCTCTTCTTTAAAGATCCAAAGATATTTGCTATATGATTCCTTGGATGTTGCCTCTGTCAACGACTCCAGTGTGGGTTCTGATTGTGCCCTTTCTGACATGACTTAGTGTGCTTCCAAGGCTTACAATGGCCATATCTACAAATCTAGGAAAAACTGAGAAAAAAGCTATTGCTACCTGCTCCAAAATTGGTTGATATGAGGTTCAACAAAGCGGATGGAGTTGCTCTGACAAACTGAGTTATACTTGTAGTTCTCGGCAGTAACGAAGGATGAACAAAGCATGAAGGAAGGTGGCTCTTGGGCTTCAGGGTTGACGGTTGGTCTTCCAATCAAAATGTTGCAGGCTGCTCCTCACCAGGTTGTTTGGAACCAGGTTTCTCCCCATCACTCTATTGATGGCTTGAAGCACCGGGTTTGCTGATTGCTGGTAGGGATGCTGCATGACATTTTTCATGAGGAATGTTAACTGATGTTTTTTTACCTGCAAATTCTAGGAAACTAAGTCTTGTGGCTTTCAAATGGTTCAGCTCCTTGGTTTATTGTTTATATATGAATATTCAGCAGATATTGGCTAGCACAGGGTTTTAGGTTATTGTGTGACTGCCCCAAGTGGGGATTATGTCTGCTGCCTTTTCCCTCGCTTGGAGAAGATGATCTGGATTATATGTGGATGCTTTGCTGTGTAC
>CM035428.1:150774944-150782444 GCA_020310875.1 Ceratopteris richardii
TTAGGATTGTTGTGTGTTAGGTGCAAAAGAACAAAGAGGCTAAACTTAAGTTCCAGTCTTTATTCAACTAAGAGTGAGAAAGGGTAAAACTTAAGTTTAAGCATGTTAAGTTCAACACTCTTTTGGATCCAAAAGGACTTATAGATTCCAACTGAAGTTCGAGCCCGTGAGTCATATCAAGTTTAGGATTGTTGGCTCATATGATATGAGGCTCCAACTTAAGTTCGAGCCTCTCAAGTTTTCCGGCAAAAAAAACAGGCTTCAACTTAAGTTCGAGCCTCTCAAGTTTTCTAGTAAAAACATTAATATTTTTAACTCAAATCTTCTTGCATCTACAAAAGCTAAGCCTCTGAATCATATGAGCTGAGTTATGAAGCTCAGACTTTTTCAGCTTTTCCAAAAGTTGTTATGAGCAAAAGAACAAAGAGGAGTTTGAGCCTCTCAGCTTTTTCCAACCATATCAAGTTCAGGATTGTTGGATCACATGATATGAGCAAAAGAACAAAGAGGGTCGAACTTAAGTTCGAGCCTCTTAGCTTTTCCAACCATATCAAGTTTAGGATTGTTGTGTCTTATGTGCAAAAGAACAAAGAGGCTCGAACTTAAGTTCGAGCCTTTGAACTTTTCCAACCATATCAAGTTCAGGATTTGTTGGATCACATGATATGAGCTTCAGCTTTTTCAGCCATATCAAGCTTAGGATTGTTGTGTCTTATGTGGAAAAGAACAAAGAGGATCGAACTTAAGTTCGAGCCTCTGAGCTTTTCCAACCATATCAAGTTTAGGATTGTTGGATCACATGATGAGCTTTAGCTTTTCCAACCATATCAAGTTTAGGATTGCTGTGTCTTATGTGCAAAAGAACAAAGAGGCTCGAACTTAAGGTCGAGCCTTTGAACTTTTCCAACCATATCAAGTTTAGGATTTGTTGGATCACATGATATGAGCTTTAGCTTTTCAAGCCATATCAAGTTTAGGATTGTTGTGTCTTATGTGCAAAAGAACAAAGAGGCTCGAACTTAAGTTCGAGCCTCTAACTTTTCCAACCATATCAAGTTTAGGATTGTTGGATCACATGATATGAGCCTCAGCTTTTCCAGCCATATCAAGTTTAGGATTGTTGTGTCTTATGTGCAAAAGAGCAAAGAGGATCGAACTTAAGTTCGAGCCTCTGAGCTTTTCCAACCATATCAAGTTTAGGATTGTTGGATCACATGATATGAGCAAAAGAACAAAGAGCTTTTCCAACCATATCAAGTTTAGGATTGTTTGGTCACATGATATGAGCAAAAGAACAAAGAGGAGTTAGAGCCTCTGAGCTTTTCCAACCATATCAAGTTTAGAATTGTTGGATCACATGATATGAGCAAAAGAACAAAGAGGCTCAAACTTAAGTTCGAGCCTCTCAGCTTTTCCAAACATATCAAGTTTAGGATTGTTGTGTCTTATGTGCAAAAGAACAAAGAGACTCGAACTTAAGTTCGAGCCTGTGAGCTTTTCCAACCATATCAAGTTCAAGATTTGTTGGATCAAATGATATGAGCCTCAACTTTTCCAACAATATCAAGTTTAGGATTGTTGTGTCTGATGAGCAAAAGAACAAAGAAGATCAAACTTAAGTTCGAGCCTCTGAGCTTTTCCAACCATATCAACTTTAGGATTGTTGGATCACATGATATGAGCAAAAGAACAAAGAGCTTTTCCAACCATATCAAGTTTAGGATGTTTGGTCACATGATATGAGCAAAAGAACAAATAGGAGTTAGAGCCTCTGAGCTTTTCCAACCATATCAAGTTTAGAATTGTTGGATCACATGATATGAGCAAAAGAACAAAGAGCCTCTGAATCATATGAGCTGAGTTATGAAGCTCAGACTTTTTTAGCTTTTCCAAAAGTTGTTATGAGCAAAAGAACAAAGAGGAGTTCGAGCCTCTCAACTTTTTCCAACCATATCAAGTTCAGGATTGTTGGATCACATGATATGAGCAAAAGAACAAAGAGGCTCGAACTTAAGTTCGAGCCTCTCAGCTTTTCCAACCATATCAAGTTTAGGATTGTTGTGTTTTATATGCAAAAGAACAAAGAGGCTCGAACTTAAGTTCGAGCCTTTGAACTTTTCCAACCATATCAAGTTCAGGGTTTGTTGGATCACATGATATGAGCTTCAGCTTTTCCAGCCATATCAAGTTTAGGATTGTTGTGTCTTATGTGCAAAAGAACAAAGAGGCTCGAACTTAAGTTCGAGCCTCTGAGCTTTTCCAACCATATCAAGTTTAGGATTGTTGTGTCTTATGTGATCCTCAGCTTTTCCAACCATATCAAGTTTAGAATTGTTGGATCACATGATATGAGCAAAAGAACAAAGAGGCTCAAACTTAAGTTCGAGCCTCTCATCTTTTCCAACCATATCAAGTTTAGGATTGTTGTGTCTTATGTGCAAAAGAACAAAGAGACTCGAACTTAAGTTCGAGCCTCTGAGCTTCTCCAACCATATCAAGTTCAGGATTTGTTGGATCACATGATATGAGCCTCAGCTTTTCTAGCCACATCAAGTTTAGGATTGTTGTGTCTTATGTGCAAAAGAACAAAGAGGATTGAACTTAAGTTCGAGCCTCTGAGCTTTTCCAACCATATCAAGTTTAGGATTGTTGGATCACATAATATGAGCAAAAGAACAAAGAGCTTTTCCAACCATATCAAGTTTAGGATTGTTTGGTCACATGATATGAGCAAATGCCTCTAAGCTTTTCCAACCATATCAAGTTTAGACTTGTTGGATCACATGATATGAGCAAAAGAACAAAGAGGCTCAAACTTAAGTTCGAGCCTCTCAGCTTTTCCAACCATATCAAGTTTAGGATTGTTGTGTCTTATGTGGAAAAGAACAAAGAGGCTCGAACTTAAGTTCGAGCCTCTGAGCTTTTCCAACCATATCAAGTTTAGGATTTGCTGGATCACATGATATGAGCCTCAGCTTTTCCAGCCATATCAAGTTTAGGATTGTTGTGTCTTATGTTCAAAAGAACAAAGAGGATCGAACTTAAGTTCGAGCCTCTGAGCTTTTCCAACCATATCAAGTTTAGGATTGTTGGATCACATGATGAGCTTTAGCTTTTCCAACCATATCAAGTTTAGGATTGCTGTGTCTTATGTGCAAAAGAACAAAGAGGCTCGAACTTAAGGTCGAGCCTTTGAACTTTTCCAACCATATCAAGTTTAGGATTTGTTGGATCACATGATATGAGCTTCAGCTTTTCAAGCCATATCAAGTTTAGGATTGTTGTGTCTTATGTGCAAAAGAACAAAGAGGCTCGAACTTAAGTTCGAGCCTCTAACTTTTCCAACCATATCAAGTTTAGGATTGTTGGATCACATGATATGAGCCTCAGCTTTTCCAGCCATATCAAGTTTAGGATTGTTGTGTCTTATGTGCAAAAGAGCAAAGAGGATCGAACTTAAGTTCGAGCCTCTGAGCTTTTCCAACCATATCAAGTTTAGGATTGTTGGATCACATGATATGAGCAAAAGAACAAAGAGCTTTTCCAACCATATCAAGTTTAGGATTGTTTGGTCACATGATATGAGCAAAAGAACAAAGAGGAGTTAGAGCCTCTGAGCTTTTCCAACCATATCAAGTTTAGAATTGTTGGATCACATGATATGAGCAATAGAACAAAGAAGCTCAAACTTAAGTTCGAGCCTCTCAGCTTTTCCAACCATATCAAGTTTAGGATTGTTGTGTCTTATGTGCAAAAGAACAAAGAGACTCGAACTTAAGTTCGAGCCTGTGAGCTTTTCCAACCATATCAAGTTCAAGATTTGTTGGATCACATGATATGAGCCTCAACTTTTCCAACAATATCAAGTTTAGGATTGTTGTGTCTGATGTGCAAAAGAACAAAGAGGATGGAACTTAAGTTCGAGCCTCTGAGCTTTTCCAACCATATCAACTTTAGGATTGTTGGATCACATGATATGAGCAAAAGAACAAAGAGCTTTTCCAACCATATCAAGTTTAGGATTGTTTGGTCACATGATATGAGCAAAAGAACAAATAGGAGTTAGAGCCTCTGAGCTTTTCCAACCATATCAAGTTTAGAATTGTTGGATCACATGATATGAGCAAAAGAACAAAGAGCCTCTGAATCATATGAGCTGAGTTATGAAGCTCAGACTTTTTTAGCTTTTTCAAAAGTTGTTATGAGCAAAAGAACAAAGAGGAGATCGAGCCTCTCAACTTTTTCCAACCATATCAAGTTCAGGATTGTTGGATCACATGATATGAGCAAAAGAACAAAGAGGCTCGAACTTAAGTTCGAGCCTCTCAGCTTTTCCAACCATATCAAGTTTAGGATTGTTGTGTTTTATATGCAAAAGAACAAAGAGGCTCGAACTTAAGTTCGAGCCTTTGAACTTTTCCAACCATATCAAGTTCAAGGTTTGTTGGATCACATGATATGAGCTTCAGCTTTTCCAGCCATATCAAGTTTAGGATTGTTGTGTCTTATGTGCAAAAGAACAAAGAGGCTCGAACTTAAGTTCGAGCCTCTGAGCTTTTCCAACCATATCAAGTTTAGGATTGTTGTGTCTTATGTGATCCTCAGCTTTTCCAACCATATCAAGTTTAGAATTGTTGGATCACATGATATGAGCAAAAGAACAAAGAGGCTCAAACTTAAGTTCGAGCCTCTCATCTTTTCCAACCATATCAAGTTTAGGATTGTTGTGTCTTATGTGCAAAAGAACAAAGAGACTCGAACTTAAGTTCGAGCCTCTGAGCTTCTCCAACCATATCAAGTTCAGGATTTGTTGGATCACATGATATGAGCCTCAGCTTTTCTAGCCACATCAAGTTTAGGATTGTTGTGTCTTATGTGCAAAAGAACAAAGAGGATTGAACTTAAGTTCGAGCCTCTGAGCTTTTCCAACCATATCAAGTTTAGGATTGTTGGATCACATAATATGAGCAAAAGAACAAAGAGCTTTTCCAACCATATCAAGTTTAGGATTGTTTGGTCACATGATATGAGCAAATGCCTCTGAGCTTTTCCAACCATATCAAGTTTAGACTTGTTGGATCACATGATATGAGCAAAAGAACAAAGAGGCTCAAACTTAAGTTCGAGCCTCTCAGCTTTTCCAACCATATCAAGTTTAGGATTGTTGTGTCTTATGTGCAAAAGAACAAAGAGACTCGAACTTAAGTTCGAGCCTCTGAGCTTTTCCAACCATATCAAGTTCAGGATTTGCTGGATCACATGATATGAGCCTCAGCTTTTCCAGCCATATCAAGTTTAGGATTGTTGTGTCTTATGTGCAAAAGAATTAAGTTCGAGCCTCTGAGCTTTTCCAACTTAAGTTTGAGTCTCATTGCTTTTCTAACCATATCAAGTTTAGGATTGTTTGGTTATATGATATGAGCAAAAGAGCAAAGAGGTTCTGAGTTCGAGCCTCTGAGATTTTCCAACCATATCAAGTTTAGAATTGTTGGGTCACGTGATATGAGCAAAAGAACAAAGAGGCTCGAACTTAAGTTCAATCCTCTCAGCTTTTCCAACCATATCAAGTTCAGGATTGTTGGATCACATGATATAAACAGAAGAACAAAGAGGCTCAAACTTAAGTTCGAGCCTCTGAGCTTTTCCAGCCATATCAAGTTTAGGTTTCTTGTGTCTTATGTGCAAAAGAACAAAGAGGCTCGAACTTAAGTTCATGTCTCTGAGCTTTTCCAGCCATATCAACTTTAGGATTGTTGTGTCTTATGTGCAAAAGATTAAGTTCGAGCCTTTGAGCTTTTCCAACCATATCAAGTTTAGTATTGTTTGGTCACATGATATGAGGAAAAGAACAAAGAGGCTCGAACTTAAGTTCAAGCCTCTGAGCTTTTCCAGTCATATCAAGTTTGGGATTGTTGTGTGTTATGTGCAAAAGAACAAAGAGGAGTTTGAGCCTCTCAGCTTTTTCCAACCATATAAAGTTTAGGATTGTTGGATCACATGATATGAACTTCAGAAAACTTGAGAAACCCAAACTTAAGTTTGTAAATAAGATAGGATTGAAATTCAAACTATGAACTTCAGTTTGAATTTCATTTCAACTTGGATAGAGATCTTATTTGGGTTGAAATTCAAACTATGAACTTCAGTTTGAATTTCATTTCAACTTGGATAGAGAGAGTTTGAGCCTGTATTCAATTTGGAGCCTCTGAAACATATCAAGTTCGAGATTGTTTGGTCACATGATATGACGCTCGATGCAAATATGTATTGGATTGCATGAGTATGGTGTACAAAGGTAATTTTGTGAACTCAAGTCAGCGCTTGAGTTTTAATTTCATGTTTGATGCAAAAGAAGTATGTATCAAGGCATGGTATTTAATTCATGGTATTGGAAAGAGCTCATTTTATAGGCTACGAGAAAAGTTTCTACTTGGTCAAAAGGTATCCATTCATGGGAATAATGGAATACTTAGAAAAAGTATCAAACATGTAGAAATAGCAAAAGCTTTGATACATGATTTCATTGATAATAATGCAGATCAAATGCCACACAAGTTGAGAACATGTACTGATGGTTCTCATGTACTGATGGTTCTCGTGAAACACAAAGAGTGCTTCCATCACATTATAAACAAGTGGATATTCTTTGAGAGGTGAATATGACATTAGAGAGTTTGGGATATAATAAATTATCTCAACCAACATTTTCAAGAATGTGGAATACAGAATTTAGAACAGTTTCTTTATCAACGTCAAGTACGTTCTCCAAATGTGACTTTTGTACAGGAATAAAAGCAAAGTTACAATCTACTAAAAACCATGAAGAACGTGCAAGATATTTAGCACAAAGAAGATCTCATATGCTACTCAAAGAGTTGTAGAAATCTATATTATGCTTGGAGAGTTTCCTCAGAATTATTTCAAGATAAATATTTATGCATTATTCATGATAAAATGGATCAAAGTAAAACAGCTATACCACAGATTAGACCAGTTCCAAAATCTCTTAATGGCATTGAGAGATTACCAATATCTTTAACAGGAATGCTTACTCATGGACATGGACAATGTGCTTATGGTCATTTTGCTTTAGGATT
Source organism: Ceratopteris richardii (assembly GCA_020310875.1). Lineage (NCBI taxonomy): Eukaryota > Viridiplantae > Streptophyta > Polypodiopsida > Polypodiales > Pteridaceae > Ceratopteris > Ceratopteris richardii. The sequence goes on from CM035428.1 coordinate 150,782,042, forward strand.
ATGGCCCGATGATCCAAATTTCACAATTGCATCTATTTCAATGTGTTTAAGAAACTTAGAAAAAAAAGACAGTCAGTTGTATGGAGATTTGGGATTGAAGAGTTCTGGTGTGAATTACACAAAGAGTCTATTTGATTCTTTGTTGTGGCCTGATGCACTTTATCATCATATGGATGTATTAAAGGAGCAAATTTTATATGACAATGTAACACAATGTAATATTACATGCGAAAATCAAAGTAATTCATTCAAGGAATTACCTAGAAAATTATTTTTGCAACTTGATAATTGTGGTTCAGAAAATAAGAATCGCTACGTCTTTGCATATTTGTCTTTGTTAGTTGCTAATGGGATATTTGATATGGTGCAACTTGGATTCCTTATGTTTGGACATACACATGAG
>CM035428.1:151387444-151694944 GCA_020310875.1 Ceratopteris richardii
CAATAAAATTTTTAGCATGTTATTAACAGTGCTAAAGGTGTTCCAACATGCCAAATATACCTTTTTGAATTTCATTGGAATTACGCAAGGCTCAGAGGCCTTGATTTTTGATCTATCTACCATTCCCAGCTGACTCACCATTATGGCATATTATTCTCGCCTTATGTTTTTGCCATCGCCGTACATGCAGACCTTTGAAGAAGCATTTTTTATAGGCTTCTTCGAAATTGATTCAGAAATTTTTGTTAAAATGACTTCCAATTTGAATGCAAGGCTGGTGGCCTATGAAACAAGTTTCTTTGCTGATCATAGACAGATGCCAGAAGACGGAGTAAAGTCTCAGCAATGGAAGGAATTCATGCTGGTCACGCGAATCTGCTAAATCAAAGAGAGCGACAAGCCATACAAACATACACACGTCGCCACAAAAAGCCTATTGAGGACGACATAGTTCAGGAGGAGGGACGTGTAGAGGGACAACCAAGCAAAAAGAAAAGAAGAAGAAAATCAAAGTCTAAGATGGTGCAATAGATACATGATATTGTAAGACATATCTCTACAAAAAGCCCCGCAGGGGCACATTACCCATCTCTGCACAGAGCCCCGCAGGGGCACGCATCAGGCAAAAAGAGAAACAGCCAGGTCATGCACGGTGGAAAGAAGTAAACAGCCTCAAAGCAATACAACAGGGTCCGATGTGTGCAACCAGGACAAATCAGAGGACCAAAAGTTATAAAGGGGTAGAGGCTGAAAAGTTTAAGAGGGTGACTAAGAACAGCACATTCCTAGTCACTGGTGGCATGCGTGGCAACCCAAGTCAACAGGCAAGACAAGTGCAACAGGCTCTCGAGTAGTAGAGCTTGAATCAAGAAGGCCATCGAATCTGCATGTCTGTTTAACTACAGACAATACTGACCACTGGATGCGTGCGGGAAGCAAAGTCTGTCAAGGGACGACAGAGACGAAGAGGGGGAGAGTGTTGCAGAGCTAAAGAAAGTACGAAGCGGAGAAAAAGACGGGCCCCAAAATTTTTCCAATTTGGACATCAAACTTTTGTATTATATTCATTCTTGTAATATATTTCCATTGTAAATGCACTAGAGGAGTCCTCTAGATGCATCCCCACGGAAGAATAGAGATTACCCATGTACAATAGTAGGAAATTAGTCTCTTAGTGAATAAAAAGTGCCGGTCACTTGTGTGAAAGGACCAAACTTAGGGCTCATGTATATAAGTCACTTTGTGACTCTTTGTAAAAAACTCTTGCCATTGTGAACAAGGAGCTCTTCAGAATTTTCGAGTTTGCCTCTTTCTTGCTGATTTTGATCTTCATTTTGCTTTTGTATGTGTGTGTTATGCTTGAAATGCATGTGTAGGACTGTTGTCTACCCCTTCCCCTTTGTTTTGAGCTGTTGTAGTGCGTGCGTAAGATAGGAGAAGTAGTGGCGCGGGTGTTTGTGACTCCCGTAATTCACTGTTTTTGCCATAACTTGAAGCAGAGTGGTCAGAATTGAGTGAAACCACTACCGTTAAAGGTGCGTCTCGTCGAGAGCTTCGCAACGAGTATCCTATTGCCTATGTTCGGAGTTCTGGGCTGGGAGAAAACCTCAAAATACCAAAACTGCTGAAAAGAGGCTTGCGGCAAACACTTTCAGTATTTCAGTGAGTGTGAGAGGTAGTAGTCTTTTCTCATGCATGCTAGCTAAACCACTTCATTTTCCATCACGTGTGCACACGTCTTCACACACTTGGTAAGTTGTTCCTTAGGATTGACATTTAAATGTGTGTTAAAGATCCCACTATATGCACTTGTGTGGCAATTGAGATATAGTCTCATTGGCACAAGTCCTTGAGTCATATTGGCTCAAGTACACAAAAAGTCACTTTTTTCTTGACCTTACACACAAACACATGTTGAACTATGCATTGAGACTTTGATCGGATGACATGGATACTATGCTTACAATTTGACCATCCAAAGTGGCAAAGTGCCCGAAGAACTATTACAATGAGTCTATTAATCCTCATGATCATATAGCATTATTTAAAAGGGTCCTTAATGTTGGGGATGTAAGGTTCATGTAACCCTAGCCCTGTGTTTATACATATATCTTTTATAGAGTATTGTCTAACAACAAATGCATGTTTTGTTTGTATCTTGAACTATAAACCTCAGATTGAGGTTTTTTAAGTTTAATTGTGTAGCCAAGAAAGAGTTCTTTAAGTTTGATGAAGATAAAAATTTAGGATTCAGAGATGATCATCATTGAACCAACAAACACAAAGCAACAAATTCTCATCATAAAAACCCTAATTACTTTCGGCGATTCATTTCGACTTGGAACTTCCTTGAGAGAGATTTTTTGGTATGCAGACTCTTGGTTTAGAGCTTAAGGGAATTGACTATGTATGATATATCATGCATGCTCCTCCATATGAGAGTAGAGGGATTTATGTCAATTTTGACATGTATGATGGCTTTGTGGCATTGATCTCAATTTATGCCATTTTATCTTTAATTTGAGATCATGGTTTTGTCAATTCATGTATAGCGCCATTCCAATAATACTTTGTTTTATGCCACTTAGACATGGTTTTATTTGTTGATGCAAAAACGTATGTGAAAGATTGATTAGATATTTCGTTGGTACTTGCATTCTCTTGTTTTCTCTACATGTATATGATCCAAGTTAGAGCCTCAATTGCATACTTGTCTCGCACTTGGATTGGCTATTGTATTAGCCTATGTTCATTGATTTGGTAGTCTATTTGCCAGTGTGATTCTTGGAATATGTGGATGGTGATTTCCACATCTTTATTTGGTTCTAGAGTCCATTTCTCAGAGGAGATGCTATCAAAATTTTGCTAGGTTTGATTCTAGCTAGGTTTTCTAGTAGATCCTTTATGCTTGTATGATAACTTTGGATCATTACTTATCTCCATTCATGTGGACTTGGTCACAGGTTATCCATGATAGGTTTAGTCTATATTACTTGGTTCATTCTTGAGTGGGAGACATATCGCCATTGTATTGGCATATATTGCCATCAACTTTTGGCATGGGTATTTGTCATTTTCTATGCTTTAATGAGTGACGTGTGGTTACATGTTACTCATTCTTTGTTTTCTACTAGTTATTTTGCCTTGATCACTCAATTTAAAAGGGATACTTTGTCATATTTTTCCTAGGATTTGTTCACATCTACTTGGTCATTTTGGATACTTGGCGGGAAAGTTTATGCTCATGATTTCATGTGCATGTTAGATGGATGGTTATGTGACACATAATTCACATTGTTTCTTCTCAAAAAAGATATCTATGATGTACATTATGCATATGGATATGTAGGTTTGATGCTATTGATGATTTAAAAAAAATTAGCCTCTTGTTACAATGCAAGTCTCTTGGATTGCCATCATCATGTCTTGTCAGTTTGATGATACGAAATCTTCGAGGTGGAAAGCTTGGATATGGCATACATTGGTTCGTCAAAGGTTACACATATATGTCCATAGATATGCACAGAGGCCTCATGACATGCTAGACCATGTACGGATGGATATGGATGTATTGGCCAGCTCCACTATCCGGTTGCCTCTTGTGTATTCTATATATATGACTATGATGTATAAAGAGACGAGTATTGCACTATGGTAGAGGCTACATGAGATGTTTGGGAGTCAAAAAAAGCATGTGAGATGTAGATTTTTCTAATAGCTTTGATTGGCACTATGACAATGAGGGTCATACTCAACAATGTTCCTTTAGGCAGATGCAACAACAATGTTAGAGATATGCACGTGATGCAATTTAGGTGGTGATTTTAGGAGAGTCAGTGATTGTGTGATTATGAAATAATATTCTTATATGGCTCATCTCAAAACTCCCATCACTCATTGGGTGGCACACATATGGTTTTATTGTTTGATGCAGTAGCCACTTTTCATGCTACTCCATATTGCAAATGGTTTTTTTAGTTCTCGGGTGAGAGTCCTCGATGTGTGCACATACTTCATGGTTCCACATATGGCATTGAGGGTAAAGAAGATGTATGCCTTATAATACCTAGTGGAGCATCATTTACACTTATAAATATACATTATGTTCCTTCATTCCCTATGAGCTTGATTTTAATTAGCCAATTGTAGGAGACACATTTCTTGGTGAGCATCATTTTCAGTTATAGGTAGGATAGATTATGCTTGTCAAAGGTGTCAAATTTGTTCATGGGTATCCACTATAGGTATTCCATGTGAGAGCAATCTCATTGTAGTGAAAGCTTGGGCTTATGTGTAGTGCGGCACTCATCAATGACTCATTTTGTCTACCTATAGATAGGTATATTGACATTCGTGATGCACATGTATGACATGTTTCAAGTGCTCAAAGAGATGCTTATATACAACATGCTTTTGATTCTCATGATGCTTATGCAAAGCATCATTTGACTTATCATATGGATGCTCATGTGGAGCACACTTTGGATGATCAGTTGGATGCTCATTTAGAGCATGGTATGTATGCTCAATTAGAGCATTGTGATGATGCTTGGTGAGAGCTTAGCCATCATATAGACCTTGGCATTAATGTTGTTGAATAAGCTCATATGGATCATGTTGATACACTTTTTGTGGTAGATATGGATAGCTCTTATGATGCATAGTGTGTGGTAGAGCATATTAGCTCTCATGATGTACAACTAGACACATTCTTCATTGAGAGGATGGTTGATTTGGATGTTGAGTTAGCAATTACATAATCACTTTTGAATTTTCTCGTGCTAGATGTTGATATGGATATATCAAGACATGTTGTTCTTTATGATGGTGTGTTACATATCTTGGATACATGCATGGTTGACATGGTTTGGTTAGCGAGGATAACACATATTTTGTCAAGATTTAGGATTTTGATGTAGAAGTTTTTATGCTCGAGACGAGACATTGCAAATGCTATTGGATCATTTACACTTGGATCATTGCAAATGCTATTGGATCGTTTCTAGTCATTTGATGAATGACATAGGCATAGAGTAAGTGGGATTTTTGCAAGAACTTCATCACTTCTTGTATTAGTCAGATGTGAGATCGACTTTTATTGATGTGAGTCTAAAACAGTTTGAGATGCATGGATATACCTAGTCGTTTGAGGAATTTGGTGTAGGTTAATTGGTATGGGTTCAGATCAAGACTCTTCCTATACATCAAAATATCGTCCTACATCATTATTTGTATGTGTTTCCACTTATTGCCACATTGAACCTTAAGTAGGATATTGTTTAGAATGTAAGGTTCATGTAACCCTACCCCTATGTTCATATACATATATCTCTTATAGAGTATTCCCTCAGAAGATTATTATGTGGGTTTTGTGGATCCAATAAAAGTCTGTACATCTCTTCTTCTTTTCTCTCTTCGTTCATCTCCTCCTTGCTATTATTGTTTAGCCACCAAAGTCCTACACTAAGTGTAAGCAAGGCTAAAAGTAAAAGCTTGTGAATGATGCATGTGTCCTCTCCTCCCATCCATTATATCCTCTTGCATTCAAAATACTAATGATCTGGAATGATCTAGTGCCACCATGTGGCCATCATGTAACACTCATCCCCATTACCATTGAATACCTTAAGATATCCCCCGAGCTTGGGACCTTGACTATGGCTGGCCTTGTCCACACACACATGGAGTGGTCCCTATGGACCAATGTCTCACACTTTTTCCCCCTTCTAAAGATCATCGTCCTCAATGATCAATGAGGTAAAGTGCTTGTGAACCAAAGCTTCTGATTCCCAAGTAGATTCAATAAGTGGTAATCCTCTCCAGGCTACTAGATACTCTTGGATGACACGGTTTCTCAACTGCTTCCATCTCTGATCTAGTATCATGTTTGGAGAATGATTTGTGCTATCAACTTCCTACAAACAAACAATACTCTCTATTAGATTATCCTCCTTGGAAATATACTTTCTAAGCTTACAGACATGAAACACTGAATGGACTCTGCAATCTAGAGGAAGCTCTAATCGATACACAACATCACTCAGCTTCTTTACTATCTTCCAAGGTCCACAAAACCTTGGTGAAAGCTTACTACACTTCCTTATGGATAGTGAAGTAGATCTAGCTAGCAGCTGAAGAAAAACTATATCCCCTTCCTCAAAGATTCTAGGAGATCTCTTCCTCTCAGCATACTCTTTTGCCCTATGAGCTGCTTGTTGCATCTTGGCTTTAGCTATTTCTAGATTTTCTTGGAGGTTTTCTAAGAACTCCGAAGCACTAGGACATTTCTTTGGCATTTCTATGGTACTAGGAGCAGTGGGATTCATGCCATAGTTCATCCCAAAAGGAGACATTCCTATCACCTTATGAGGTCTATTGTTATAAGCAAACTCAAATAATGGCAAGCAAATATCCCAATCTATGTGCCTATTAGACACATATGCCCTTAACATGTCCTCTAGAATCTGGTTGACCCTCTCATTCTGACCATCTGCTTGTGGATGATCACCACTACTCATTTTCAATGACACTTTCAGTTTGTCAAATACAAACTTCCAGAAGTGTCTTATGCATCTAACATACCTATTTGAAACTATGGATGTTGGTAACCCATGCAATATGAAGACATATTGGATAAACAACTCCGCTACCTATGGATCTTGTATCATCTCCTACATGGGTATGAAAGGATCCATCTTGCTCAATCTATCAACCACAACTAGGATAGTATCCCGCTTCATTTGGTTCCACGATGACCCCACTATGAAGTCCATAGATACATTGTCCTAGTTATGATCTAGAATATGTAAAGGGTGTAAAAGACCTGGTGACTTTACCCTTTCTGCCTCGTTGACTTGACACATAAAGCATTGTTGAACATAAGTGTGGACATCTCTAGATAATCTAGGCCACCAAAATGTTCTCCCTAACAAGATGTATTGTCTTGTCAACACCATGATGCCCTATGCAAGGAACATCATGGTTATCAAGCATGACTTTTCTTCTCAAATCCCACGAATCTGGTATGCAAACCTTTCCTTTCCATTTGAATATTCCATTCTCCTTTGAGAATTTGGAATATGGACTAGACTTGTTTGCTCTGCTAGGAGAAGAAACAATTGGAACTGCCTCATCTCCTATGATAGAGTTATCACTGATGGCTCTAACAATCTATAACAAATGTGGATCTTCCACATGTGCTTCCTTTATTTCTTGAAGCAATGAGCTTTCTAGAACTATGAAGCTCATTTGATACACTATCGATGATAATGCATCAGCTTTGTCGTGTCATACCACGATTTCCGTCTACCTTGCCCAAACCTACTTCTTAGGCTCTGATACTAATGTAAGCAATGTGATGTGTGTGTCCTCTCTTCCCATCCATTATATCCTCTTGTATTCAAAATAGTAATGATCTGGAATGATCTAGTGCCACCATGTGGCTATCATGCAACACTCATCCCCATTACCATTGAATACCTTAGGATATCCCCCAAGCTTGGGACCTTGGCTATGGCTGGCCCTTGTCCCACACACATGGAGTGGTCCTTGTGGACCAATGTCTGATACTAAGGGCAAATAACAATTGTTGATTTTTTCATGCAATATGAAGCTTTTGGCTTGACGCTTGAAAGAGTTGCAAGATCATGGTTCCAAACACCAACAACTAAGATGTTTTTTAATCTAGAGGATCTAGTTGATGAATTTCTCTATGAATTCTTGAAAAGGGGATTCAAACTTTAAGTACTTGAGAAACAAGAGATGCTTTATGGCCAAAGATTTCAATCTCTTGGGAGTTGGATTCATGGAAAAGAACACTCCACATACTTGTACCATAGGATGCCCAATCATGAGATGTGAATCATAGTAGGCTACCTCAAAACCAACAGTCTAACTTTCCCTACAATAGTGTTCCAATTAATATGTGGGTGACAATGGTGAAGAGGTTGTCATATTGAGGGAACCAATAGTGGTTGATTTTTTTCCTCGCTACCCAAGGCTTTAGCCAAATAATGAAAACAAATGACCAAGAATGGTATTTGGTGGAGATAATTTTTATTAGGAAGAAATGTTTTTTTTCTACAAAAATGAGAGAAATGGTAGCCTAAGAAAAATTATGTATACTTTCTCCTGTAAGTCCATGTTATATTGGTGGTAGCCACTTCATGGAGAATTTACCTACACCCTCTAGAACTCTTACCTGAGATTGTGGAAAAGATCAATTGATAAATGATTTCTCTCGACATCCTCAAAACACTTATGACATGATGCTTGAGATTAGGGAGACTATAGAAGTAGTTGTGAATCTAAAGGGCTTCAATCAATCATGCATATCAAAACTAAACAAAAGGAGGATAAGTGATTAGTAGAAGAGGTGGACTCATCACCTTTTGAATCCCTCAATCTAAGCTCCTTTGGTGATAAGAAGAAACTAATAAAGAATATCACTTGGAAACTATGAAAGGGAATACTTAGAAACAAATAGTAAAATAAAATGGGTAATCCATAAAAGGAATTGCATGGTGCAAGGATGGGAGTCTCACAAGAAAAACCAAGAACTTCAAAGTCTCAAAAGACTTCTAGGAAGTAGAAACATGGATATGTACTTGCAAATCCTCTCCCTTAGGATCTTGAGATGATGTTCAAAGCATATATATGAAGCATAGGTGAAGAGTGGACCTAGTGTGGAAGCTAATCATCACAATTTCCCTAACGTTCAATTAGATAAAGAGAGGCTTAGAATGTGTAAGCAACTCATAGAGTTATCTCAAAATATCCTCAAAGAAGCTAGCCTACTTAGGGAGTGTATTGTAAGAAAATAACAGCACAGCGGAATAGACCTGTAGACAGAGTTGAGAGAAAAACGCAGACAAAGATAGACGCAGACTGAGAGGTAGAGAACTCAAATTCTCAGATTGCAAAGCATAATGCAGTTACAATGATGGTGCTGTCCACCCGTGCGCTCCCACTGTGGAGCTTAGATGGCGATCTAGACAGACTCTAGATGAAGGGCTTACTAGTGCGCAATGCTATATAAAGCTCAACCTGGGCTGTGCTTATATAGCTTTTACAAGGCGGTTCGGTATAGATAAATGTAGTCGGGAGATACAAATTAGTCGGTAAAATATATGATCCAACAATATCTCCACGACCAGAAGTCCTACCGTCTCGGCCCTACGGGCCAGGGGGATAGGCCCCCCGGACCCCGCAGAAGGGGGCAAGCCCCCCTCTGCACTCCCCCCATTAAGGTTCTATGGGGAAACCGCGCGACGCAGCAGGGCCTTTATTTTCACCTTAAATGATAACCCAATGGCCTGGAAGTTTATGCCCTACCTAACCTGACGGCTAGGCTCACAAAGATCATCTATAACCATCAACGGTCACACATAGACCTCATCTAACTTGGAAGTTAGGGTTCCACAAATGTCCGGGCTCTCATAATGGCTTCTCCTCATAATGGGGGCCTTACAACTTAGAGCACCATGGATCATTTGTGGTCACATGAGGGTGGAGTATTGAGCATATCTAACATGTATATCTATGCTTGTAGTTCAAAAACCAATTCTAACTTTTGTGAGGGATCAAGAACTACAAATGCGTAGATCAAAACCAAACAACAATGTTGCACCTTCCAAAAAACTCTTAGATATTGGAATTGCCCTTGATTAAATCAAATCTATGGCCCAAGATCTCATTCAAGATGTGGCTAATGATAGGGTAGATGAAAACTTGGAAATAAACTGAGTAGTTCCAAAGGTTGAGGGAAGATGGCCAAAAGAATTATGGAACCAAGTACAAGAAGCTCAATGGAGAAAAGAGTGCAAAGATAATCAAGAGCCACCCCTACAAGAAGTACGAGAGAACCATGAGTCGTATTATTCAGATGAACCCATAGAAGAAAGTGCCTCATGGATAGATCTCTTGACATGAGAACAAGAGGAAGACAAAGACCTAAGGGAATTGCCACATTACATGGGTGAGTGTCACTCTAGCACAATGGCAAGTACCAACGTGAGGAGGTACACCTCATAAATGTCAATCCGTGGAGACGTGAGGACCGGTATGAAGACCGTGAGCAAGTGATGGCACAAGTGCGTGAGTGAAAGCACACAAGCATGCACACACATACACACACACACACACACACAAAGTAAGAGCAAAGAGTGGAACAATGGAAGGACTTTGATTGCCAAAGAGTTCTCTTACAAAACTGAAATCTACAACAAGATAACCTCAAAAATGATCTCTCCAGCACTTTTTATAGTTTTTTGAGTGGTTTTGGCCCTGTCCAGACCTAGTGTCTGGCCTAGTTAAAAAATAGGTTCCAGGGCTTATTTGGGGCTCAAACGGAGTCTAAAAATTATGAAAATTGGTATGTATGTAGTTCTAATACTCCTCAAGCTTGAGGACTCCTCGGCTTGAACAAAATGGAGTTGCAAAAATGAAAAATGGTATTTACAATGGTTTTTAATGATAAAAATCACTAGTTTTATAGGGATTTCTTCTGAAAATTTGACAGGTGCTTCTTGGAGCTCCCTACTTGCTCCTTCTTCTTGTGTCTCCACTTCCTTGATGCGCTTTTATGCCTGTGCTTGACTTTTATTGTCAACACTCCCCCCCCCCCCCGCCTCTAGAGTCTGTCGTCCCTGACAGACCCTTGTTGTAGTGGTTGTTCCATGTAGTACGTTGAGAGGTAGTGTCCTTCATGTATCAATAGGAGCAGTCCATTCTCCCAATGTAGCTTGGTCTAGTTCTTCAATTTTCCCCTGCTAGCCTATGCAAGAGTGGGTCCCTTTGTAGGTGCTTTTTCCTGGGACTTGAGCTGGATGGAGTATTTTTGTACTCTCAAAGATTGCTAGTTTCTCAAAAGAAGTTGTCAATATTGATCTTGAGCAGTTGTCATCGTTGAATTGCTTCATAGGTATTGTTGTTGTACACGTAATATTCTTTGGAGCTTTGAGCATGAGTTTCATAGTAGGATGCCAAGTATTTTTGACCCATAATGACTGATGGGTAAGTGCATTAGTGCATGGGTTGAGAAGAATATGTGCCTTGTGCACGGACTTGTAATGTAGCCCTATGCATGCATACTTGGGAAATGCATTGGAAGAATTATGGTGCAAGAAGTTGGGTCTTGAGCTAAGTGCTCAAGGTTATGCCGACGAAGAGGTTTCCTAATCGATCATGGTTATAGTGTTGTTGACGCATACAATTCTTACCATGATGAAAGGTCCATCGATCTTAATCTCTTCGTGTTGAACTTCCATCATGGTGTTTGACCATTGGGTTGCCTTTTTTGTTGATGGATATCCTTGCTGATGATTCACTGATGCGATTCCTTGGGCACATGGTCCTATCCCTTCTTATGCTCTTTCCTCCCTTTTTTTTGTTTTTTTTTTTTAAGGAGCAGTGGAACAAAACAAGAAGTTGGTTAGTAGCAATAAAGCATTTTACATGTGTCAATTGTGTCTCATGTGTTTGGGATTGCTTATTTGTGTCTATGCACGGCCGTGCAATGTGGCCCTATATTGATGCATACTTTGGAAATGCATGACCTCAATGGTGCAAAAGATAAGGTTATGCCAAAGGCACATGGTTGTTGCTGGTCGAGGCTTTTGATGGTACTTGTAGACTTGATGCAAGCTCTGTTTGGAGGATTGAATCTTGCAATAATGTAATCCTCCTTATAGGGATCTATTTCAGAATAGTATTTGGCCCTGTAGAGATCACCTGTGGTCTCGTTATCTTGAGATGGGCTCTAAAATTTTGTATCCTGCATGGTTCGCTCTTTGGTTCTGTGGATACTATTGGTACCTTAGGCTTCCAAACCCATATCCTTGATGATTGTCTCCTCACTGTTGCCGAAAGGTTGAGTTTATATTCTCTTGGTCTTTTGCTCTGTTCTTACCCTTTTCTCTCCTTGGCTTCTTTGTTGAGACCTTTTGCATGGTGGGGAGTATAGGCCATTGTGTATGTAAGAGCTTCTTGGGTACCCACATCTGTAATCGCCCTTGTTGAGCTGCAACTAATTTCTTAGGCACCTAGAGTTGTCGGAGATCTTTTGGTTGAGGTGGTCCTAGTTTCTTGCTTCTTTTCTTCGCATGGTTGGCTTGCCTAAGTGGAAATTGTGTTGGCAAGGTTGGTGGCTGCTCTCCTTTTCGTACCCAGATCTGTTACCCAAAACTACTTTCTTCTTGAAATCTCTTTGTCTCTTTGATATAGTCGTTGTCTTGTATTGTTTTGCTTGCCCTTGTGGTTGAGTTCTGGTTGCGGCATTAGTCCTTGCATCAGAGGGGGAGTCTGCTTGTCTTTGAGCCAGTTCTTCCATGATTGAGTTCTTCGGGAAAACAGAGCTTTTGACACCATACAACATCTTTTTTGCTAAGATTATCCCTAGAAGAACTAAGAGAATGTGTGACATCTAGATTTGTGAGCATGCAATTCTCTAATTCTAATGTGATGCATTGTTCTTGTACCCAAACTTGAAGAAGTTGACTTCTTAGGTTCAAGTTGATTGCATGGTCGTAGATCCAATCTTGACCCAAGACAAGTGGCTCTATAAGGTCTTCATCATGACACACTAGCATTTTGACTTTCATTGGAACATCTTGAAGGTAGATGGGAAGTTCCACCTCGCCCAAACAAGGGGTTTCCACACCTCCCAATCCTATGAGATATGCTTCTATGGGCTTAAATGTCCAATTGCAGGTCTTGGCAGTATGAAAGTCTAATTGTACTAGTTGTTGCACCTGAGTCAACCAATGCTCTCACAGTCCTTACACTCTTTCGTTGTCCTACCTCTATGGTCACAAAGGGGCATCGATCGATTACGCGAGAAGTAATTATGCCCGATTTTTGGCACATATCTATGTGATATTTTGGGGCTTTCAGGTGGACATCTAGGCCTAGTCGCCTTAACTTATTTCACCTTATGCGCTCTCTAGGCTCTGCCTGTGCTTCTTCTCTGGCTCTCAACTCTTCTTCTTTTCATTTCTTAGCAGAGTTGAGTCTCATTAGCATATCCTCTGTAAGAGGTTCTTGATATAACTTGACTCAACAACCACTGATATAGTTTGGCAAGACATTACCTTCTGTTGGCAGTAGCCTTGGTACACCAGGACGTACAAGACATGAAAGTCAAAGAAGGGAGTCAGAGCGAAGGGACAGCACAAGCAAACAGGGCAGTCAAAGAAGATCTGGCAAGTAGGCCAATATTTTTTCAAGACATTAATGCAAATCAAAGAGATGGACATGCAGGGAGGAAGAGCAAGTAGGGAGCTCGAAGATATGTATGGCAGATCACTAGAAGAAATCCCTACAACAACAGTGATTTTTATCACTAACAATCATTGTAAATATCATTTCACCTTTTTGTAGCTCCATTTTGTGCAAGCCAAGGAGTCCTTGAGCTTGAGGAGCCTTAGAAGTAGTTGCGTACCAATTTTCGTCTTTTTTAGATCTCGTTTGAGCCCCCAAATAAGCCCTGGAACCTAATTTTTAACTAGGCCGGACACTAGGTCTGGACAGGACCAAAAGCTAGTCAAAAACTATAAAAAGGGCTAGAGAGCTCATTTTTGAGGTTGGATTGTAATTGAAATGAACTTGTAAGAGCTATTGAAAGTAATCTAAAGAACTCCATTGATTCTCTCTCTTTGTCTTGTCGTGTGTGCGCGTGTGTGTGTATGTGTGTGCATGCTTGTGTGCTTCTCACTCACGCACTTGTGCCGCCACTTGCTCGAGGTCTTCATACCATCCTCACGTCTTCCCGGATTGACATTAAAGGAGGTGCTACTCATCACTGAGCTACACCAAATTTTGGCGCCGTTGCCGGGGATCGAGCTTTGAGGACGAGCGTGTGATGGTAAGACGTAGAGTTGACGCGTTGGAGTTGTAGGTATTTTCTTCACTCTCATCGATTTTCTTTTACTTTCTTCACCATCTTCATCACCATCATCATCATCACCATCTCCCACGTCCATCTCCATCATCGCGGAAATTTCAGTTTTTTGACTATATCCCCATCTCCACCTCATTTCCCTCATTTCACTTGTGAGAGAGAGCGAGAGAGCGAATTTGCATGTGCTATTTTTTGCATGTTTTGTGAGCATTCTGCAGGTACAGGCCGCATCATCATCCCCAGCACTCTGCGCAGGTACAGAAATCTGAGTAACTGTCTGTGTGTCGCCGAGCTCTGTCAATCGCGACCGACTGAAAACTTGCTCTAATTGCTAAACAAAGTGCATATCCATGACCTACAGGCCTAGAGCTTCCCAAAAATGTGTTTAGTTTTTTGAAATTCCACAGATTTCTGTCAATCGCGATCGCTCTGTCAATTGCGATCGACAAACCACGACGGACAGACCTGTCAATCGCGATCGACACGTCAATCGCGACCGACAGCCCACGACGGCTCTGTCAATCGCGACCGACAGAGTCAACGACTGATTGACCACGACCAACTGACCATACGCGTGACACGTGTCAATCACGATCGAGTCATCAATCGCGATCGACTCATCAATCGCGACCGACACAGTCAACGACTGTTTGACCACGACGGACAGACCACGACGGCTCTGTCAATCGCGACCGACACGGTCAATGACTGTTTGACCACGATCGACAGACCCTCGCGACCGACCTGTCAATCGCGATCGACTCATCAATCGCGACCGACAGAGTCAACGACGCTTTGACCACGATTGATTGACTTTTCGGCCACGTGTCAATCGCGACTGACCAGTCAATCGCGACTGACAGCCACGACGGACCTGTCAATCGCGATCGACACGTCGATCGCGACTGACCTGTCAATCGCGACTGACAGACTTTGCGAACGCGTTAGAAGGGCAAATTAGGTCAAATTTTCAAGGCAAAATTATTGGTCTAAATTTTGATTGAGGGTGGGACAAACACTAGGGTGTAGTATTGCATCGCGAGGCCGTGCCACAAGCCACTCGAGTATTCCTGTTTGACTGTTAGCTTGTATTGAATTCTGATTTAACTCCCTAAACCCTGAACAGTCCTAACTTTTTCATACTAAATCCAATTTTTGAGCTCTTGGGCTTGTTGGAAAGCTCGTGGCATATACTACACGCCCTCAACTGTTTTTTATAAAGATAATGCGTTGATTTTCAGAGAGGGTATTTTGAAGTTGAACATACCCAGGGGGATCAAAGTCAGGGGTCTTTAGAATTATTTTCCTAAAAGTCACAATGCAAATGTGTGTTTGTGTCACATGAATGAAAGTGGTTGGTTTTGTCCTTTGAATATAAGCATTGAGCTAACCGTGGGACTTTTATAGGTCCATTGAGAGCAGCTGAGAGCGTACAAAGCAAGGTTTCTTTGCAAGCTTGAGAACCGGGTTCTTGAGCACCTCAAAGCAAGGGATCAACAAGTAAGGTCCATTGAGAGCAGTTGAGAGCGTACAAAGCAAGGTTTCTTTGCAAGCTTGAGAACCGGGTTCTTGAGCACCTCAAAGCAAGGGATCAACAAGTAAGGTTGGAATATTCTCAACTCCCTCTGTCATTCCCTAGCTCAAGCTAAGAACGACTAGTGATAGGAGTAAGCCAGGGCGACGATAGGCAGATATCAAGTTGAAGAGTACCTAAAAACTCAAGTTCAAGTTAAAAACATAATCTCTGTACTGTCGATAACCTAAAGGAAAAGAACCTAACGTGGAACGATCAACCTAAAGTACGAAGAACATTCAAGTGTTCCTGACGACGTGATATCAGACAAGGCCATAAACACAATAATTAACTAAAAAGAATCAAGTGACTGGTACCAATTGATCGGCAACGAGGTTGTACTCTAGAGAAAAATTGGGCTAATCAGTTGGGCATATGAACCTTAGATCAGGACGACATCTAGCAAGAGAGAGACAAAGCCTTAGGTCTTCAGAGGCTAGTGTCAATCACACTGCAAGGTCTTGGGCCCAGCAGTTGAGCCACCACCCGAACTACCCTAGCTCTGATATCAGTGAGTCAGAGATGTCTCAAGGCATGGACAGACCTACGGGAAGTTCAGGTGTGCCTTACTTGTACAGGGTAGAAGGCCCTTACAAAACACAGTTGGAATACCTTAGGACCAACCGATTAGGTGCTAGCATCTATGAGGACGGCCTAGGAAGATCTGTGGTCCAGATTAAAAACCCTGACCAATCCATAGGACTAGAGCACCCAGCTGTCAAGTTTGAAAACGGTGCATACCTGGACAAAGAAGGAACTATATATGTAGTCACTAGTCATCCTGATAGGACAGATGACTTCGGGAATGTAATCTCAGAAGCGGACTTAGGTGACCTGGAACAAGGGAACATGGGTGCGGAACCTAGAACCCCTCGAGGTAAATCAGTTCTCACTAGGATTATCACGCCTGAATGGGTCCCCCAAGACAACAAGAGCATAGAGTTGCTCCTCAATCGAGAAACTGATGAAGCCTTTTGGAGGTATAAGTCTAATCAGCCAACAGACATAGGTAATATCATGATCTATGAGTTTAAGGATCCAGATAGCCCAGGCAGAGTGACCTACTTAGATCATGCTTCCGAACGGATCTTTGTGGTGACAGAAAATGATAGGCATGCTTACACTTGGAAGGGTGAATTTATTTTCCCCCAACCAAGATCAAACGTATCCTATGGTCATCCTGGAGTTGGAACTTCCCAAGCTCATGGTACGCAAAGAGACAGAAGTAGAGATAGACCAGAAGTAAGTTTTGCCAACCCGGTGGGCAGAGAAAGAACGAGGACTGAGACAAATAGGATAGAACCTGAGATGCATAGAGCCCACAGGAACCAAAGAAATGTAGATGGATTCCCTCTGCCGAGACCTAGAGAGCACACAAGAACTTTGAGACCCACCCAGCTAGTTAAGTCCATGAAGAATTACTTTGACGGCACAGGAGATCCCTATGATCATGTGGCGGAGTTCAAGCAAGTCTTGAGAGCTGAACAAGTGGAAGATCTGTTCACGCAGTACAATGCCTTCGGTCTAACCCTTAGGAACACAGCACTTACATGGTTTCAGCCATTGGATGAGCGCCAGTTCAGGAGCATAGACCAACTCCTAGAAGCATTTATTATTGAGTTCTCCAAGAGTGGCATAAGACACAACACCTCCTCACTGATTCACAGCTTCAAGCAAACCCCTCAAGAGACGGTGAGACTTACAGGAAGAAGATTTAGGCAATACCTTGAAAGATGTCCTATTTCGGAGCTACCCACATCTGCCAAACAAGTAGCCTTATTCCTGGACGGATTGCTGAGTCCAAAATTGAGATCCTACGTGTATCTGAAAGACCCTAGGACTATAGAGGAGTGTGTACGTATGTGCATTGACATTGAAGATAACCTAGGAGAAGAGCTAGAGCTGTCCAAAATTTACAAAGATTCAGATAGTGCATCTAGTCAATCTTCCACACAAGCCACATCAATTGAGGAGCTCGCAGAGAAAGTGGCCCAGAAATTAGGTGTAACTAGCAAACAAATTCCAAGGTTTGCTCCTGTGAAAAGGTGCTACACATGCGGTGGTGACCATATGGCGAATGTCTGCCCTATTATGGCTCAGCCCCAAGTAAATCCGAGTAGCCAGTACTGCACCATAGAACGGAGATACACCAACCACACCGCACAAGATTGCCCATACAACAAGCAGGCGGTTAGGCAACCCTACCCTCAGCCCTACCAACAAGGCAGATACCAGAACCAGTACCCTCCACAACCATATGGCAGGCCACAACAAAATTTCCAACCTCAATATCAAAACCAACAAAGGCCTCAGCCTGTGCTAGCACAACAACCCCCAGTCCCAGCTAATGTGATTCCGGTAAAGTATACTGCTGCAGAAGAGAACCTGAATAGAGCTATAGTCGCGGTAACATCCTTGATCTCTGAAAATGACCCAAGTGATCATAGCTTTGATTCTACCCATGTGGATAGCCCCCAGGCTTACTACATGCAGTCTCCAGAACATGGTGAGTCCTACTATAGTGAAGAGCCGAATGAACCTAGTTGGGAGTCAGACTACACAAACGTCATGTATGCAAACCCCAACCCTAGGCCTCAACCTAGGCAGGTACGACCACCAATTCCTAGAGGACCATGCTACCGATGTCAGGGGGATCACTTCATTCGTGATTGTCCCTTGCCTCCGCCCACACAACCTCAGTCCGTGACTATCCAAGGCTTTTGCCAAGACTGCGGAAAAGAGCATCTCTTACGAGATTGCCCAAAGAACCCCAATAGCATGCCAAAAATCACCCCCATCAACGTTGTTGGGTTAGTGGTAGACTCCTCAGGAAGTGTCACTTCCACTGCACCAGTACAGGTAGTCACTAGAGCCCAAGCACTGCAACAAAACCAAGGGGTAGGCCAGGAAAAGAGCCCAGATGCTAGCGATACTGAGAGCCAAAATAAAAAGAGAATAAGAGCTTGGAGAGATAGCCGCGAACGCATGAAAAGGCAATGGGCAAAGAAGATGAGTGAACTTGAGGAAAGTCTACGAGAAACCAAGGCTAAAATCATAGAGATCACATCTCAACCGCACTCTCACACAGTCCCACCGCTACCATCCCCATCACCCTCCATCCCTTCACCCTCTACGACAGCCCACGTAACCCATCCACCACCCCAAACAGGATCGGTATTAGCTGATCCCACTCCCGAAGACATAGACATGATGCTTAAAGCATATCAGGCCAGAATCCAAGAAGGGCCAAACGTCACGGATCATGACAAGTGCTATCCTAGAGCTGACCTAGAGATAGAAAGAACCAAACTATGCGCGAAAATGGTCGCATTGGCTCAGACTATGTTTGAAGCCAGTCGCCTTTTCAATTACTCAGGCTCAGCCAAAACGCAATTACACTTGGATGGATTCCTAGAGAAGTTAGAGAGGATAATTGCAAGATCCGACAAGGAAGAAAAAAATCAAGATCAAGAAAAAGCAAGCAAAAACATGAATCATTCCCAATCGGAAGTTTATGTGGCCAATTCCACTAAACCAGACAGTTTCCCCTCCTTAGAAAGAATAGAGAGGCTAATTGCACAGTCAGAAAAGGAACCTACCCCTCAAAGAAAGGAAAGTGCAAGAGAACGGATAAGCCAGCCTCCTCAGGAAGCCCATGTGCCTCCTCAAGAAGCTTATCTTCCCCCCCAAAAGGCAGATGAGCCTCCCTCGGAAGCTCACGTACCTCCACAGTCTGCCTACATTCCTTCTCAGGGAGTGTATGAGCCTGCTCGGAAGAGTAATAGAATAAGCAATCCTCCCCAAGAAGCTTGTGCTCCAGCCATTTGCGAGAACGAGGAGAGAGTCAACAATAGAATAAGCCCTCCTTCCCAGGTTGCTTATGCGTCCAATACTACGGAGCCAGACACTTCTTCTTCTATGAATCGGTTTGCACCAGACTTCCTACGAGAGATTCAAGAAGACAAATGGGATAACGAAAGCAAGGTCGCCCCTCCTTTTGAACTTGTGGACGATGCACACGACCAGTTCCCACAAGACATCCCATCTATTTACGGGGAGCATGAGAGTACTCAGTCTCATGAGAAATTAGACTTTGAGTCTAATTCCATACAAGAGCTACCCCACTTCACAGGCCCATGGGAAGCAAAGTCCACATGTATGAGAGCACCCACAGTCATGGTAAGGAACGACGACTCAGTCATACCTAGGAACACAGAGGTAGTGAAGAACACTAACGTGCAGTGTAATCCCAAGTTAGAAGAGCTACTCAAGGTTAGACCTGAAATATGGAAACATGTAGCCAAACAAGTACCAGAGATAGCAAAATCTCGTTCCCAGGTAGGATCCCATAGGACAGTGCCAGAAATTCCCTTGGATAAGATAAGAGATATGTGTGAAGGTGAAGAAGGGAACACCTATCTTCCCATTACCTACCAGGACTACACCACTAAGGCAATTTTGGACTCAGATGCAGGAGTTGCAATTGCCACCACCTCCTTATGGAAGCGTTGGGGCAAGCCAGCACTCAGGCCAACGAGGATGAAATTGCAAATGGCCGATGGTCACATAGAGAGACCCCTAGGATTGCTAGAAGGAATAACTCTCACCACTTGTGGTGTCGAGTTTGAGCATAGTTTGCTATATGTGACTTCAGCAAAAATCATGCCTATGAGATGATTTTGGGAAGACCATTCATGCGACAGTTGCAAGTGGTACAGGATTGGGGGACCAATTCTTTGTACCTGCAGCACTTAAGTGTTACAACCAAAGTTAATCTCAAGGATTATTCTCATAGAGATGTCCCTCCTATCCAATGGAATCCCATCCATAGAGCCAAAGATGATACAGAATCGGTGCATTCCATAGGGTCTGGATCCTCATGGATGCATGAAGACACTCACTTATGGATGTGCAAGGTAGCAGTAGAAGAAGAGAAGAGAGAAAAAGCCAGAGAGGTAGGTGCGAAAGAAACCCATAGATCAATCCAAGACCCAGCCTATGCACCTGTAGTTTTTCCAGACGAAGAATTTGAACCTCACGGTTGGGCAGAAATCTTAGCAACAATGGACGTAGCCATCAACGAAGAACAATGGACACCTCACTGTGATGAGGATGGCTATGATATTTCAGTCTTCTCCATAGAGCCAATCATGGGAGAGGCAGTTCTAGAAGAATGCGAACCTAGCCCTGATGCATTTGAGGATGCAAGTGACTCCGATCTAGAGTCAATCATTATGGACCCACCATTTGCATCAGATGAAGAATATTTCCATGAAGTAGAATTTCAACCCCAGAGGCATGGAGAGGTTACAAATGATGTAAGATTAGCGACACATATGACCCCGAAGGAAGAAGGAAAGAAACGAAAGAAGAAAGAAGTCTCACCAGAGGAGGAAGAATCTTTGTTTGAGGTCCCAGAAAATTTTAAGAAGTATGAGATAGATGACAGGAGAGTCATGATAAGAATGCCTAAACGAGAAGCACAATCAGGAGAGGCCTATGATAACAAAGAAACCACCAAGAAAATAGTAGTGGCCATAGAAGAAGGAGAGGAGAGATGCACGTATATAGGCCATGACCTGACAGAAGAAGAAGAGCATGAATTGATTGCCTTGCTAAGAGAATACAGAGATGTATTCGCTTGGAGTTACAAGGATTTGAAAGGGGTTGACCCGGACATATGCTCACACACTATTCCCATGATCTCAGATGCTAAACCCTCTAAGCAAAAGCCTTATACATATAACGATAATTACGCCGCTAAGATCAAAGAAGAGATAGATAGACTGGTTGAAGCTGGATTTATCTATGAAATTGAGCACACTGAATGGGTATCCCCCATCGTAGTGGTGCCCAAGAAGAATGGCAAACTGCGTGTGTGCATTAACTTGAAAAAGGTTAATGCCGCCACAATTCGAGATAACTATCCGCTCCCCATCACAGAGCATCTCTTAGAAAGAGTGGCAGGCAAGGAAGTGTACAGCTTCCTTGATGGATTTTCGGGCTACAATCAAGTGGCCATAGCTCCTGAGGATCAGCATAAGACAGCCTTTGCCACAGAATGGGGCATTTTTGCTTTTAGAGTAATGCCATTTGGGCTTACCAATGCACCAGCTACCTTCCAGAGGCTGATGTGCCATGTGTTTAAGGAGTTCCTGAGGAAGAGTTTAGAAGTCTATGTTGATGATCTTTGTGCTCATTCCAATGTTACACAAACCCATATTCCTGAACTCAGGCAAATCTTTGACAAATGTAGAGAATACCAAGTCTGCCTGAACCCAGAAAAGTGCGTTTTTATGGTCAGGCAAGGCAAGATCCTAGGACACATAGTGTCAAAGAATGGCATATCAACCGACGAAGAAAAGGTGAGAGCCATAGCAGAGCTACCTAGGCCAAAGAATGTCAAGGAAGTACAAGCTTTCATGGGGCATTGTGGTTATTATCGACGATTTATACACATGTATGCTGTCATTGCAAAGCCCATGTACGGACTTCTGACAGACTTTGAGTGGACGGATGAATGTGAGAATTCCTTCCAAGAGCTTAAACGAAAATTATGTTCAGCACCAATCTTGACCACACCAGATTGGAATAAGCCATTCCATGTTCATGTTGATGCATCCAATTATGCTATTGGATGTGTGCTTGCACAACCTACTGGTGAAGGTAATATGGATCTTCCAATTGCCTATGCCAGTAGACAATTGAATGCGGCTGAACGGAATTACACCACTACAGAGAGAGAAGGCTTAGGCATGGTATATGCAGCTAAGAAATTTAGACACTATTTGCTTGCAAATAAGTTTAAATTTTTTACTGATCATCAGGCATTGTTATATCTTGTAAACAAGCCATGCAATACAGGAAGATTAGTAAGATGGTTTCTCTTGCTCATGGAATATGATTTTGAGGTGGTGGTAAGGAAAGGTAGGACTCACTTGACAGCAGATCATCTCTCTAGGCTCACATCGGGAGAAGCCCCACAAGGAGTGTCAGATGACCTTCCTGATGCTTACTTGTTTAATTTGGAAGTTGTACCGCAGTGGGCTAAGCCATTGGTACCAGTATTGACATACGGGCCCAATCATCCAGTGGTAAACACACGGAATAGAGAGATCGTAAAAGCCCAAAAGTACCACATCATGGCCGGAAGCATGTACAAGCACACAGATCAAGGGATCTTGGCTTGTTGCGTAGAAGAGGATGAGTACGCTAAATGGTTGCAATTAGCACATGTAGGTGCATTAGAGCAACACCATTCAAAGCAACGAACTTTACAGACCTTAAAGAGACTCGGAGTACATTGGCCAACTATGGAAGCTGATGTCCAAAAGTTGTGCAAGGAATGCTCAATCTGTTGCGCTAAACCACCAGTGGAACACGCTACTCTGTATCAAGTATCCATTGTGCCAGATTGGAGTGAACCTCTAGTATCATTCTTGAGGACAAACACATTCCCTCCAGACATGACTCTAGCTAGGAAAAGGAGTTTAGAACAAGAAGCCCAGGACTACTCACTCATAGGTGATAATCTATATAAGCGCGGTAAAGATGGTTACCTGAGGTTATGTGTCCATGAAAGTGAATATCTCAAGATCTTGGAAACTGCTCACCAAGGTGTAGCAGGAGGACACTTTGGGCCAGATCGGGTGATCAAGGCAATATTGTTTGCGGGCTTCTGGTGGCCTACCCTTCACATGGATGCACATACCTATGTGAAGCGGTGTGATGTCTGTCAAAGGACTCAGTATCCTATACGCAAAGATGAGATGCCACTGAAACCTATGATGGGTGGACGTGCATTCTCTAAGTGGGGAATAGACTTCGTAGGTCCTATTAATCCCCCAGGTAAGGGTTCTCATGCGGAATACATCATTGTTGCGACAGATTATCTCACCAAGTGGGTAGAGGTAAAAGCTACAACCAAGAACGATGCTCAAACAACTGCCAAATTCTTGTTTGAGAATGTATTCACAAGATACGGGCTACCTATAGAGCTTGTAAGTGATAGAGGCACTCATTTCTTGAACGAAGTGATTGAAAATCTACTCCAATAATTCTTGGTAATACACAAGAAGTCTGCCCCTTATCACCCTCAAGCTAATGGACAAGCTGAGAGCACTAATAAGATTTTATGCAATGTACTGACGAAATTAGTGAACACTAAACGCTCTGATTGGGACAAACAGCTACACCATGCTGTTTGGGCATACCGAGTGGCCTACAAAACGGTACTCCAAGCCACTCCCTTTCAGATGGTATTTGGCCAAAATGCTGTGCTACCCTTGGACTTCTTGATTCCTACATTGAGAGTAGCACAGGAGCACGAATGGACAGGTCACGAACTCTCCTCTAGGATCTTTGACCTTGAACGATTAGGGGAAACAAGACTAAGAGCCGCTGCTGGAATATATGCAGCCAAGAAGAGACAGAAGGCATATTTCGATGCCCATGTGAAGGATAAAGGCTTGAAAGCAGGAGATCTAGTCTTAGTCTATACACTAAAACAACACGCGAGGAAGCTAGAAAAGAGAGGCTACGGACCTATGATCATCAATAGGATCTCCACGAGTGGAGCAGTACAATTGGCCACATTAGAGGGTGATGTTCTCCCAAATTATATTAGCGGTTGCAGAGTCAAGTTGTATCAGGAACCCCTCACGGAGGAAATGCTTAGCCGACTCAACACTGCTAAGAAACGCAAAGAGGAAGAAAAGCGAGTGCGAGAAGAAGCTCAAGCAGAAGCTTTAGAACGCATTAGAAGGATGAAATTACGTAGGCAAGGTAGAGAGCAACCTAGGACAAATGACTATGCAGATCAAGGATATCACATGGCAATGTGTGAAGTCGCAGGAACCAGCTCACCTAGGATAACTGATCGACGTCCTTTCGTAACCCTAGATATAGGACAAGGAAAAAGTGCAAGGACTGTAAGAGCCTTGATTGACTCAGGTGCCGCCACTAGCGCTGTTAAGTTGTCTTACTGTCAAGAGTTACAGTTAACTGTCAATCCTGTGGAAGCATATCTCATAGGATTGGGAGGCGTGGAAACCCCTTGCATGGGCGAGGTGGAACTTCCCCTCTACATTCATGATGAGGCAATGACAGTCAAAGTACTGGTGTGTCAAGATGAGGATCTCACTGAACCTCTTGTCTTGGGTCAAGACTGGATCTATGACCAAGCAGTCAACTTAAACCTAAGAAGTGGACTTCTTCAGGTATGGGTCAATCATAGACGAATTACAGTAGAGTTGGATAATGGAGCACTCAAGGAACTAGGAAAGGCACAGACTCCTGGTCCCTCCAGGGGTGCACATGAAGTTGACCATGCTGTTCTTGTCCAAAACTATGTGTTGCAGAGGAAGGATATTCGCAAAAAAGGAGTCCGGGATGCAAAGGAACTCCCTTCTTTTCCAAAGTCCAGAAGAAGGCAACAACCCCAGGTGGATCACAGGCAGAAGAAGCAGAGTACTACCTATGTCGGGGATCCAAAGTACCTGCGCAGCAAAATGTCCCAGCAAGTGAAAAAAACGTGGGTGCGGAAAGGCGAACGACCGGGTGCACCACCGTCAACTACACGGGCAAAGTCTCTTATTCGTAACCAACAACACGACGCTAATAAGAAGTCTTTCGGAAGTTCTTCTGCTAACGTGAAATATATTTGGGTGCCCAAGAAGTCGATGAAGGCTAGCCCACAATCAAGACAAATTTGGGTGCCTAAGGCTTGCTTGATGGCACAAGTAGCTACACTGAGACCACAACCTAAACGGCATAACGCAGCTACGCATACTGCCAGTATTCACTCGTTCTCAACGCTCCAGAACACACCAAGACCCAAGAGCATGCATGTGATCAATTGTAAATGGATCCCAAAAAGGCCTCGTTTTCAAACCACGACACCGAGAAAGCTCTCTAGAGCCTCTCCGAAACCGAAAGCAAAGCCCATTCACTGCATTTGGCAGCCAAGGGCCTGTAATAAACCCCCCGACCCCAATTTGTAAATTCATACCCACTTACTAACTGCAGTAGTCTCCTAGGACAACACAAGCACTAACTACACACACTGTCTTCATGCACTTACTAACCACTAACTCACCATCTACCTTATGTTAATGTTGTAACGGGGACAACAACGGATTTATTCTGTCCATTACGATGTTAACACTTGGTTATATATTCTCACAGAACCAATCAGCAAACAAGGCCATGGCAGAAGCTGGTACCAGTTCTCAAGTCGGATCTGGTGCCCAGATTGTGGACATAGAAACACTTCTCCTTGAGCCACGTCTCACAGCAAGACCGCAAGAACTTCAAGCCGTACATGTGCTCCCCATTCAGGATCCTCCTCAAGGGCACACTTCTCAAGTAGGTAAGCATGCGCATTGGTTCAGTGATGTTGCTGGAGCAGAATTGGAGTTCAATGGCAAATGGGGTCGATACCACTTTTTCACACGCGAGTTTGAAAGCTATCAAAACGCCGAAGTCATGAGATCAGTTTGGATCAAAGCGGGTGTGGACAGTTATTTCAGGACTCACTTACCAAAGCCGGATTTTTTACGATGTTCATATCTGATCAGTACCATCACGCCAAGCAGGGCCAAGGGAGGCGACAGCACCTTTGTGTTGCCATCACTGCTGCCGGGTAATGAGCTTAAAAGGTTCAAGTTGAACCTCAATCTGGTAAGAGAAGCATTGGGTATGTATGGCATGCACATCCCAACAGAAAAGGAAACCATGGTCCCAGGTCGAATGAAGCACAAGGATCTTAATAAGTTGAAGGATATGGTAGCGATGACACCTACCATTGCGCTTCACCTGCGAACCATCATGCAACATTTTGCTTTCCCCGCCCAGGAACGATTCACGATGCCCCCGAAAAAAATATGGTTCAGTTTATATCTAGCAGAAACAGAAAGCCTTCCCATCAATGTGCCCCACTGGATCATCGATCAGATCCACCTAGCGCATCAAAGGTGGAACAAGAAACAGAAGAATGTGCTCCACGGGTGTTGTGCTCTGATCAGAATAATCTATAGATGCTTGGCTTATGACGTGCCTGTTCAGCGGGCACTCGTATGGTCCCGAGTCCAAGAATTCCAGAGAAGACTATCAGCAGCAGGTCCCCCATCAAAGAAGATGAGGGGGGGAGTCCAACTTCCCTGTGCTCAACCAAGGGGAGCTACCGCTACACCAGAAATCACCCCTCCCCAGACACGACGAGTTAGGCCATTCACAATCCGGCTACCAAGACCAAGCACAGAGGGGCCTAATCTGGTGTTTCCACCCATTCCATCAGATTTGGAATTTCCACAGGGATTTACTCTTGAGGACCTCACGGATGAAGAAATTGCCAGATTAATCTATGACTCTAACCTCGAAGCTGAAGCAGAGCGAGCTCAGGAACCACAACCCCAAACAACAACATCGGCCCCCACCCAACCACAAGTTGTAGAAGTAGATGTAGATGAACAAGAGGCAGGAGGAGACGAAGAAGAAGCCGACGAAGAACAACCTCAAGAATATGACGAACTCTCCGAGTTAGCAAGTGCCCTAGCATATTCGGCACAAATCAAGAGACTATATCGAACCATGCGACTGGTTCAGGAATAGCATCAGATGTCTCTAGAACAGGGCAAAAGGCTCATGAACGACTTGCTAGCTGAGGAAAGTGTGGACGAGTTGTTCATTGAGTCCATGAACCTTCATGCCGACGCCGTAGGACTGGATGAGGCCATTCATGAGGCAGTGGCCTACATTCACAGGTTTGAGAAAAGGGTTCCCGTTCGTCCCAGGAGGTCCGGGAAGCAAATTCACATCAATACATCAGCACCAGGCGCGACAGCGCAAACGGAAGAATATCAGGAAGCACCGTTGTCACCACCATCCCCGCCTCGCACTACACAATTCACTCCACCACAGGACACTAGCACTACCACGTCCACCACCACTACCATTGTCATGGGCATTCCACTCTCTCCGGGACTCCAATTCGGGGGAGTCACCATGCCCACCTTCACCACCCTGTTCACCGATGTCACATCCACTCCACCCACGATTCCCATCTACACCGTCACTCAAACAGCTGACACGATGGAAACATCACCTGCCACAGCACCACTCCCTCCCCCCATGCCACCTTCATCACCCATACCCCCTCCACCCACATCTCCACTTACATCCACATCATTCACCTCTCCCATTCCCGCCCCCATTCCCCCTGCATCTTCACCCCTCCCAGCATTATTTAATGTAAATAACATATTTTTAGCATTAAACCAATGTGTATACCAGCTCCAGAGTGAGTACAAAGCTCTGGACAACCGGTATCAGCAACTGGAAACGCACCATCAGAACTTACAAAGACAATTTCACATTCTACAAACAGAAAATGCAGAACTGAATCAACGCTACACGACGCTTGAGCAGGCTCACCAAACATTATTGGAGGCACCCCAATCATTGACAGAATCAGGTGCCAAACAACTAGAAGCTTTGCTCGAGGTATACCAAGCCGATAACCTCAAAGTCCGGCGTAACCTGGCACTTCTCAGAAAACACATGGCCGCCGCCCTTGAAGAAAACAAGAGACTGCAGCAGCAAAATGAAGCAAATCTAGAAGCAGCAATGGAAGGCTCTCCACACGAAATTGATCCAGAGCAGTTTAAAGCTGTGCCCTCAGAGACAATGAAGACCATCTTGGACAGCTATGCAGATCTATTAGAAGCTCATGATGACTCGGAAAGGGAACGTGATGCGCTGCGCAATCAACTCCAAGAGCAACAGACAGCACCCAAAGTCACAGAAACGACCACGACTTCAGAGGAAGTCAAGACATTGAAAGAGCAGGTGGCCGAATTACAGGCACGATTACTCACACATGAAAGGCAACCCTCTCCAGTTGTCGAACCAGAACCCGAGGATTTGGTACCCATCGAGGTAGATGAGACGTATGAGGAACCTTACGCTCCTATGCCAATGCCAGGTGGTGAGCAAACCGCAGAAGGAATGGATACGTTAGAAATTGAAGTACCTGAGTGGCTCCAAACACTAGAGAAAACGGCATCAACTCATGAAGATCGAGTGGCAGTTCAAATCCAATCTATGGCAAAGATAGAGGACACTATTATTAAATCAGAATACTTCCGCAGCATGTCCCACCATAGATGGATCGGAACCAATGATGATCAATACGTGCCATATTGTATACTCCTGGCGGACTATAATGCAGAAATCCAACAAAGATGTGGCAAACCTCCAACGTTTGCTACACAACTTGGGCCAGATGACATCCCAGCGAGCGCTCAAAAAGGATCCATTCATCAACCCACTTGGAGGATCCGACTCCTCGAAACCTACCCGGAGATGGTTCGCACCTGGACGAATATGCCTCTTTTTATTAAATATAACCCTTGTTATGTTCCTGTACTCCGCAGACGCACATGGCCAGAGTTTACAATTGCAGTCAAGAATATCAAGGGATGCGCCAAATGGTTAAACTACGTCTATCTAGCACCCCCTCAAGGGCCTCCCACCGTCAATTACATGATTTCCACTATACGGCACTGGAGCATCCGATTAAGGAATACCCCTGATGTAATGGCCCAGATGTGCATGAAATTTTTTGAGTTAATGCTTATTACATTCAGGACATTCAAGAATATCAAGGACCCACACTTCTCAGGCGTCGGATTCCTTACAGGAAACCAAGATTTAGTTTATGACATGAGCACCACTCCTTCCATAGAGGTGATATATGCTTGGCACGCCAGAATAAAATACCTCCCAGCCTGCTTTAAACAAACATTCGAAGAGATGTTCATAACAGGGTTCTGGGAATACCACTCAGAAATATTTGTACCCAGACCCTCACATCTCCTCCATTTATTTGCTGTGGAGCGAACCATTCACTCAGAACAGTTACGGGTGCCACATCCAGATGTCCCAGGGCCAGTCAATTGGGATGCATTGCTGACAGATCTAGCAAGGGGACTCAGGTTAGAAGAACACCACCTTGCCGCCGATGTTGTACAATACTACGTCCAAAAAGCAGCTAGACAAGGGTCTGTCAGGGGCGACAGACGCGAGAGTGGGGGGGTGTTGGTAGTAGCCTTGGTACACCAGGACGTACAAGACATGAAAGTCAAAGAAGGGAGTCAGAGCGAAGGGACAGCACAAGCAAACAGAGCAGTCAAAGAAGATCTGGCAAGTAGGCCAATATTTTTTCAAGACATTAATGCAAATCAAAGAGATGGACATGCAGGGAGGAAGAGCAAGTAGGGAGCTTGAAGATATGTATGGCAGATCACTAGAAGAAATCCCTACAACAACAGTGATTTTTATCACTAACAATCATTGTAAATATCATTTCACCTTTTTGTAGCTCCATTTTGTGCAAGCCAAGGAGTCCTTGAGCTTGAGGAGCCTTAGAAGTAGTTGCGTACCAATTTTCGTCTTTTTTAGATCTCGTTTGAGCCCCCAAATAAGCCCTGGAACCTAATTTTTAACTAGGCTGGACACTAGGTCTGGACAGGACCAAAAGCTAGTCAAAAACTATAAAAAGGGCTAGAGAGCTCATTTTTGAGGTTGGATTGTAATTGAAATGAACTTGTAAGAGCTATTGAAAGTAATCTAAAGAACTCCATTGATTCTCTCTCTTTGTCTTGCCGTGTGTGCGCGTGTGTGTATGTGTGTGCATGCTTGTGTGCTTCTCACTCACGCACTTGTGCCGCCACTTGCTCGAGGTCTTCATACCATCCTCACGTCTTCCCGGATTGACATTAAAGGAGGTGCTACTCATCACTGAGCTACACCTTCTAGAGTGGCCAATTGAGCCGCACCACTAGTGGAGATTCTATTTATGATCATGGGTCCATATTCTCGTTTCTCCAGTTTACGTGCATGTTGTTTTAGCGTATAAACCAGCACCAGATCTCCTTCTTTCAATACTTTATCCTTTATATGGGCATCATAGTATGCCTTTTGCCTTTTCTTTGTAGCATAAATGTCTGTCGCCGCTCGTAGCCTCGTCTCACCTAAACATTCTAGATCAAAGATCCTAGAGGACAACTCATGTCCATTCCACTCGTGCTCTTGTGCTACTTTTAATGCTTGGATTAGGAAGTCCAATGGTAGCACAACATTTTGTCCAAAGACCATATGAAATGGGGTGGCATTGAGTACCGTTTTGTAGGCAACTAGATAAGCCCAAACAGCATGATGAAGCTGTTTATCCCAATCAAAGCGTTTATTATTTA
This sequence comes from Ceratopteris richardii, assembly GCA_020310875.1. Taxonomy (NCBI): domain Eukaryota; kingdom Viridiplantae; phylum Streptophyta; class Polypodiopsida; order Polypodiales; family Pteridaceae; genus Ceratopteris; species Ceratopteris richardii. Next base: position 151,418,169 of record CM035428.1, read on the forward strand.
CCAATTTTGTCAATACATTACATAGGATCTTATTTGTGCTCTCGGCTTATCCGTTTGCTTGTGGATGATAGGGGCCAGACTTCTTATGTATCACCATGAATTCTTGAAGGATATTTTCAATGACCTCTTTCAAGAAGTGTGTTGTAGAGCAAAGAGGCACGAGAAAGGAGAGCCCCAAAATTTTCAAATTAATGGACATATTTTTCTTCTTCAAAGTCTTAGGAAATTCCCTCAAGCCATGTAAATGCACTAGAGGACTCCTCTAGATGCATAATCCCAACTTATTGTAATATATTCCTTGTAAATTAGTAGGAAATTCACTTGTTAATAATAAAGTGCCGGTCTCTTGTGTGGAAGGACCAATTTTAGGGCACATGTATATAAGTCACTTTGTGACTCTTTGTAGGAACTTTTTGCCATTGTGAAGAAGGAGAGCTCCTGATTTTCGAGATTGCTTCTTTCTTGCAGATTTTCATCTTCTCTTTGATCTTCTATGTGTGTGTGATGCTTGGAATGTGTGTGTCGGACTGTTGTCTACCCCTCCCCTCTGTTTTTGAGCTACTATAGTGTATGTGTGAGCTTGTAGGAGTTGTGGAGTGAGTGTGGGTGTTTCCTACCATTCACTATTTTGGTCATAACTTAAAGCACATTTGTCAAAATGGAGTGAAGCCACCTCTAATTAGATGCGTCTCGTCGAGAGCTTCGAAATGAACCCGCTATTGGCCAGATTCGGAGTTCGAAGCTGGGAGAAATTCTCGATTTAATGAAAACTATTATAAGTGGTATCGCGGTAGACACTTTCAGTATTTAAGTGAGTTAGAGAGGTGGATTAGTCTTTTCTCACACATATAAGCTGAACCACTTCATTTTCCGTCATGTGTGCACATGTCCTCATACACTTGGTTAGGTCGTTTCATCGGATTGACAAATAAGCATGTGTCAATTCCCCACTATACGCACTTGTGTGGCAAATGAGATTTAGTCTCTTTGGCACAAGTCCTTAAGTCTTCTTGACTTAGGTACACACGTTTTTGGCGCCGTTGTCGGGGAACACTCAGCCAAGGTGCCTTTGTGATGGCTATAGTTTGAGAGTGATGAAATTGTACTTGTAGAAGTGAACTCGTTCAGTGGCAAGTAGTCAACCACTTCAACACTTGTTACTTCACATCCCGGAGGTGTGTGTAATGAGTTTTTAGGTTTAGGGTTAGTAGGAAGGGAGAGAAGGAAGAGTTAGGGTTAGGTTAGGAGAAGAGGAGTGAAGTAGGAGTAAGTCAAGATCACCAAGAAAAATCCCAAAAAATTTACCAAATTAGTGTAGTTCAGTTTCAGTCACCAAAAAGTATAAAAACCAAAAATTCCACATCATTTCTCATTTGTTTAGAAAGCAGTATCGTTTGAGCGCAGCGATCCGTATCGTGGGTGTGGTATCGTGCTTTCCAAGCTATCAAAGCTAGGTAGTGAGCTCAAGACTCAAGCAAGACTTCACAGAGGTAAGATTTCATTGGCAAAAACACTTTAGAAGTGCACAAAAACGTGATCACTTGCGCATCTGGTATCACGGGGTGGGAACAGAGTATTTTTTGAGCTTCTTTGGGAGAGACAGTAGGCTAGGAGTGAAGAGGGGTGAGAGAAGAGTAAGGGGAAACAAAAAATTTTTGAATTTGGAGATATTTTGGTTTGATTATCACGATCGGTTGAGTTTCTGGTATCGCGATACCAAAAATTCCCTTGTATCGCGATACTCGCCGAAGTATCCTATCGTCGGTTACCAGCCATGGTATCGCAATACCACTTGTGGTATCGTATCGCCGGATTGTGTATCGCGATCGCACTTTTACCAAAGTGGTATCGTATCGCGGTCCACTTTTGGTATCGTATCGTGTCTTGTCCCAGTGTTGTATCGCGATACCATACTAGTATCGTATCGTGCAAGTTGGTGGTATCGTATCGCCACTTGCATCGGTATCGTATCGTACCCTACTCTGGTATCGTATCGCCAGAGTATCCAGTATCGTATCGCGCAGGTCGGTGGTATTGTATCGCCACCTGCACTAGTATCGTATCGTGCAGTCCTCAAGTATCGTATCGCCTCTCATTCCGATGTCGTATCGTGATACCATTTTGGTATCGTATCGTCACCTGTTGTGATATCGTATCGTGTGAGAAGATTAATATTGTATCGTGCTTAGTGGTAGTATCGTATCGTGCAAAACTCACGTATCATATCGGGCAAATTCGAGTATTGTATCGTGCCCTTTTTGGTATCGTATCATCCAAAAAGTGGTATCGTATCATCTGGGTTTTCAGTATCGTATCGTCCCAATCTTAGTATCGTATCGCCAGAGTTTCTGGTATCGTATTGGCTAGCGCATAGGTATTGTATCGCGACTGGATATTGGTATCGTATCGTCCATTCTAGTGCTATCGTATCGCCAAGGAAGCCGGTATCGTATCGTGCCCAACTTCGGTATCGTATCGTCGATTGCCACAGTATCGTATCGTGGACAGTTTGGTATCACCTAAAGCGGTATCGCCTAGAGCAGTATCGCCTAAAGTGGTATCGCCCAGAGCATTTAAAGCATTTTGAAGGGCAAATTTGAGCCTTTTGAGGAGCCACTTTCAGAGACCTATAGTGTCCCAAGAGGGTGAATGAACTTGAGATCAGGTAGAGTGTTAAGTAGCCGGAGAAGTATCATATCTTCTGTTGGAAGTGCCGCTCAGGTCAGTCACCGCTCTGTCTATTCAGACACCTCTAGTGACTCAGAGGAGGAGATACCCATGGCTTCAGAAGACATGCAGGGCCCCACTCCCGGTAGAAACTTCATGACCATTGTAGAAGGGGAGTATTGCACTTCCTTACAGTACGTTTCTACTAATTCCCAGGAGATTCTCATCTACCTGGATGGATTAAACAAATATGTGGCTCGGATGGTGACTTCCATGGATGCAATAGTTGTGCCCAGATCAGCTCTTAAGTATGAGGGAGGAGCATACGTGGATAAGTTGGGTCACATATACATAGTGACTGAATACCCTGATTTGATCAATGAAAGGAGAGAGTTAGTGGGACAAGAAACTCAGGGAGACCAAACCCTGAGGAGTTAGTGACGGCTCCCAGAGGCAAGTCCCAGGTGACACGAGTCTTGAGAGGAGATTTGATACCTAAGGGCAACTACCTATTGGAAGTCTATTTGATCCATGGAATGGACTTGTTGCTTCAAACAGACCCACCAGCCCAAGGAAGAGAAGAAAGATCAATGAAATTTTATGAACTAAAGGATCCAGAAGACGAGACTAGAATAACATACCTAGATAAGAACCAGCGGAGATATTGGTTGGTAGATGCCATAGATAGGGCTCAACTGAAATACATGGGCTTGCCTGTATTCCCTCAGCGAGAGCAGGCAACCACCTCTCAGAACCCATTCGGAACCTAACAAGAGGCAGAGCATACCATGTCAGGACAAACTAGCCAACAGAGTGTTCCAAACTGGGCTCATGTACAATTTGTGACTCTAGGAGCGCAACCCCATAATCAGACCCACCCTGGAGTAGGTAATCAATACCGACGACCAGTAAGACCATGACCACCAGTAGAAGGGCAGCCAGGAATACTCCCAGTTAGACCAGCGGTTCCTACCTTCCCTGTAATGCCTAGACCGCCAGAACCAATGAGAAGATTGAGACCGATTCAGGTGGTCAAATGTGTGAGGAACCACTACGACGGATTGGGAGAACCTTATGATCACATTGCTGAATTTAAACAAGTTCTAAGAGCGGAACAAGTAGACGGCTTCTTCGTGCAGTATGAGTCCTTTGGACTCACCCTCACAAGAATGGCTCTCACTTGGTTCCAACCATTAGACCCCAATCAATTTGGAAATATGGAGCAATTTTTTCAAGAATTCATTGGGGAATTCACTAAGAGAGGGATTAAACACAATTCTGCGTCTTTAATCCATAGCTTTAAATAGAACCCTAATGAAACAGTGAAAACAGCTGCCAGAAGATTCAACTAATATGTTGATAGATGTCCAGCTACAGAGAGACCCACTCAGCAAAAAATGATATCATTATTTTTTGATGGACTAACGAATGGAACCCTGAGAACGCTAGTTTACATGAAGAGGTTACAAACCCTGTGTTGGAACTGAAGGACTCACAAGGCAAGGAAGCTTACGAAGGGAGTCAGAGAGAAGAGAAAGCACAAGTAGACAGAGTTGTCAACGATGATCCGGCAAGTAGGCCAATATTTTTTTAGGACACTAAAGCATATCAAAGAGGTGGACACACAAGGAGAAGGAGCAAGTAAGGAGCTCGAAGATATGTATGTCAAATAGTTAGAAGAAATCCCTACAACAATAGTGATTTTCATCACTAAAAGCCATTTTAGATACCATTTCATATTTTTGTAGCTCCATTTTGTGCAAGCCAAGGAGTCCTTGAGCTTGAGGAGCATTCGAAGTAGCTACCTACCAATGTTCATAATTTTTAGACTTCGTTTGAGTCTTCAAATAGGCCCTAGAACCTAATTTTTAACTAGGCCGGACACTAGGTCTGGACACGGCCAAAACCTAGTCAAAAAACTATAAATAGAGCTAGAGAGCTCATTTTTTGGAGGCTAGCTTGTAATTGATCTAAACTTGTATGAGCACTTTTGAAGTAATCTAAAAGAACTCCATTGCTCTCACTCTTTGTCTTGCCTTGTGTGCGCGTGTGTGTGTATCTGTGTGCTTGTTAGTGTGCTTCGCACTCACGCACTTGTGCCTTCACTTGTTCGAGGTCATCATACCATCCTCACGTCTTCACGCATTGACATTAAAGGAGGTGCTACTCATCACTGAGCTACACCAAATTTTGGTGCCGTTGCTGGGGATCCAGCTTTGAGGATGAGCGTGTGATGGTAAGACGTAGATTTGAGACGTTGGCGTTGTAGGTAATTTCGTTACTTTTCTTATTTTTCTCTTTCTTACCTCACCACCATCATCACCATCATCATCCTCACCATATCCAATCTCCATCTCCATCATCGCGAAAAAAATTTCAGTTTTTGATCATATCACCTTCTCCACCTCATTTCCCTCATTCCACTTGTGAGAGAGAGCGAGAGAGCGACTTGTGTGCTATGTTTTTGCATGTTTTTTTAGCACTCTTGTAGGTATAGCTGCATCATCCCCTCCAGCACGCTGAGCAGGTACGGACACGCTCGAAACTGTCTCTGTGTCGTAGACCTCTGTTGATCGCGATCGATAGAAAAATCGCCCATTTGGTAAAACAAAGTGCACCACCATAATCTACATGATGAGCACATTCTAAATCACTAAAAACAGTTAAAAAATTCCGTGTTTCTCTGTCAATCGCGACCGACACCATCGATCGCGATCGACAGCCGCGATCGACAGACCCTGTCAATCGCGACCGACAGACCTGTCATCGCGACCGACAGACCTCACGAACGACTGACTGCCACGTAGGATTCAGTCAATCGCGATTGACACCGTCGATCGCGACCGACTGAAAATTCACGATTGACACCAAAATTCGCGTTGCCACGTGTCCATCGCGACGGACACATCCCCGATTGACTGAAATCATGGTGAAAATCCCGAAAAAAGTGTCGATCGCGATTGACACCATCGATCGCGATTGACAGGACTCACGACCGACTCTGTCGATCGCGATTGACACTGTCGATCGCGATTGACGTGTCTATCGAGACTGACAGGCCCCGACGGACATCTCTGTCAATCGCGATTGATAGACCTGTCGATCGCGATTGACAGGCTTTTTGGCCAAAAAATTAGGGTTTTTTATTCTAAGCTTTGGGGATATTTTATGGGCATATTGGTCTAGCAATTAGTGATTTGTGAGGTCCCTACACATGTATTTTTGAGAAAAATCTTGAGAACAGTTAGCCTGTTTGAACCTTGTTTTAGTCCCAAAACCCTTAGCGGTCATAACTTTCTCATACGAAACCCGTTTGCTGTGATTCTTGTTTTGTTGGAAAGCTCGTGGGGACTATATCTAGTGGAAGAAAAGCTAAGGGGTTTCCAGGGTTGTTTTCCATAAAGCCAAAAGAATAGTTGATCTTTGAGTTACATGAATGAAAGTGATTTTTTTTGTGCCCTTTGAATCTAAGTCTTGAGCTAACTTTGGGACTTTTACAGGTCCATTGAGAGCACTTGAGGACATCCAAAGCAACGGTTTTTTGGCAAGCTTGAGAACTGGGTTCTTGAGCGTCATAAAGCAAGGGATCAACAAGTAAGGTCGAAATATTCTCAACTCCCTTTGTCAATTCCTAGCTTAGGCTAAGTTCGAGTAGTGCTAGGAGTAAGTCAGGACAACGATAGGCACGTGACAAGTCAAAGACTATCTAAGAAATCAAGTTCAAGAGATAACCTGTGTGTGACCGAGAACTTTAAAGGAAAAGAACTTAACGTGGGATGATCAACTTAAGTGCGGAAAATTAACTCAAATATTCCTAACGACGTGATATCAGACAAGATCATAAACACGATAACACACTAAAAAAGAATCAAGTGACTGACACCAATTGATCGGCAACGAGGTTGTACTTTGGGCAAAAATTGGGCTACTTAAATAGGCATATGAACCTTAGATCAGGACGACATCTAGTAAGAGATAGACAAAGTCTTAGGTCTTCACAGGCTAGCGTTAATCATACTGCTAGGTCTTGGGCCCAGCAGTTGAGCCACCACTCACATTACCCTAGCTCTGAGACTAGTGAATCAGAGATGTCTCAAGGTATGGAGAGACATGCGGGGAGTTCAGGTGTGCCGCATTTGTATAGGGTGGAGGGCCCCTACAAGACGCAGCTGGAATACCTTAGGACCAACCGATTAGGTGCTAGCATCTATGAGGACGGCCTAGGAAGATCCGTGGTCCAAATTAAAAACCCTGACCAATCCATTGGAATAGAACACCCAGCTGTAAAGTTTGAAAATGAAGCATACTTGGACAAAGAAGGAACCATATACGTAGTCACCAGTCACCCAAATAGGACAGACGAATTCGGAAATGTGATCCCAGAAGCGGACATAGGTGACCTGGAGCAAGGAAACATGGGTATAGAGCCTAGGACCCCTCGAGGGAAATCTGTTCTTACTAGAATCCTCAATCCAGAGTGGATTCCCCAAGATAATAAGAGCATAGATCTGCTCCTAAATCAAGAAACCGATGAAGCCTTTTGGAGGTATAAATCAAATAGGCCAAATGATGTAGGGTCAATCCTGATCTATGAGTTCAAAGATCCTGATAGCCCAGGCAGAGTGACCTACTTAGATCATGCTTCAGAGAGGATCTTTATGGTTACAGAACATGACAGGCATGCTTATACTTGGAAGGGTGAATTCGTTTTCCCCCAACCAAAATAGAACGTGTCCTATGGCCATCCTGGAGCTGGAACATCCCAAGCTCATGGAACTCAAAGAGACAGAAGTAGAGATAGGCCAGAAGTAAGCTTCGCCAACCCAGGGGGCAAAGAAAGAACGAGGACAGAAACAAATAGAGTAGAACCTGAGGTACTTAGAGCTCCCAGGAATCAAAGAAATGCGGATGAGTTCCCTCTACCACAACCTAGAGAGCACACAAGGACTTTGAGACCGACTCAGCTAGTTAAGTCCATGAAGAACTACTTTGATGGCACTGGAGATCCATACGATCATGTGGTTGAGTTTAGACAAGTCTTGAGAGCTGAACAAGTTGAAGATCTGTTCACGTAGTACAATGCCTTTGGTCTAACCCTTAGGAACACTGCCCTGACATGGTTTCAACCACTTAACGAGAGGCAGTTCAGGAGCATAGACCAACTTCTAGAGGCATTCATTATCGAATTCTCTAAAAGTGGCATAAGACATAACACTTCCTCGCTGATTCACAGCTTCAAGCAAACCCCTCAAGAAACCGTGAGACTTGCTGGAAGAAGATTTAGGCAATACTTAGAGAGATGCCCTGTCCCTGAGTTACCCACGCCAGCTAAGCATGTGGCTTTGTTCTTGGATGGATTGCTAAGTAGCAAATTGAGATCATATGTGTACTTGAAGGACCCTAGGACCATAGAAGAGTGTGTACGCATGTGCATTGACATCGAGGATAACCTAGGGGAAGAACTAGAGCTTTCCAAAATCTACAAAGACTCAGATAGTGCCTCTAGCCTCTCTTCCTCGCAATCCACATCAATTGAGGAACTTGAAGAGAAAGTAGCTCAGAAATTAGGTGTCACTAGCAAACAGATCCCAAGATTTGCCCCTGTGAAAAGATGCTATACTTGTGGAGGTGACCACATGGCGAATGTATGTCCCATTATGGCTCAACCCCAAGTAAATCCTAGTAGCCAGTACTGCACCATAGAATGGAGGTACACCAATCACACCGCGCAAGATTGCCCCTACAATAAGCAAGCTGTTAGGCAGACGTACCCACAACCATACCCTCAACAAGGAAGATACCAGAACCAGTACCCACCTCAACAGTATGCTAGGCCTCAAAAAACCTACCAACCCTACCAAAACCAACAAAGGCCTCAGCCTGTGTTAGCACAACAACCCCCTGCTCCAGCTAATGTAATTCCGGTAAAGTATGCAGCTGCAGAAGAGAATTTGAATAGAGCTATAGTGCCAGTAACGCCATTGCTTTCAGAAAGTGATCCCAGTGACCATAGCTTTGATTCTACGCATGTTGATAGTCCCCAGGCTTACTACATGCAGTCTCCTGAACATGGTGAGTCCTACTACAGTGAGGAACCGAGTGAACCTAATTAGGAGCCCGAGTATACTAATGTCATGTACGCAAACCCCAACTCTAGACCTCAACCTAGGCAAGTAAGACCCCCATTTCCTAAAGGACCATGCTACAGATGTCAGGGAGATCATCTCATTCATGATTGTCCCCTGCCTCCACCTGCACAACCCCAGTCAGTGACGATCCAGGGCTATTGCCAGGAGTGTAGAAAGGAGCATCTTTTACGAGACTGCCCAAAGAATCCTAATAATATGCCGAAAATCACTCCTATCAATGTCGTAGGGTTAGTTGTAGACTCCACAGGAAGTTTGACGTCCACTACGCCAGTGCAAGTGATCACTAGAGCCCAAGCCTTGCAACAGAACCAAAGTGTAGGCCAGGAAAAGAGCCCAGATGTTAGTGAAACGGAGAGCATGACAAAGAAGAGGACTAGAGCTTGGAGAGATAGTCGTGAAAGAATGAAAAGACAATGGGCAAAGAAAATGAGTGAACTTGAGGAAAGCCTAAGAGAAACGAGAGCCAGGATAACCGAACTCACATCTCCAACTCCCTCTCACACTACCCCACCTCCACCATTCCCAACTCCATCCGACCCGCCACCTTCCAACCCGCCTCACCTAATCCCACCACCCCCTAGAGTAGGATCAGTCCTAGCAGATCCCACTCTCGAGGACCTAAACATGATGCTTAAAGCATATTAGGCCAGAATCCAAGATGGGCCAAACGTAACTGATCATGGAAAGTGCTACCCTAGAGCAGAATTAGAGCTTGAACGAACTAAAATTTGTGCTAAGATGGTGGAGTTGGCTCAAACCATGTTTGAAGCCAACCGCCTTTTTAACATATCTAGCTCAGCCAAGACGCAGTTGCACTTTGAAGGACTGTTAGAAAGAATAGAGAGGCTAATTGCACAATCAGAAAAGGAACCCGCCTCTCAACACAAGGACAAGGCAAGTGAAAGGGCAGGTCTTCCTGCCCAGGAAGCCTATGTGCCTAACTCTACGGAGCCAGACACATCATCTTCTATGAATCGGTTCACACCAGAATTCCTACGCGAGATTCAAGAAGACAAATGGGCTAAAGAGAGTGAAGTCCCTCCTCCCATTGAACTTGTGGATGATGCACACGACCAATTTCCACAAGACATCCATCCATTTATGAGGAGCAGGAGAGCACCCAATCTCAGGAAAGATTAGACTTTGAGTCTAGCTCTCTACAAGAATTACCCCACTTCACAAGCCCATGGGAAGCTAAGTCTACTTGTATGAGAGCACCCACAGTCATGATAAGAAACAAAGATTCAACCATACCTAGGAACACAGAGGTAGTGAAAAACACTAAAGTACAGTGCAATCTCACCTTAGAGAACTACTCAAAGTGAGGCCAGAGCTATGGAAACATGTAGCCAAACAAATACCAGAAATAGCAAAACCTCGTTCCCAGGTAGGATCCCAGAGAACAGTGCCAGAAATACCATTGGACAAGATAGGGGACATGAGTGAGGGTGAAGAGGGAAACACATATCTTCCTATCACCCATCAAGGATACACCACCAAGGCCATTCTAGACTCAGGCACAGGAGTTGCAATTTCTACCACTTCCCTATGGAAGCGTTGGGGCAAGCCAGCACTCAGGCCCACGAGGATGAAATTGCAAATGGCCGATGGTCACATAGAGACCCTTAGGGATGTTAGAAGGAATAACTCTCACCACATGTGGTGTTGAGTTTGAGCATACATTTGCTATATGTGATTTTAGCAAAAATCATGCCTATGAAATGATCTTGGGACGACCCTTTATGCGACATTTGCAAGTACTCCTTGTACCTGCAACACTTAGGTGTTACGACCAAAGTGAATCTCAAAGATTACTCTCATAGAGATGTCCCTCCTATCCAATGGAATCCCCTCCATAGAGCCAAAGATGATACGGAATCGATGCATTCCATAGGATCAGGATCCTCATGGATGCATGAAGACACCCACTTATGGATGTGCAAAGTAGCAGTAGAAGAAGAGAAGAGAGAAAAAGCCAGAGAGGTAGGTGCAAAAGAAACACATAGATCAATTCAAGACCCAGCCTATGCACCTGTAGTCTTTCCTGACGAAGAATTTGAACCCCACGGCTGGGCAGAAATCCTAGCAACAATGGATGTAGCCATCAATGAAGAACAATGGACACCTCACTGTGATGAAGATGGCTATGAAATTTCAGTCTTCTCCATAGAGCCGATCATGGGAGAGGCAGTGTTAGAAGAGTGTGAACCTAGCCTTGATGCATTTGAGGATGCAAGTGACTCCAATCTAGAGTCAATCATCATGGACCCACCTTTTGCATCATATGAAGAATACTTCTATGAAGTAGAATTTCAACCCCAGAGGTATGGAGAGCTTACAAATGATGTAAGGCTAGCCACACATTGACCCCGAAGGAAGAAGGAAAGAAAAGAAAGAAGAGAGAAGTCACACCAGAAGAGGAAGAATCTTTGTTTCAGGTCCTGAAAAATTTTAAGAAGTATGAGATAGATGAGAGGAGAGTCATGATCAGAATGCCTAAATGAGAGGCGCAATCAGGGGAGGCCTATGATAACAAAGAAACCACCAAGAAAATAGTGGTACCCATGGAAGAAGGAGAAGAGAGATGCACGTACATAGGCCATGACCTGACGGAAGATGAAGAGCACGAATTGATAGCCTTTCTAAGAGAGTACAGAGATGTATTCGCTTGGAGCTACAAGGACCTGAAAGGTGTAGACCTTGACATATGCGCATATACGATACCCATGACTTCAGAGGCTAGGCCCTCTAAGCAAAAGCCATACACATGCAATGACAACTATGCGACCAAGATCAAGGAAGAGATAGATCGCTTGGTTGAAGCTGGATTTATCTATGAAATTGAGCATACAGAGTGGGTATCCCCCATCGTAGTGGTGCCCAAGAAAAATGGAAAGCTGCATGTATGCATTAACTTGAAGAAGGTCAATGCAGCCACAATTCGAGATAACTATCCGCTTCCTATCACAGAACATCTCTTAGAAAGAGTAGCAGGCAAGGAAGTGTACAGCTTCCTTGATGGATTTTCGGGCTACAATCAAGTAGCCATAGCTCCAGAAGATCAGCATAAGACGACTTTTGCCACTGAATGGGGCATTTTTGCCTTTAGAGTAATGCCATTTGGGCTTACCAATGCACCCGCTACCTTCTAGAGACTAATGTGCCATGTATTTAAAGAGTTCCTGAGGAAGAACTTAGAAGTCTATGTTGATGATCTTTGTGCTCATTCCAACATTAGGCAAACCCATATTCCTGAACTCAGACAAATCTTTGACAAATGTAGAGAATATCAAGTCTGCCTAAACCCTAAAAGTGTGTTTTTATGGTCAGGCAAGGCAAGATTCTAGGACACATAGTGTCAAAGAATGGCATATCCACTGATGAAGAGAAAGTGAGAGCCATAGCGGAGCTACCTAGGCCAAAGAATGTCAAGGAAGTACAAGCTTTCATGGGGCATTGTGGTTATTACCGACGGTTTATACACATGTATGCCATCATAGCAAAGCCTCTATATGGACTTTTGACTAACTTTGAGTGGACTAATGAATGTGAGAATTCCTTCAATGAGCTTAAACGACAATTATGTTCAGCACCAATCTTGACCACACCAGATTGGAATAAGCCTTTCCATGTTCATGTTGATGCATCCAATTATGCTATTGGGTGTGTACTTGCACAACCTACGGGTGAAGGTAATATGGATCTTCCAATTGCCTATGCTAGTAGACAATTGAATGCAGCTGAACGAAATTATACCACTACGGAGAGAGAAGGACTAGGCATGGTATATACAGTTAAAAAGTTTAGACATTACTTGCTTGCAAATAAGTTTAAATTTTTTACTGACCATCAGGCATTGTTATACTTGGTAAACAAACCATGCAATACAGGTTGATTGGTGAATTGGTTTCTCTTGCTAATGGAATACGATTTTGAGGTTGTGGTAAGAAAAGGGAAGACTCACTTGAGAGCAGACCATCTCTCTAGGCTCACATCTGGAGAAGCCCCACAAGGAGTGTCAGATGACCTTCCTAATGCTTACTTGTTTAATTTGGAAGTGGTGCTGCAGTGGGCTAAGCATTTAGTGCCAGTATTGACATACGGGCCTAACCACCCAGTAATAAACACACAGGATAGAGAGGTAGTAAAAGCCCAAAAGTATCACATCATTGCAGGTAGTATGTACAAGCACATAGATCAAGGGATCTTGGCTTGTTGTGTGGAAGAGGATGAGTACGCTAAATGGTTGCAATTAGCACATATAGGTGCATTAGAGTAACACTACTCAAAGCCACGAACCCTACAAACACTAAGGAGACTCGGAGTGCATTGGCCAACTATGGAAGCTGATGTCCAAAAGTTGTGCAAGGAATGCCCAATCTGCTACACTAAACCACCTGTGGAACATGCCACCCTTTATCAAGTGTCCGTAGTGCCAGATTGGAGTGAACCACTAGTATCCTTCCTGAGGAAAAAAACATTCCCTCCAGGCATGACTCTAGCTAGGAAAAGGAGTTTAGAACAAGAAGCCCTAGATTACTCACTCATTGGTGATAATCTATACAAGCGTGGTAAAGATGGTTACCTGAGATTATGTGTCCATGAGAGTGAATATCTCAAGATCTTGGAAACTGCTCACCAAGGTGTAGCAGGAGGACACTTTGGACCAGATCTGGTGTTCAAGGCAATACTATTTGTGGGCTTCTGGTGGCCGACCCTTCACATGGATGCACATACCTATGTGAAACGGTGTGATGTTTGTCAGAGAACTCAGTATCCTATACACAAAGATGAGATGCCACTGAAACCTATGATGGGTGGATGTGCATTCTCTAAGTGGGGAATAGACTTTGTAGGTCCTATTAATCCCCCAGCCAAGGGTTCTCATGCTGAATATATCATTGTGGCCACGGATTATCTAACCAAGTGGGTAGAGGTAAAAGCCACAACGAAGAACGATGCTCAAACAACAGCTAAGTTTTTATTTGAGAATGTGTTCACCAGATACGGGTTACCTATAGAGCGAGTCAGTGACAGAGGCACTCACTTCTTGAATGAAGTTATTGAAAATCTGCTCCAAGAATTCTTGGTAGTACATAAGAAGTCTATCCCCTATCACCCTCAAGCTAATGGCCAGGCTGAGAGCACAAATAAGATCTTATGCAATGTACTGACGAAATTAGTGAACAATAAACACTTTGATTGGGACAAACAGCTACACCATGCTGTTTGGGCATACCAAGTCGCCTACAAAACGGTACTCCAAGCCACCCCCTTTCAAATGGTATTTGGCCAAAATGCAGTGCTACCGTTGGACTTCTTGATACCTACATTGAAAGTACCACAAGAGCATGAGGTGAAGAAGTGATACCTGCCCCAGCGCCCATTGAATTCTATCTCGGCGTCCCACATGTAAGTGCCTTCACCTAGAGATCCTACCACATCACTCAACCAATGTGAGTTTTTGCTGACCGACATTGTGTGCCCCTGTGGAGGATTCTGAATCAGTATGGCGTGTAATGCCCTCAATGCCACTGGGCGTTCCTTCAATTCCTCCTCAACGGGAAGACTTTCAATGTCCACGACTTGGGGGCTGGTGCCTGCCTGGGAGCTAGTTCCTGCCGTATCTGCCATGTTACTTCTTGCCTCCTGACTCTGTGAGAATATAGAAACAGGTGTTAACATTGTAAAGGACAAGATAGAACCGTTTTTGTCCCCATTACAACATTAACATGAGGTTCGGGAGAGATTAGTAGGCTATTAAGTGCTCGGTGCTTGTGCATGTAGTTAGGAATTGGGTATGTGAAGAGATGGATAGGTATGTGTTGAAGATGAAGAGGTGTTGCAAAATCTTTGCTCTACACCAGCCAAATGAACTCCAGGAGTAGATGGTGGGCCCTTTTAGCTTGCCAATGGATGTATTAGACACCCTATATACCTTGGAAGATCACTCTCAAAAAGATAGATCAAAACAGATAAGTTGGAGTTAGCTCAGAGGTGAAAACTTGCTATTCTTGGTTGATACACCTGTCCAGTGTTTTACATAATTCTCTGAGCACAGCAGCAATTAGATTAATTCCTCTTGGGGAAAGCTAGGTAGCTTAAAGAGCTAACTTTAGAGAGTAATCTCATCAAAAATAACAAACCACACACTGAGAATGCTTTTAACAAGTGATGACATCATCCCGATTTTCACGGGCTGCTACAGAAATAGACCAGTGAGTAGAAAAATTAACATAACTCAAAATGTAAGAATCCAATGATCATGAAAATTTGTATGCTTATACTAGACAGTAAGCTGCATTTAACAAGCTTGAAATCACTGAATTTGGATGAGTAAACACTGAGAAATGACTCTGACAAGATGACTGAAAAAGTCGGGTACCTGACAGAGAAGAGAAAATGAACATACCCTGTTGACTTCAAATGAACATAACTGAAGATTCCAAGATTCAAATGACATGAAAATTTGTGAGCATATAGTAGACTTATAGAGCTAACTTTACCAAGTTAAATCACTGAAAATGATGAACCAAGTGCAGAGAAACAATCTCTGCAAGCTGACTGAGAAAAACTGAAGTAATTGCAGTGAGTAGTACACATCACAAGAACATGGAAAGATGAACTCAAATAATCATGAAAATGAAAGTATATTGCTTGTACAATACAATGACTTACTGATACATATGTGTGACTTGTAATCACACCTTGATATGGCATAAAGCTCAGCTCTTGGAGGTCTTCACATAGGTCTCTCTAACCACGACTAAAACTGCCATCTATTTATAGTTGAGTTTGGGAGGCTAACTTCCCTCAATCACTCTCCAATCAATCAATGATTGATTTGATTCTCTACCTACCACAAATCACGAATTTGTGGCTCCTCTTTCCATTCTTGATCATGTGGGCTCAACCACTTAAGATTCTCTTACTTTTACATTAAGTAAACTCTTCAAAAGTTACAAGAGGTAGTTCACAAGTGAACTTTACATAGTCTTCATTTTGAAGCTTCTTTAATGACTTTGTGAGACTCAAGCCAATACTTAGGCTTGTCATAGACTTGCTCCAACAGCTCCCCCTCAAGCCAAGTATGCTTGAGGTCTTCAATCTTCCAAGATTACCTGCAAACCAATCATAGCCTTGAATTTGCAAAGCTTTGTACCATCCAATGCTTTAGTTAGAATATCTGCACATTGTTGATGAGTGGACACATATGATATTTGAATCTCTTTGCTTAGAACCTTCTCTCGTACATAGTGATAATGAACTTCAATATGTTTAGTCCTTGCATGAAATATAGGATTAGCAGCCAAATGAATAGAACTCATATTGTCACCAAAAATAGTTGGAGTTCCAAACTCCAATCCAAGATCTTTGAACAATGTCTTCATCCACATAGCTTCCTGTGTAGCTATGGCAAGACCTCTATATTCAGCTTCAGTAGAAGAGAGAGCAACTGTGGGTTGCTTCTTGGATGACCATGAAATAAGCTTTGAACCTGCAAAGGTAAGATAACCTGAAGTGCTCCTTCTATCTTCCTTGGAGCCAGCCCAATCTGCATCAGAAAATAGCTTCAAACCTAAATCAGATACATAAGGATAGTAAAGTCCTTCATTTATGGTTCCTTTGAGGTACTTGAGAATCCTTTTGGCAGCATCCATATGTGGTTTCCTTGGTGTGTGCATAAATTGGCTTAGCACACTCACACTGTAACATATATCTACTCTTGTCAATGTGGCATAGTTGAGACTACCCACTAGACTTTGATATGATGTGATGTCCTTTATGAGTTCACCTTCATGTGAGCTCAATTTGTGATTGACCTCCATTGGAGTACCTGCAATCTTACAATCTTGCATCTTGAATTTTGCCAACATGTCCTTAATGTACTTTCTTTGAGTGAGAAACAAACCATGATCTTTGTAGACAACTTCCAAACCTAGGAAGTAGGTAAGTGAACCCAAATCACTTATCTTGAACTCTTCTCTCATCTGATCTTTGATCTTCTTCATACCATCTGCATCATTTCCTGTCAATATAATATCATCTACATATACACATAGGTAGATGACCTCGGAATTACTCTTTTTAATAAAGAGTGAAGGATCTGCTTTGCTTGGTTGAAAGCCTTTGTCCTGCAAGAATGAAACAAGCCTGAAATTCCAAGCTCTTGGAGCTTGCTTGAGACCATACAATGCTTTGTTAAGTTTACACACATAATCAGGATAAACTTGACTCTCAAAACCAGGTGGTTGTGCCATATATACCTCTTCTGTTATCCAACCATTCAAGAATGCATTCTTCACATCTAGTTGAAGTATCTTCCAATTCTTGGAAGAGGCAATACTAAGCAAAACCCTAATAGTAGGCATCTTTGCCACAGGAGAGAATGTCTCCTCATAATCAATTCCCTGAGTTTGTGCAAAGCCTTTTGCCACAAGCCTTGCCTTATACCTGTTAATTGAACCATAAGAATTCTTCTTGAGTTTATAGACCCATCTTGCGCCTATTACCTTCATGGATGAAGTCTTGGGCACCAAATCCCAAGTGTTGTTTTCCTCAAGTGCTTCAATCTCTTCCTTCATTGCATGCTTCCATTCTGTTTTTGCTTTGGCCTCTTCAAATGATGATGGCTCCTCTTGGTTTATGTCCTGTGCTATGTAGATAGAATGTTTAGTTACTAATGAGGTGTCAAACCCATACCTTTCTGGTTTTTTCTTTTCCCTCATAGATCTTCTTAGGCCATGATGTGATGATTCTGCCTCATGTCCAAGTTCCTGCAATTTTGTTTTACCTTTAGACTTCCATGCTTTGATCTTTTCCATCTGACATTCTTCATCATCCTCTGAGATGTCTTGTTCTTCAATCTTTGATTGTTCTCTACCAAGCTTTGGAAAATCTTCTTCAAGATCATATGGTAAATTGATCTTCCTGCATGAATCTTCATACCATGAATTGTTCTCATCAAAAACTACATCTCTGCTTACCAAGAATCCTTTGTTGGTAGGGTTGTATAACCTGTAGCCCTTTTGATTGTTGTCATATCCAATAAATACACACCTTTCTGCTTTTGGATCCATCTTGCCTCTAACCTGTGAAGGAACATGAGCAAAAGCAATACATCCAAAAATTTTACAATGATCTAAGCTTGGTCTTCTTCCATTCCAAGCCTCATATGGAGTCATTCCATCAAGGGATTTTGAAGGCAACCTGTTAATCAAGTAAGTGGCTGTAGATACAGCCTCGGCCCATAAGTAATTAGGTAAATGCTTTTCATTTAACATAGACCTTGCAGCTTCAACAATTGTCCTATTCCTCCTTTCTGCCACTCCATTTTGCTCAGGAGTGTACCTTGTATTTACCTCTCTTTTGATTCCTCTTTCTTGAAGAAAAGAATCAAAATCATGGGAGAAGTATTCTCCCCCTCCATCTGACCTTAGCCTTTTTAGTGATTTACCTGTTTGATTCTCCACAAGAGCCAAATATCTTTTGAAACATGAAAAAACTTCATCTTTGTGTTTCATAAAGAATAGGATAGTCCATCTGCTGCAATCATCAATAAAGGAAACATAATACCTTGATCCAGATATTGAAGCTTCCTTGCTAGGTCCCCATACATCTGTATGAACCAACTCCAAGAGATCTCCATGCATATAACCTTTCTTCATGAATGGTAACCTGTGAGACTTTCCAAACTGACATGCACTACACTTATAAATCATATGTTGTTTTGACAAATTAGGAAGTCCAAGTACACTTTGGTCCCTGCAAATTTGTTTTAATGACCTTTCACCAATATGTGCTAACCTTTTGTGCCATACTTCCAATTTTGTGAGTGTCTGACTACCATAATTAAAGAGAGCAATGTTTTTAGTGTCCTGTAATTCAAATGTGAACAATCTACCTGTCTTTTCACCTTTTGCAATTCTTCTGAATCCTTGACTTGGATCTTCAACAAATGCTCCTGCTTTTGTGAACCTGACTTGCAACCCTTTCTCTACTATCTGCCCAACACTTATCAAATTCTTTGTAATGGTAGGGACATAGAGTACCTTACTGAGTAGGTTGATGTTTCCATCAGGTGCTTTGACATTGCCTATTTTCTCCACAGGATGTTTTGTATCATCTCCTGTTTGTACCTCATGCTTATTCCTTGGATCTTCTAAATCTGATAGGAGTGCCACATTTCCTGCCACATGATTTGAACAACCTGAATCTATGTAGAAAACATGCTCATCAGATTTACCTTGTGGCATAGCCATGTTCATAATCAATAATGAATCCTCTTTGTTTGAGTCTTCTGTGTAGTTATTGTAGTCTCTCCTTCCTTTGTAGCCTCCTTGATAGTTTGAATGATTGTAGTTGTTATAGTTGCCATGGTAGTTGTTGAACCTTCCTCTTGAGTAGCCATAACTTCCTCTATTGTATCCTCTGCCTCTTTGATTCCTGGAATTCCTAAAGCAATTTTCAGTTGTATGATTAGTTAATCCACAAATAGAACATGAGTTGGAGTCTTGGGATCTCCCCCTGCCTTGTCTACCTCCTCTTCCTCTACCTCTGCCATGTCTTCCTCTACCTGCATAGTTAGCTTGATATGTACCTGCTTCATCATCCACTTTCTTTGCCTTTCCTTTGTTATCTTTAGACTTGCTTTTATCCGTGTATAAAGCTGAAGATTGATTACCTTTAGAGCTTTCTCCATTTTTGATAAGCTTTGCCTCTTGAGTAAGTAATTGTCCAATGAGTGTGTTGAAATCAGGTACATGCATGTCCATGTACAAATCCATAGCTGTGGTGAATGCTTCCCACTTATCATCTGCCTTCAAGCCATTGATGACCTGCCTTACAATTTGCTCTTCATCTATTACCTCTCCAATGCTTCCCAACTGATCCGCTATGTCCTTGAGCTTTGTGACAAAATCAGTCACATTTTGTTTGGGAGCCTTCTTGAGAGTTGTGAAATCCAGCCATAGTTGATGCTTCCTAGCTTTAGTACTTGAAGCAAAGAAAGCTTCAAGTGCATCCCACACTTCCTGAGATGTCTTACAACTTCTAATGTGAGGCAACAAAAAATCTGAGATAGAGTTGAGGAGATAAGACCTTGCAAGTGCATCCTTGGAGCACCATGTGCTCAATCTTTCTTGCTCTTCTTGTGTTGGTTGACTTTTGTTCCTGAAACTTGGCATAACTTCATCTCCAGCCACATAACCATATAAACTTCTACCTTGGAGATAAGCTTCCATTCTTAATGACCAAGCTGAGTAGTTACCTCTGTCCAATTTGTCAATTGATGAAGGAAATCCATCTGCCATGTTGTCCAACCTTGCTCTGATACCACTGTGAAGAGATGGATAGGTATGTGTTGAAGATGAAGAGGTGTTGCAAAATCTTTGCTCTACACCAGCCAAATGAACTCCAGGAGTAGATGGTGGGCCCTTTTAGCTTGCCAATGGATGTATTAGACACCCTATATACCTTGGAAGATCACTCTCAAAAAGATAGATCAAAACAGATAAGTTGGAGTTAGCTCAGAGGTGAAAACTTGCTATTCTTGGTTGATACACCTATCCAGTGTTTTACATAATTCTCTGAGCACAGCAGCAATTAGATTAATTCCTCTTGGGGAAAGCTAGGTAGCTTAAAGAGCTAACTTTAGAGAGTAATCTCATCAAAAATAACAAACCACACACTGAGAATGACTTTTAACAAGTGATGACATCATCCCGATTTTCACGGGCTGCTACAGAAATAGACTAGTGAGTAGGAAAATTAACATAACTCAAGATGTAAGAATCCAATGATCATGAAAATTTGTATGCTTATACTAGACAGTAAGCTGAATCCAACAAGCTTAAAATCACTGAATTTGGATGAGTAAACACTGCGAAATGACTCTGACAAGATGACTGAAAAAGTCGGGTACCTGACAGAGAAGAGAAAATGAACATACCCTATTGACTTCAAATGAACATAACTGAAGATTCCAACATGCAAATGACATGAAAATTTGTGAGCATATAGTAGACTTATAGAGCTAACTTTACCAAGTTAAATCACTGAAAATGATGAACCAAGTGCAGAGAAACAATCTCTGCAAGCTGACTGAGAAAAACTGAAGTAATGGCAGTGAGTAGTACACATCACAAGAACATGGAAAGATGAACTCAAATAATCATGAAAATGAAAGTATATTGCTTGTACAATACAATGACTTACTGATACATATGTGTGACTTGTAATCACACCTTGATATGGCATAAAGCTCAGCTCTTGGAGGTCTTCACATAGGTCTCTCTAACCACGACTAAAACTGCCATCTATTTATAGTTGAGTTTGGGAGGCTAACTTCCCTCAATCACTCTCCAATCAATCAATGATTGATTTGATTCTCTACCTACCACAAATCACGAATTCGTGGCTCCTCTTTCCATTCTTGATCATGTGGGCTCAACCACTTAAGATTCTCTTACTTTTACATTAAGTAAACTCTTCAAAAGTTACAAGAGGTAGTTCACAAGTGAACTTTACATAGTCTTCATTTTGAAGCTTCTTTAATGACTTTGTGAGACTCAAGCCAATACTTAGGCTTGTCATAGACTTGCTCCAACAGGGTAGACCTAGAAGCTAAGTGGAATGATGTAGTGAGAGAGTGATGTAGTTAGTAGGTGGGCATGGATTTACAACTGGGGTCTGGGGGTTTATTACAAGTTTTAGGTTTCCAAATGCGGTGTATGGGTTTTGATCTTGAATTTGTGGAGACTCTGGCCTTCTGTATTTGATCTGCCTTTGGTTGCTGCATCCATCTGGCCTTTGGAAAAGAAGGGAGTGTCGTCTTATCCTTGACTCCGTTGTTGAGACAATCCTCTTTCTGCATCATACAATTTTGGACAAGAATAGCATTGTCAACTTCATGTGCGCCCCTGGAAGGACCAGGAGTTCGTGCATTACCTAGTTCCTTGAGTGCCTCGTTTTCCAATTCAACTGTAATTCGACTATGATTTACCCATACCTGAAGAAGTCCACTTCTTAGGTTTAGGTTGACTGCATGATCATAGATCTAGTCCTGACCCAAGACTAGAGGCTCAGTGAGGTCCTCATCTTGACACACTAGTACTTTGACTGTCATTACTTTGTCTTGAATATAGAGGGGAAGTTCCACCTCGCCCATGCAAGGGGTTTCCACACCCCCCAATCCTATGAGATATGCTTCTATAGGAGTGACAGTTAATTTCAACTTTTGACAGTAAGAAAATTTAGCAGCACTAGTGGCTGCACCTGAGTCAATCAAGGCTCTTACAGTCCTTGCACCCTTTCCTTGTCCTATCTCTAAGGTTATAAAAGGATGTCGATCAATTATCCTATGAGAGCTAACACCTGAAACTTCACACATAGCCACATGATATCCTTGATCTGCATATGCATCTGTACTAGGTTGCTCTCTACCCTGTCTTCTCAACTTCATTCTCCGGATGCGTTCCAATGCTTCTACTTGAGCTTCTTCGCAAATTCGTTTTCCTTCTTCTTTGCGTTCTTAGGAGTGTTGAGTCGACTTAGCATCTCTTCTGTCAGAGGTTCCTGATATAACTTGACTCTGCATCCGCTTATGTAGCTCGAGAGAATATCGCCTTCTAATGTGGCTAGTTTGCACTACTCCACTTGTTGAGATCCTATTGATGATCATGGGTCCGTAGCCTCTCTTCTCTAGTTTCCTCGCATGTTGTTTCAAAGTGTAGACTAGTACTAGGTCACCTGCCTTCAAACCTTTATCCTTAACGTGGGCATCAAAGTATGCCTTCTGTCGTTTCTTAATTTGAGAGACTGTAGAATAATAAAGGACTGAAACCTATATGGAAGAAGGCGGGACTCTACAATTACTTCAAATTCCAATTTCCAAAGCCCGACTTTCTAAGATGCTCATATTTGATTAGCACCCTCACTCCGAGCAAAGACAAAAAGGGATACAGCACCTTTGTCCTCCCATCTCTCACAAGGGGCAATGAGCTGAAGTGCTTCAGGTTGACTATCAATTTTATGAGGGAAGCTCTAGACATGAAAGGTATGCACATTCCTACGGAGAAAGAGACTATGATCCCCGACAATATGAAGAACAGGAATCTGACGAAATTAAAGGACATGGTGGCAATGACACCTACAATTTCCATTCACTTACGAATGGTCATGCAACATTTTGCATTTCCCGCTCAAGAGAGGTTCACAATGCCACCTAAGAAGATATGGTTTAGTCTATACTTGGCCGACGCCTTCGATTTGACAATCAATATGCCCCACTGGATTATCGACCAAATCCACTTGGCTCATCAAAGGTGGTATAAAAAACAAAAGTCTGTACTGTATGGATGTTGTGCTCTCACCCGGATTGTGTATAGATGTTTGGCTTATGATGTGCCAGTGCAGAGGGCATTAATTTGGACCAGGGTACAAGAATTCCAACGTAGACTATCAACCGCAGGACTGCCATCTAAGAAAATGAGAGGTGCAGTTCAGATGCCCTGTGCACAACCCCGCGGTGCGACATTGACACCAGAGACAACTCCATGACTTCCAAGGCGGGTACAACCCTTCACTATCAGATTACCAACACACAGCACTGATGGACCGAATCTGGTGTTCCCACCTGTACCAACCGACCTAGAGTTTCCTCACGGATTCACATTAGAAGACCTAACTGATGAGGAGGTAGCCAGAATAATCCAAGCTGTTAACGCGGAAGTCGAGGCAGAGCAAGCTAGTGGACAACAAACTGCTACAGACCAACCCCATCCCAAAAAACCAGAGGTCGTCGATGTGGAGGGTGAAGAAGAAGAACAAGAGGAGGAACATGGTGGACAATCCGAGGAAGAAGAGAAGGAATATGATCAGGAAGCTCTGCAAGTACTTGAGGGTGCCTCGGCTTATACGAAGGAATTGAAAAAGCTCTATAATACCATCAACAGGGTTCAAGAGCAACATAGACTATCCCTCGCAGTAGGAAAAGCTCTCATGAACCAAATCCTTGAGGAGGAAGGTGTAGACGAGCAATACCGCGCCACACTTGATATGATATCTGACGCTTTAGGAGTACCTGAGACGGTGCATACCGCCCTTGCACAATCACGAAGAACGGAGCGAAGATATGGCAGACGCCCCCCTCGATCAGGAAAACAGATGAATGTATTAGTATCAAAACCACAAGGAACATCCACAACCACGGGTACTACACACACCGTTCATGATACTGAGGAAACCCATACATCAAGTGCACCTCCTTCACCCCCTTTGCCACCCCTACCTCCAACTCCACCACATTCACCTCCCACAACCAGTGTAACCACTACTGTCACCGCCTCCGAGTCCACTACCCATATCGAAGCACAGACCGTCAGTCAACCCACACAACCCACACACCCTATCTCCACCTCTCTTGTCTATACGGCCACTGACATAGTAATTCTAACAGCAGCCATGAAAAACCTCATTCCCCCGATCACACTTCCTGGCAGTTCGTATTCACAATTGCACACACCACTGTACAGTTTCACCACTATCACCGCACCCACAATTCCCATGTTCACAATCACTCCCACCATTGCATCCACTTTTGATTTTATGGACATATCACCCACCTCCGCACCTCTCCCTCCCCCCCTATACCCACCATCTCCCTTTCCCCCACCTCCCACTTCACCACTTTCCAGCACCGCATCCACACTCCCCTTCCCCTTCCCCTTCCCTTCTGCATTCAACACCCTTCCCGCATCCACCCCTATTAATAATGTATTTAATAATATGTATCAGTGTATGTCTCAACTACAACAGCACTACCAACATCTTGATAACCAACATACGAGACTCTTCCGAAGCCATGAAGAACTTCAAGTACGATTCATTGATCTAGAAAGGGAAAAGCGGCTATGTCACTCTAGCACAATGGTGAGTACCAACGTGAGGAGATACACCTCATAAATGTCAATCCGTGGAGACGTGAGGACCGGTATGAAGACCGCGAGCAAGTGATGGCACAAGTGCGTGAGTGAAAGCACACAAGCATGCACACACATACACACACACGCGCACAAGGTAAGAGCAAAGAGTGGAACAATGGAAAGCTTCGATTACCAAAGAGCTCTCTTACAAGACTGAAATCTACAACAAGCCAACCCCCAAAAATGAGCTCTCCAGCCCTTTTTATAGTTTTTGAGTGGTTTTGGCCCTGTCCAGACCTAGTGTCCGGCCTAGTTAAAAAATAGGTTCCAGGGCTTATTTGGGGGCTCAAACGGAGTCTAAAAATCATGAAAATTGGTAGGATGGTAGAGCTAATACTCCTCAAGCTCGAGGACTCCTTGGCTTGAACAAAATGGAGTTACAAAAATGGAAAATGGTATTTACAATGGTTTTTAGTGATAAAAATCACTATTTTTGTAGGGATTTCTTCTGAAAATTTGACATGTGCTTCTTGGAGCTCCCTAGTTGCTCCTTCTTCTTGTGTGTCCACTTCCTTGATGCGCTTCCATGCTTTGTCCTTGACCTTAAGCTTCAACACTCCCCCCCCTCTTGAGTCTGTCGTCCCTGACAGACCCTTGTTGTCGTGGTTGTTCCATGTAGTGTCCGTTACGTGCAACAAGAGCGATCCCTCTTCCCAATGTATCCTGGTCGTTTGTCTGGTTCTTCACTTTGCCACTGTTATCTCTTGCAGTTTGTAGTCCCTTTGTACGTGCTTCTACCTTGTATTCCATCTGGATGGTGCATTTGTGAGTTTTCCAAAACTACTAGTTGCTCAAAGGAGGTGGTCAATGTTGATTGTGTGCAACTCTTGATGGTGGGTGGCTTCCTTGTTCTTGTTGTTGTCATCTTGATGTCGTCTGGTTCGTCCAAAGGTGGCTTTTCATAGTTTTCATGCCAAGTACTTGTGACCCATAATGAATGGTGGGTAAGTGCATTAGTGCATGGGTTGAACAAAATATGTGCTTTGTGCATGGCCTTGTAATGTGGCCCTACATATGCGTACTTGGAAAATGCATGGCAAGAAGTATGGTGCAAGAGATTGGCGCTTGAGCTAAGTGCTCAAGGGTATGCTGACGAAGAGGTTTCCTAATCTATTATGGTTATAGTGTTGTTGAAACATACACGTCTTACCATGGTGAAGGGTCCGTTGATCTTCATCTCTTCGTGTTGTGGTTCCCTCATGGTGTTTGACCGTCGGCTTGTCCTTTTTGTTGAGGGATGTCCTTGCTGGAAGTTCGTTGATGAGCATTTTCAAGCACATAGTCTTCTTTTTTTTTTTTTTTTTTTTTTTGGACCAATGGTGGCCGCAAACAAGAAGAAAGAGGTTAGTATCAATAACATATTTTGCCTGTGAAAGTTGTGTCTCATGTGCCTGGGATTTCTCAATTGTGTCTATGCACGGCCCTGTAAGGTGGCCCTATATTGATGCATACTTTGGAAATGCATGACCTGAATGGTGCAAACGACAAGGTTATGCCAAAGGCACATGGTTGCTGCTGGTCGAGGCTTTTGATGTTACTTGTATACTTGGTGAATTCTTTGATTGGAGGTGTCTATCGGATCTCGAAATGATGTAATCCTCCGGATTGAAACCCATTTCAGAATAGTATTTGGCCCTGTAGAGATCACCTCAGGCCCGTTCTTCTTTGGATGCTGTCCAAACTTTGGTATCCAGTGTGGTTGGCCCCTTGGTTCTGTGGATGTTGCTTGTGCTTTTGGCTTCCAAACCCATATCCTGGGTGAGTGCCTGCTTATTTTTGTAGAAGGGTTGAGTTTATCTTCTTTTGGTCTTTGTGCTCTGTCCTTACCCTTGGCTTTCCTTGGCTTCTTTGTTGAGGCCTTTTGCATGGTGGGGAGCATAGGCCTTTGTACGTGTAAGAGCTTCTTGGGTA
Organism: Ceratopteris richardii; assembly: GCA_020310875.1. Lineage (NCBI taxonomy): Eukaryota > Viridiplantae > Streptophyta > Polypodiopsida > Polypodiales > Pteridaceae > Ceratopteris > Ceratopteris richardii. The sequence goes on from CM035428.1 coordinate 151,444,879, forward strand.
CCCACATCTGTAATCGCCCTTGTTGAGCAGTAGCTAATTTTTTAGGCATCCAAATTTGTACCTGATTGTGGTCGGCTTTCATTGATAGCTTCGGTACCCAAATTTGTTGGAGTCTTCGAGCTTGAGCCTGTCGTGGGTGTTTGGTCCTTCTGTTGCCATGGTCGATCTGGTTGGGTGGGAGTCTTTGAGGCAGCATCGATGGTTGTACTCCTTTCTTTACCCAGATCTGTGTCATGCCCAACGCTTCTTTGCTCTTGAAGGCTCTTTGTCTATTTGATAGATTGGCTATCTTGCACTGTTTTGCTTGCTTCTGAGGTTGAGCTCCTGTGGATGCTTTGCTCTTTAGAAGACAAGAAGAAGGTTCATCTTGACTTTGCGACTGTCCTTCCGTGATTGCGTCCGTCTGGATCATAGAGCTTTTGACATCTACAACATCTTGTTCAAGAAGATTAGCCTTAGAGGAACAAAGAGAGTGTGTGGTGTCAGTTTCAGTGGGCATGTGATTCTCCAATTCTAATGTAATGCATTGATTATATACCCACACTCGAAGAAGTTGACTTCTTAGGTTCAAGTTGACAGCATGGTCGTAAATCCAATCTTGACCCAAGACAAGTGGTTCTGTGAGGTCCTCATCATGACACACTAGCATTTTGACTTTTATTGGAACATCTTGAAGGTAGATGGGAAGTTCCACCTCGCCCAAACAGGGTGTTTCCACGCCTCCTAATCCTATGAGATAGGCTTCTATGGGCTTGATGTCCAAATGCAGGTCTTGGCAGTATGAAAGTCTAACTACACTAGTTGCTGCTCCTGAGTCAACCAATGCTCTCACAGTCCTTACACTCTTTCCTTGTCCTAACTCTATAGTCACAAAGGGCCGTCGATCAGTTATTCGAGAAGTAGTTATGCCCGATTTTTGGCACATGTCCATGTGATATTTTGGAGCTTTTGTGTTGACATCTAGGCCTAGCCGCCGTAACTTATTTCTTCGGATGCGCTCTCTAGCCTCTGCTTGTGCTTCTTCTCTAACCCTTAACTCTTCTTCTTTTCGCTTCTTAGCAGTGTTGAGTCTCATGGGCATTTCCTCTGTAAGAGGTTCTTGATATAACTTGACGCGGCATCCACTAATATAGTTTGGTAGGATATCACCTTCTAAAGTGGCCAATTGAACTGCACCGCTAGTGGAGAGTCTATTAATGATCATGGGTCCATATCCTTGTTTCTCCAATTTGCGGGCATGTTGCTTTAGCGTGTAAACCAGCACTAGATCTCCTTCCTTCAATCCTTTATCCTTTACCTGGGCATCAAAGTATGCCTTTTGCCTTTTCTTTGCAGCATAAATGCCTGCTGCTGCCCGTAGCCTCGTCTCACCTAAGCGTTCTAGATCAAAGATCCTGGAAGACAACTCATGTCCATTCCACTCATGCTCTTGTGCTACTTTCAAGGCTGGGATTAGGAAGTCCAATGGTAGCACGGCATTTTGTCCAAAGACCATCTGAAATGGGGTAACATTAAGTACCGTTTTGTAGGCCACTCGGTATGCCCAAACAGCATGATGAAGTTGTTTGTCCCAATCAGAGTGTTTGTTATTTACGAGTTTTGTCAATACGTTACATAGGATCTTATTCGTGCTCTCAGCTTGTCGGTTAGCTTGTGGATGATAGGGGGCAGACTTCTTATGTATCACCAAGAACTCTTGGAGGAGATTTTCAATGACATCATTCAAGAAGTGTGTGCCTCTATCACTTACTAACTCTATTGGTAATCTGTATCTAGTGAATACATTCTCAAATAAGAACTTAGTTGTAGTTTGAGCATCGTTCTTTGTTGTGGCTTTGACTTCTACCCACTTTGTGAGATAATCCGTGGCTACAATAATGTACTCGGCATGGGAGTTTCTGGCTGGGGGGTTAATAGGACCTACAAAGTCTATGCCCCACTTCGAAAATGCACGTCCTCCCATCATTGGTCTCAAAGGCATCTCATCTTTTCTAATCGGATATTGGGTACGTTGGCATGTGTCACATTTCTTCACATAGGTATGTGCATCCATATGAAGAGTGGGCCACCAAAGTCCTGAGAATAGAATAGTCTTAATTACCCGATCAGGACCAAAATGTCCGCCTGCCACACTGCTATGTGCAGTTTCTAAGACACTCAAATAATCTGATTCATGAACGCACAATCTTAAATAGCCATCTTTGCCTCTTCGGTATAGGTTATCACCTACTAAGGCATAGTCTTTAGCCTCCTGCTCTATACTTTGTTTTCTTGCTAGACTTGCCCCCTTGGGGGATGTTCCCGATCTCATGAATTCTACCAATGAAGCACTCCAGTCAGGAATTAACGACACGTGGTAAAGGGTAGCATGCTCCACTGGGGTTCGCTCTTTGCACATTGGACAATTCTTTATCCACTCATGAATTTCTTTATCCATACTAGGCCAATACACTCCTAAACGTTTTAGATTTTGCAGTGTTCGTTGTTTAGAATAGTGATTCCCTAGAAATCCTTCATGGGCTTGTTGCAACCAACTACTATGCTCATCATCCTCGACACAACAAGCTAGAACACCTTCCGTGTCTTGTTTATACATGCTTCCTGCCAATATTTGATAGCTTTGTGACCGCACAATTTCATCCCTGTCCGTCTTCACCTTTTTATTTGCGGGTCCAAAGGTTAGGACTGGTACCAACTTATTTGCCCATTTAGGAACAACTTCTAGATTGAACAGATAAGCATCGGGCAATTCATCCGACACTCCTTGCGGTGGCTCTCCTGAAGTGATGCGAGAAAGGTGATCCGCTCTCAGGTGGGTCTTACCTTGCCTAACAACCACTTCAAAGTCATATTCCATTAGTAAGAGGAACCATCTTACTAAGCGTCCAGTATTGCAAGGTTTATTGACCAAGTATAATAAGGCTTGATGATCGGTGAAGAACTTAAACTTGTTGGCCAATAAATAGTGTCTAAATTTCTTTACAGCATATACCATGCCTAAGCCTTCTCTTTCGGTTGTGGTGTAGTTTCGTTCAGCAACATTCAATTGCCTGCTAGCATATGCTATAGGCAAATCTAAATTCCCTTCACCAGTTGGTTGTGACAACACACATCCTATTGCATAATTGGATGCATCCACATGTACGTGGAATGGCTTATTCCAATCAGGAGTCGTCAGTATTGGTGCTGTGCACAAGCGTCTCTTCAACTCATTGAAGGACTTCTCACATTCATCGTTCCACTCAAAATTTGTCAACAAGGCATAAAGAGGTTTAGCTATGATTGCATACATGTGAATGAACCTACGATAATATCCACAATGGCCCATGAAGGCCTGTACCTCTTTAACATTCCCTGGCCTTGGTAGCTCCGCAATGGCTTTTACTTTGTCCTCATCTGTTGATATTCCGTTCTTAGAAACAATATGACCTAAGATTTTACCTTGACGTACCATGAACACACACTTTTCTGGGTTCAGACACACTCGGTATTGTCTACACTTATTGAAGATTTGTCTGAGCTCAGGAATATGACATCTCCTTTCTTGGGAATGAGCACATAAATCGTCCACATATACTTCTAAGCTTTTTCGCAAGAACTCTTTGAAGACATGACACATGAGCCTTTGGAAAGTTGCAGGTGCATTAGTCAGCCCAAATGGCATCACACGAAATGCAAAGATTCCCCACTCTGTGGCAAAAGCTGTTTTGTGTTGATCTTCGGGGGCAATGGCTACTTGGTTGTAACCTGAAAATCCATCAAGGAAGCTATAAACTTCCTTGCCTGCAACACGCTCCAATAAATGATCAGTGATGGGAAGTGGGTAGCTATCTCTAATCGTAGCGGCATTAACTTTTTTAAGGTTAATACACACACGTAACTTTCCATTCTTCTTGGGCACCACTACAACGGGGGACACCCATTCAGTATGCTCAATTTCATAGATAAATCCAGCTTCAATCAATCTATCAATTTCTTCTTTTATTTTGGCTGCATAAGTGTCATTATATGTGTAGGGCTTCTGTTTGGTGGGCTTGGCATCTGCTATCATGGGGATCGTATGAGAACAAACCTTCGGATCTACTCCCTTCAAATCTCTATAGTGCCAGGCAAACACATCCCTATATTCCCTTAACAAAGCTACCAACTCTGCTTCCTCTTCTTTACTTAGGTCGTCTCCTATGTATGTACATCTCTCTTCATTTTCTTCAATGGTGACTACAACTTTTTTGGTCTTTTCTTTGTTATCATATGCTTCTCCTGTCGTGGCCTCTCTCTTAGGCATTCGTACCAAAATTTTTCGGTCTTCCACTTCATATTTCTTGAAATTTTCTGGTACTTCAAATAATTGCTCCTCCTCTCCTTGTTTAACTACTTTTCTTTTCTTTTTCTTTTGACTACCTTCACTCCCATCCTTTGAATTTACCGTTTTGATGCTTGTGAGAGGTTCTTCTTCTTTTTGCGTAAATACTCCTATGTCTTCAAGATAGTGCTCCTCTGAATTAAAGCAGCTATCCATCACAATGGACTCTAGATGATCATCGTTCTCTTCTTTTTCTATGAAGTCACCAGGGTCACATTCTTCTAGCAAGGGCTGACACATGAACACTGAAATATCATATCCCTCCTCATCACAATGAGGTGTCCATTGTTCTTCATTGACAGCAATGTCCATGGTGGCTAGGATTTCTGCCCAACCATGAGGCTCAAATTCCTCATCTGGAAATATCATTGGCGTATAGGCTGGGTCTCTAACTGGTCTATCTCCTTGAGAAGTTCCTTTTTCTCTAGCCTTTAAGCGTTTTTCCTCTTCCTTTGCGACCTTGCACATCCACAAATGAGTATCCTCATGCATCCAAGATGTATCAGATGAACTTTTAGAATGCAGAGAGACTGAATCTTCTTGCTCCTTGTGGATAGGATTCCACTATAGGGGTGGAACATCTCTGAAGGTGTAATCCTTCAAATTTACCTTGGTCGTGACCCCTAAGCGTTGCAAGTATAAGGAATTGGTTCCCCAATCCTGTACCACTTGCAGTTGTCGTAGGAAGGGCCTTCCTAGGATCATCTCGTAGACATTATTTTTTTCAAAGTTACATATAGCAAATGTGTGCTCAAACTCTACTCCACAGGTGGTTAGAGTTATCCCTTCGAGCAATCCTAGAGGTCTTTCCACATGGCCGTCAGCCATCTGAAGCTTCATTCTAGTTGGTTTTAATGTGGGCTTGCCCCATCGCTTCCACAGGGAGGTGGTTGCAATAGCAGCACCAACACCTGAATCTATGATTGCTTTGGTTGTGTAACCTTGGTAGGTGATTGGAAGATAAGTATTACCTTCTTCACCTTCACACATGTCCCCTATTTTATCAAGAGGTATCTCTGGAACTTTCTCTTTAGAGCCTACTTTTGGCATTTTGGAATCAAGTTCGGGAACTTGATCCTTCACATGATTCCATAGCTCGGGTTTTGCTTTGAGCAGCTCCTCTACCGTGAGATGACACTGAACTTTAGTGTTCTTCACGACGTCAGTGTTTCTTGGAATCACCGAGTCTTCATTTCTTACCACTATTGTGGGAGCTCTAATCTGGACAGATTCAGTTTCCCATGGGTCTGTGAACTGTGGCAACTCTTGTAAACAATCAGATTCAAAATCTAACCGTTCATCTTCTTGTTGCACTGTTTCTTCTCCATAAGTAGATGGAATGTCTTATGGAAACTGATCATGAAGGTCATCAATCTCAAGGATAGGAGGAGGATTATCCTTCTCCTTGGCCCATTTCTCTTCTTGTATTTCCTGCAAGAACGTTTGAGAGTGTTGTTGAATTGAAAGAGGCTCTCTCTCATCTATGGAGTCAGGAACATAGACTTTCTTTGGTGATGAGCTTTCTCTTTCAATAGTTAGTTGAGCCTGTGGAGGTAACGAAACTTGTGGCTTGTTTACCAACTGCTCTAATCTATCTAGTAAGCCCTGGAAGTGCAAACCCGGTGTAATAGCATTCGTCTGATTGAATGATTGATTGGCCTCGAACATAGCTTGAGCTAGTTCCACCATTTTAATGCACATTTTTGTCCGTTCAATCTCTAAATCTGCTCTAGGGTAGCTCTTATCTAGGTTTACAGGTGTTGGCCCTTCTTGAAGTCGAGCCTGGTATGCTTTGAACATCATGTCCAAGTGTTCTGGGGTTGGATATGCAAGAACAGACCCCGGTGGTGGTGGTTCATTTACCGTGGTTGGTGAGTGGGGATGAGGTGATGTGGATGGAGTTTGGACTATAGAAGAAGGAGAAGAAAGATGCACATACATAGGACATGACCTAGGAAAAAGAGTTGATTGCCTTGTTAAGAGAATACAAAGATGTCTTTGCATGGAGTTACAAAGACTTAAAAGGAGTAGACCCTGACATATGCTCACATACGATTCCGATGACCTCAAAAGCCCAACCCTCGAAGCAGAAGCCATACACATATAATGATAACTATGCTGCCAAGATCAAGGAAGAAATAGATCGTTTGGTAGAAGCTGGATTCATCTATGAAATAGAGCACACTGAATGGGTATCTCCTATTGTAGTGGTGCCCAAAAAGAATGGCAAGTTATGAGTTTGCATTAACTTGAAGAAAGTTAATGCACCCACTATGGGTGTCAAAAACTCCAAGTATCGTGTCCGGTTGAGTTTTGGTACTGCGATACCAGAACTCCCGTGTATCACGATACTTGTCGAGGTATCGTATCATGCATATCCACTTGAGGTATCGTGATACCATTCTGGTATCGTATCGTCAAGTGCTGGTATCACGATCGTAGTTGCCCCAATGGTATCGTATCATGTCGGTCACGGTATCGTATCGTCCACCGAAGTGGTACCGTATCATCAGCTGAGTTGGTATCGTGATCGTCTAAATTCTGGTATCGTATCGTGTACCTTGCGGTATCGTATCACCTCTAGTTTTGGTATCATGATTGCAATTGCCCCGGTGGTAGCGTATTGTGGTCCACCTGGTATCGTATCGCGAGGCTCAGTGGTATCGTATCGTCTCCTGTTTTGGTATCGTATCATTTGATCTTTGGTATCGTATCGCTCGAAGAGTCAGTATCGTATCATGAGTTACTTTAGTATCGTATCGTCTGATTTCTGGTATCGTATCGTGTTGGTTTAGTGGTATCGTATCGTTTACATACTAGTATCATATCGTCCTAACTACTGGTATCATATCGTGGAGTTAGTATCGTATCGTGTCAATCGGAGGTATCGTATCGTGACCATTTCAGTATCGTATCGCACGGATAGCAGTATCGTATCGTGGAAGTTGGTATCACCTTGGTGGTATCGTATTGTCTAAGGTGGTATCGTCTAAAGTGGTATCGTGTAAAACAAAGGTATCATATCGTGAAAATCTAGTATCCTATCGCCTATTCTGAGCTCCTAGAGAGATCCTGTTTCCCTGTTTTAACCCTCAAAACCCTGAACTGGCATAACTTTCTCATATGAAATCCTATTGCTGTGATTTTGGGTTTGTTGGAAAGCTCATGGGTAAAAATAATACAAGGATTATTAGATAGAGTATTTTGAATTTGACCCTAAGGTGGATTAGGAAACCAAGGAGCACCAAAGGACTTTGTGCAATACCAAAGGGAAATTTTGGACTTGTAGACAAGGCTTATGAACCTAAGATCTGGCAGACACCTAGGTAAGGATAGACAAAGCATTAGATCATCTGAGGCCAGTGTCAACCATACAGCTAAGCCTTGGGCCCAACAACTAAGTGGTTATCCCTACACACTAAGTTCAGAAACCAGTGACTTAGAAATGTCCTTCAGCATGGAAAGACCCACACGTACCTCAGGCACTGCCTATTTACAAACACCAGAAGGTCCCTATAAGACACAATTGGAGTATATCAGGACCAACCAAGTAGGTGCTCGCATCTATGAGGATGATCTAAGACGATCAGTGGTCCAACTCAAAAATCCTGACCAACCCTTTGGACTTGAACACCTAGTGGTCAAGTTTGAAGAGGGTGCATACATTGATAAGGAAGGAACCATGTATGTGGTTACCAACCTACCAGATAGGACAGACGAGTTGGGAAACATCATTCCTGAGAACAAGCTAGGAGACCTAGAGAAAGGAGACCTAGGAAGAGAACGTAAGACTCCCAGAGGTAAGTCAGTCTTGACTAGAGTGATCACTCCAGATTGGATCCCTCAAGACAACAAAAGCATAGAATTGTTCTTAAATAGAGAAATAGAGGAAGCTTTTTGGAGATTCAAGCCAGATCAACCTAACCCAATAGTCACCATCTATGAGTTCAAGGATCTGGAGACACCTGGGAAAGTTGTCTATTTAGATCACACCTCAAAGAAACTGTTCTTGGTAACAGAGCAGGATAGGCATGCATAAACTTGGCAAGGTGAACCAATTTTCCCCCCACCAAGATCCAGTGTTTCCCATGGTCTCCAGGGAGCAGGATCATCCAAGGCTCATGAAAACCAGCGGGAAAGAACCAGAGAGAGACCCGAGGTGAGCTTTGCACATACAGTGGGCAGAGACAGATCAGGACATGAAGGTGAAAGACCTGAAAGAGAGAGACATCGAGCACATAGGCATCAAAGAGATGAACATGATTTCCCATTGCCCAGACCACGAGAGCACTCAAGCACCCTTAGACCCTCTCAAGTGGTCAAGGCAATGAAGAATTATTTTGATGGATTTGGAGACCCTTATGATCATGTGGCCGAGTTCAAACAAGTGTTAAGAGCTGAACATGTTGAGGACTTGTTCACACAATTCGAAGCATTTGGTTTGACTCTCAAGGGTACTGCCTTAGCCTGGTTTCAGCCCTTGAACAGTCGCAACTATCGAGAGATAGGTGAATTGCTACAAGAATTGATTGTCGAATTTTCCAAGACTGGTATCATGCATAACACATCATCCTTAATCCATAGCTTCAAGAAAACACCCCAAGAAATAGTGCGACTTGCAAGAAGACAGTTTAGATAGTACTTGGAAAGATGCCCTATGCCATAATTACCCACAACAACCAAACAAGTGGCATTGTTTTTAGATGGCTTACTGAGCACAAAGTTGAGGTCATATGTGTACTTGAAAGATCCTAGATCCATAGAAGAGTGTGTGTGAATGTGTATTGACATAGAAGAAAATTTGGGTGAGGAGTTACTCTATAAGGATTCTGACAGTTCTACTAGTCATACCTCCAGAAACTCCATGGAGATAGATGAGATAGCTGAGAAAGTGGCCAAGAAGCTAGGAGTTCAAAATAGACAAATGCCAAGGGTCACCCCCTTGAAGTGATGCTATATATGTGGAGGAGACCACATGGCTAATGTTTGCCCAATGATAGCTCAACCCTAAGGAAACCCCGATGCTCTGTATTGCACCATTGAGAGAGAGTACACGAACCATACGACTCAAGATTGCCCATACAATAGGTAGGCTATTAGACAAACGTATCAGCAACCTTACCAACAAGGTAGGTATCAGAGCCAGTACCAACAACCATATTATAGGCCACAACAACAATATCAGACACTATATAGGCCACAACCAGTCCTAGGAAACTAACCACCAACTCCTGCCAATGTGATCCCAGTTAAGTATACGATGGCGGAGGAGAACCCTAATAGAGCATTGGTGCCACTAACCCCATTGGTCTCAGAAAATGACTCTCATGCTCATAGTTCTGACTACTCTCATGAAGATAGTCCACAAGCTTATTACGTTGAGTCACCTAAGCAAAGTGAGACTTCTCCATATCAATATGAGACACCACTGATGGAACAAAATTGGGAGCCAGAATACTCCAATGTCACGTATACGAATCCCAGGCCCTAATTGAGACAAGTAAGACCACAAGCCCCTAGAGGACCATGCTTTAGATGTAAGGGGACCATTTGATTCGTGAATGTCCCCATCAACCAGCTCTGGGACAAGGAAAAAATATCACAATACAAGACTTTTGTCCTGAGTGTGGCAAGGAACATCTTCCTAGAGAGTGTCCTATGAATCCCTCTAGTGCCCCCAAGGCTACACCCATCAATGTGGTAGGTTTAGTGGCAGATTCAAGTTCAAGTCATAGTAATGTGGCTCTTGTACAGGCAATTACTAGGGCACAAGCATTAAAACAGGATAAACCAAATGAGCAATCAGAGCCAAGTGAATCCGGAGAGCTTAGTAAAAAGAAAACAAGAACATGGAAAGATACCAGGGAGAGAACCAATTGTAAGTGGAATAAAAAGATATCCGAACTAGAAGAAAGCCTGAAAGATGCAAAAACAAAAATAGAGGACATTGCATCTCAAAGCCCCTCGCATGTTGAAGCTCCATCCACTCCACCTCATCCCACCCCGCCACCTATTGTAAATAACCCAAAATCAGGGTCTGCATCTCAAAGCCCCTCGTATGTTGAAGCTCCATCCACTCCACCTCATCCCACCCCACCACCTATTGTAAATAACCCAAAATCAGGGTCTGTGCTTACAGATCCAACCCCAAAAGGCTTGGACATGATGTTCAAGGCCTATCAGGCTCGTCTTCAAGAAGGGCCAACAACTAAAAACCTAGACAAGAGTTACCCTAGAGCAGATTTAGAGATTGAACAGACAAAAATGTGCATGAAAAATGGTAGAAGTAGCTCAAGCTATGCTCGAGACTAGTCAAAAGTTCAATCAGACAAACTCTATCAAACCGGATTTGCATTTCTAGGGCTTACTAGAACGATTAGAGCAATTGGTAAACAGACCACAGGTCTCTTTACCTCCATAGGCTCAACCAGTTGTTGAAAGAGAAAGCTCACCGCCAAGGAAAGCTTATGTTCTTAATTCCATAGATGTTGGGACACCTCTTTCAATTCAAGAGTACTCTCAAGAGTTCTTGTGGGAAATACAAGAGGAGAAATGGGCCAAGGAGAAGGGTAATCCCCCTCCTATCCCTGAGATTGATGATCTTCATGATCAATTTACCCAAGACGTTCCATCTATCTATGGAGAACAAGCAGAGCAACAAGAAGATGAAAGATTAGATTTTGAATCTAATTCTTTACAAGAGTTGCCTCAATTCACAGGCCCATGGGAATTTGAATCTCTTCAGATCAGAGCTCCCACAATATTGGTAATAAAGGAAGACTCAGTTGTTCCAAGGAACACTGACGTTGTCACGAAGAACACTAAGGTTCAATGTCATCTCACTGTACAAGAGCTGCTCAAAGCAAAACCTGAGCTATGGAATCATGTGAAGGATCAAGTTCCACAACTTGATTCCAATATGCCAAAAGCAGGCTCTAAGCAAAAAGTTCCAGAGATACCTCTAGACAAGATAGGAAACATGAGCGAAGGTGAAGAAGGTAATACTTATCTTCCGATCACCTACCAGGGTTACACAACCAAAGCAATTGTAGATTCAAGTGCTGGTGTTGCTATTGCGACCACATCATTGTGGAAGCGATGGGGCAAACCCACATTGAGACCAACTAGAATGAAGCTTCAAATGGCCGACGGTCATTTTGAAAGACCTCTAGGATTGCTTGAAGGGATAACTTTAACCACTTGTGGTGTAGAGTTTGAACACACATTTGCTATATGTGACTTTGAGGAAAACAATGTCTACGAGGTTATCCTAGGAAGACCCTTCCTACGACAATTGCAAATCGTATAGGATTGGGGAACCAACTCCTTGTACTTACAGCACTTAGGGGTCACCACCAACGTCGATCTAAAGGATTATACCTTCAGAGATGTACCACCCCTACAGTGGAATCCTATCCACAAAGCAAAAGAAGATTCTATCTCTGTGCATTTTGGAAGTTCACCTGATCCATCATGGTTGCATGAAGATACTCACTTGTGGATGTGCAAGGTTGTAGAGGAAGAGGAAAAGCACCTAAAAGAAAGAGAAGAAGGAACACCCCTAGGAGATAGACCCATTAAAGACCCAGCCTATACACCGATGATATTTCTAGATGAGGAATTTGAGCCTCACGGTTGGGCAGAGATCTTAGCTACCATGGACATTATAGTCAATGAAGAACAATGGACACCTTACTGTGATGAGGAGGGTTATGATATCTCTATGTTCATGTGTCAGCCCTTGTTGGAAGAGTGTGACCCTAGTGATGTCATAGAAGAAGAAGAGAATGACGATGATCTAGAGTCCATTGTGATGGATAGTTGCTTCATCTCAGAGGAGCACTATCTAGAAGATGTAGGAGTATTGACTCAAAAAGAAGAAGAACCTCTCACAAGCATTAAAACAATAAATTCAAAGGATGGGAGTGAAGGTAGTAAAAAGAAAAAGAAAAGAAAAGCAGTGAAACAAGAAGAGTAGGAACCATTGTTTGAAGTACCAGAAAACTTCAAGAAATACGAAGTGGAAGACTGAAAGATTTTGGTACGAATGCCCAAGAGAGAGGCCATTATAGGAGAGGCATATGATAATAAAGAAGAATGAAGAGAGATGCACATACATAGGAGACGACCTAAGTGCAAAAGAAGAAGCAGAGCTTGTAGCTCTATTTAGGGAATATAGGGATGTGTTTGCATGGCATTATAGAGATTTGAAGGGAGTAGATCCAAAATTTGCTCTCATATGATCCCCATGACCGCTGATGCCAAGCCCACCAAACAAAAGCCCTACACATATAATGACACTTATGTAGCTAAAATCAAAGAAGAAATTGACAGGTAAGCTGGATTTATCTATGAGATTGAGCATACTGAATGGGTGTCCCCCATTGTAGTGGTGCCCAAGAAGAATGGAAAGTTGCGAGTGTGTATTAACCTTAAAAAAGTTAATGCTACTAAGATCACAGATAACTATCCACTTCCAATCACTGAACATTTATTGGAGCGTGTTGTAGGCAAGGAAGTTTATAGCTTCCTTGATGGATTTTCAGGTTACAACCAAGTAGCCATTGCCCCAGAAGATCAACACAAAATAGCGTTTGCCACAGAATGGGGAATCTTTGCATTTCGTGTGATGCCATTTGGGCTCACCAATGCACCTGCAACATTTCAAAGGCTTATGTGTCATGTCTTCAAGGAGTTCTTGCGAAAGAGCTTGGAAGTATATGTGGATGATTTATGTGCTCATTCCCAAGAAAGAAGATACCATATCCTTGAGCTCAGACATATTTTCAACAAGTAAGATGGTTCCTCTTACCAATGGAATATAATTTTGGAGTGGTTGTCAAGAAAGGTAAGATGGTTAGTAAGATGGTTCCTCTTACCAATGGAATATGATTTTGGAGTGGTTGTCAGGAAAGGTAAGACCCACCTTAGGGCGGACCATCTTTCTCGCATCACTTCAGGAGAGTCTCCGCAAGGAGCGTCTGATGAACTACCTGATGCTTATTTGTTCAATTTAGAAGTTGTTCCTAAATGGGCAAATAAGTTGGTACCTGTCCTAACCTTTGGACCTGCAAATAAGAACGTAATACTAACTTGTTGTGTTGAGGACGATGAACATACTAGTTGGTTGCAACAAGCCCATTCAGGATTGATAGGAAATCACTATTCTAAACAACAAACTTTGCAGAACCTAAAACATTTAGGAGTGTATTGGCCTAGCATGGACAAAGAAATACATGAGTGGATTAAGAATTTTCTAGTGTGCTAGAAGAGACCCCTAGTGGAGCATGCCACTCTTTATCACGTGTCGTTAATTCCAGATTGGAGTGCTCCATTGGTAGAATTTATGAGATCGGGAACACTACATAGCGAGGCTAGTCTAGCAAGAAGACGAAGCATGGAGCAAGAGGCTCAGGACTATGCCTTAATAGGAGATAACCTATATCGAAGAGGCAAGGATGGTTACCTAAGAATGTGCGTTCATGAATCTGACTACTTGAAAGTCTTAGAAACTGCACATAGTGGTGTTGTAGGTGGACACTGTTGGGTTGTAGGGTATGCACACATCTTCATTTGTACATAAGAACCCTCCCTAGACCATGAGAATAATCCTCTTTGTATATACTTGAGTGTCACATGTGAACACTCTCTTAGGGCACTTTTGTAGAAAAAACCACGCATGTGCTTTTTGGGGGATTTGGTGGTTACCTATTTGATCTTGGAACATCCTAGAAGATATGACAGTTAGAGAGAGAATCACCTTTTTGACTTTTCAAAGAGGCACATGGGGAATAGAGCTTAGCTTATAAATAGAAGCTCATTTTTGTAAAGAGGGGAGCTTTTGGTCGATGTGCTCTCATGTAAAATCCTTTATCAATGGAAGATGCTCTCATTTACTCCAAGAAGACTATTTACATTTACATGTATTGTGTCTTGTGAGTGTGTGAGAGTGGTGTGTGTGTGCCTATGCATGCTCTCCTTTGCATGAGTAGAGTAGTTGTATTTGCTTGTATTTTCCTCATGGACAAGGATCCTTGACCCTCTATTCTCCTTGTTTTCAAGCATGTGGCAAAGAATGGGGTTGTTGCCAATGGCTTGAACATGTGGGAGATAGGGGTGGATGAGAGGAGAGTCACTCTTGAGCTTTCCTACTTGCTTCCATGCAAGGTGGTGTGGGTTTTGGGCATTCCTTGCTACAACCTCAACACTTTTTGGTGCCGTTGCGGGGGATGGTCGGCCTTTCATCACTTGGAGAGCTCAAGAACATGTGGTAAGTATTGTGTTGCAATTTTTGCTCAATTACGTAGGATTTGAGTTTTTGCATGGCACTTTCACCCTTCCATTGGGCCATTAGTTCCCCATTTTCTTGTTTTTTAGTTCATTTTTGGTTGATGCACAAAAACACCCCCTACTCCCCTTCTCTCTCTCACTCTCTTTCACTTCTTCACACACATACACTTCACTCACATGCATCTTCGGCATTTCTTTCCACCTCTGTCATCTCAGACACAAGTGAAGGCCTTGAAAAGAGGGATGGACAAATGTCCTCTCTTCTCCCTCCCTCTCTTCATTTTCAAGAAAACTTAAAAATAAAAAGATTTGGAAATCTTATCTATCGTCTGCTTCGTTTTGCGCATAAGGAAAACTTTTAGTTCTAAAAATCCATGTACATTTCAATATTTGGGAGGAAGGGATGTTGTCTCTCTCTCTCTCTCTGTGTCTTCATTCAGTACGTTAGACAGGTCCGTATGGAGGAACTAATGCTCCATTTCTTTCATTCTATTTGGCCATCAAAGCCATTATGGGGCCATGCGTGTTAGGTGGGGTCGAAGCATTTCTCCCTCTTGCTTCCTCTTTGCTCCTGGCACCTCGTGGTTTCACCTCTTCCTTTCCCTCATTTTGAGGGTGGAGCTCGTTCTTGAGCTCCACTGTTCACACTGTGGCTATGGCGGTTGGATGCTCGAACCTCCACCTCTTCTCTTGGTTGTAAGTCGGTGGTTGTTGCTGTGCTCATCAATTCGTTTTGTGGTGGGTCATCAGGTCCTTCGGCTTCCCATGCTCCATTCGCTATCGGGGTGGAGCTCTGTTGACAATCGAGTCCCCCTTCTCCTGGTCGACCTACAGTTGCTCCCCATCGTCACTCGTTGTCCTGATTTTGCCCCACTCTGTTCGTAGGATTTTTCTGCTCATATCTTTCCATCATGAAAGGTTCGTACCGAACTGCTGATCAACACACGCTGTTCGAATAATTTTGGCCTAATGTTTCTTGTTCCTTCGGCTCCCATTTCTTGCGATCTCTGTTTCCATGGTGGCTTTTGAAACTGTTTGAGCAATTGGGCTCCCCTCTGTTGCTCTGATGAAGGAATAGGTTGTACCTGGCTCTGAGCTCATCCTTTTTGGGTCATTTCTCTGTAAGTTAAGGCTTTGTGCTTCCTGTTGTTGGCGCTGTTGGGCCCGTGTGTCTGATCCCTCTCAGGCTTCTTTAGCTTGGGATTGTGCATCTGTCAGCTTCGGTAATGTTTTGGTTCTGCTTTACCAAGCATGCACCTCCCCTGAGTGTCTCTTTTGTATGCATGCGGGGTTGTCCGCTCAGATCGCTCCCCCTTTCCTTACAATCTGGTAGGCGATTTTGCTTCTTCGTCGATTGGGAGATTCAAAACCACACACCTCCCTACCCCCTATGTTCTCAGCTTCAGCATGAATCTGTGCATGCATTTAGGAACATGTTCCCTTTGACTGATTATGTTGCTTTCCACCTCCCCGAATGCTATGGCTTGATGTTGGCATGATTGTTGAAGTTTCAAGCTCATGGGTTTCCTTCCCTCTTCCTGCTGCTCTCATTTGTGGTCTTGGCAAAATGATCGTTTGCACCTATGATTTTTTGAAGACCGACACTATGGATGTTCTTGCATTTAACCTTCACATTCAGGCTTCATTTCTATTATCTCTGTTACTTACCTTGCATATTGCTTGTCCTCATCAAGAATATGTTCTCCCAGCCACTCCTGTTGCAAACTACAAAATAGTTTCCCGATCCCGAGAAAAAGCGTTGCAGAACTGTCTCCAATTGAAGAATGATGCCTTGCAGTCCAATCTTCGGTTGTATAGGGGCCTTCCTTCCAGATTCAATCTGCAGACAACCTTGAGGTTGAAGATGATTCAGGTAGGGCTGAGCATTGGTGATTCAAGGGCACTCACATAGGATGCTACATTTTGGTGTTTTTGCTAATGCGATACATGCATTTCTTTCCCTCTATAAATGAAGGACTGTATAGAAGCCTTTGGTGTCCCATCAGCATAGACAAAGGAAACATCTACTGAAGACCTGTTTGACGCAGAGAGTCGGTCCAGGTGTATCTCTTTGTGGTTTTCAGTGTTATGAATTATTTTGAAGCTACCATTTTTCTTCATTTTCTGTCCTTTAGGATGAAATGCTAGGATGATGTGGTGTGGGGCCGACCTCATAAGAATCAATGGACCATGGTTACAGGAGTGCGGTGGTGCTATAAGATTTATCGGGTTCCGTTGAGAAGATGATCATTTTTGCCTTGATTATATCCTTGATGTTTTGAATGTTGTCATCTGGCTTCTGTGTCTAGTGAACATTTGCATTAAACAAAAATAACTTTACAATCCAAGTTGACCACTATGCGCTAATAAATCTATTTTCAGATGCACCAGGTGTATTGTTCTTCAATAAGTAAATGCTGTAAGTCTTAAATCGATGGCATGATAGATGGGAAAGGTTTTCATTGCCAGCTAGAAGGCTGGAAGTTCCCAAGGGATGTTTTTTGGTTCATACTTCAAGATGGGTTGATGATCCTTTGAGTTTTCTTCTCCATAAGATCTTGCAGCTTGTTAATTGCAATAGGCATTTTGCAGATAAATATATTTGGATGCTGAGATTGGGGGGTTCTTTGGAGATCATTCCTCAAGAGAATCGTTGTGTAGCTTTACACCTGTGGCTAGGTTTGAAGCTTTTCAGAACATCTAGGCATTGATCTGTAGGATGTTATAATGGTATTATGATTACTATAATTGGCAGAGCATATCACTTGGGTACTATTATGTTCACATGGCAATACATAGGTCATGGCACACTCATTAAATGTAATTTGAGAGCAACATCTATGATTTACAAGGCATAATTAGGTTGTTTCTATAAAGGTCTAAGTACTGCTTGTGAATGATATGCATTTCTGTGATGTTTGAAATATTGTTCATAGGACTACTATTCCTCGCAGGAAATCACATTGATGTGCAACCCTCCAACTTCACAAGAAAACCTTAAACCATCTAGACACTATGCATTAATTACTCCACTCCCCTATATTGTTTTTCAGTAAAAGATCTGAGTAATTGTTTTTTGCTAAGTAAGTAACTCCCTGGTTTTACAATACTCACAATACTCACAATACTCATTTAAGGCATTGTTCTCATAATGCATTGCAGGCTTACTCACACCTAACTCCACCATTACTCCTCGACTCCTACAGAGATGCTATAATGTGCTTTCATGTGAGCTTGCTGCTAGAGTGTCTTTTGATGAATGTGAATGGAGTCATTTACATGTTTTTCTTGTGAAGGAGATGCACTGATATCAAGGCAGGAATATCGATTCAACCATGAAACCACATGCCTTACATTACAACGTGTCTCACACTCACTTGGGGATAACAGATTTACGAACAATCAATATGATTGAGGCCTCACTAGGATATGAGAAACATGGGTTCTTATTGGGCCCTTTGCCCTTTAGATGTATTTCTTGAATTGCAGGAACAACAACATTTTCAGGACTTCTCTCTAGAAGAAAAGTCTTGCAGAAGAGGCTTCCCATGAAGTGGAAACTAAATTTGAAGTGAATGTTTATCTCATTACTAGATGCAGTCTACTTGCTCTTTTGTATGTCATTTCAGGTTTGGGAGCTTCTGGAGAAGGCATTTCCAGCCTTACAAAAGACTGCATAGTGGGAGGAATGCTAGGCTGACTGCCCCCCAAGGGGATTGTGTTGCTCAGCTTGGAAGATTGAAGATTTGCAGCTTAAAGTAAAGACTGAAGACTTATAGCCTGAAGCCTTGGAGATTGAAGAATTGCAGATTTTGAAGATCTAAAGATTTCAACTTGGATAAAGTTCAGTTGTGTATGATCCTTTCCTCTTAGCTTTGTTGAGGATGACAAAGTCTAGGGGAGGGAGAGTGTTGGGTTGCAGTGTATGCACACATCTTCATTTGTGCATAAGAACCCTCCCTAGACCATGAGAATAATCCTCTTTGTATATACTTGAGTGTCACATGTGAACACTCTCTTAGGGCACTTTTTAATACTTCTTTATGCCTTAGTATAAAAGACTCTTCATATTTTCACCCTTTTTGCCCTTCTAAGGACTTCCCACGTAGAAAAACCCACGCATGTGCTTTTTGGGGGATTTGGTGGTTACCTATTTGATCTTGGAACATCCTAGAAGATATGACAGTTAGAGAGAGAATCACCTTTTTGACTTTTCAAAGAGGCACATGTGGAATAGAGCTTAGCTTATAAATAGAAGCTCATTTTTGTAAAGAGGGGAGCTTTTGGTCGACGTGATCCGAGGAAACGAACTAACCAAGTGTATGAAGACATGTGCACACATGATGGAAAATGAAGTGGTTCAGCTTATATGTGTGAGAAAAGACTAATCCACCTCTCTAACTGAATTAAATACTGAAAGTATCTACTGCGATACCACTTACAACAGTTTTGACTAAATCGAGGATTTCTCCCAACTCCAAACTCCGATTATGGCCAATAGCGGGTTCGTTTCAAAGCTCTTGACGAGATGCATCTATTGGAGGTGGTCTCACTTGATTCTGACAATTGTGCTTCAAGTTATGAACAAAATAGTGAATGGTGGGAAACACCCACACTCCACAACTCCTACAAGCTCACACACACACACTACAGTAGCTCAAAAACAGAGGGGAGGGGTAGACAACAGTCCTATGCACACATTCCAAGCATTACACACACATAGAAGATCAAAGAGAAGATGAAAATCTGCAAGAAAGAAGCAGTTTCGAAAATCAGGAGCTCTCCTTCTTCACAATGGAAAAAAGTTCCTACAAAGAGTCACAAAGTGACTAATATACATGTGCCCTAAAATTGGTCCTTTCACACAAGAGACCGGCACTTTATTACTAAAAAGTGAATTTCCTACTAATTTACAAGGAATATATTACAATAAGTTGGGATTATGCATCTAGAGGACTCCTCTAGTGCATTTACATGGCTTGAGGGAATTTCCTAAGACTTTGAAGAAGAAAAATATCCCCATTACTTTGAAAATTTTGGGACTCTCCTTTCTCGTGCCTCTTTGCTCTGCAACACTCTCCCCCTCTTTGTGTCTGTCATCCCTTGACAGGCTTGTGCTTTTTGTCTGTAGCTCGTCGAAGAGTTTTAAATACATGCACCCAGTGGTCGAAGCAGCAACAACGACTGTCAGAGAATTTGTTATTTTATCCGATGTATGTCCTTTGCTTCTGTTTGCCCCTTGATATCCCGTACATCACGAATCTGGGTTGCTGTATTCAGTGGGGCTACCACGCACGCCACGAGTGACTAAGAATGTGTTGTTCTTAGTCACCCTCTTCAACTTTTCAGCCTCTACCTCTTTCTAACCTACCAAGTATTGTCTTTCACTTCGTCATGGATACTTCCCGTCCCTGGTCCGTCCTTCCTATGAAATGTCCTGGTTCTTGATATTCTTTAATTCCATTCCTAAGGACCTGGATGTTTGGCGTTGTTGCCTGATGCATGCCCCTACGGGGCTTTGGGCAGAGGGTGGTTCTTTTGCTTTATTATCTTCATTCTTTATTGAAGAGTTTTGGTCTTTGATTTTCTTCTTCTTCTCTTCTTACTCGATTCCCCTTCTACACGTCCCTCCTCCTGAACTTTGTCGTCCCCGACAGGCTTTTTGTGGCGACGTGAGTACGTTTGAATGGTGGTTTGCTCTCTTTGATTAAGAAGGTTAGCATGACATATCATAAACTCTTTCCACTATGTTGACTTCACTCCATCCTCTGGTGCTTGTCGGTGATCCGCAAAAAAGCTAGTTTCGTAAGCCACCAGTCTTACATTAAGACTTTATGTCATCTTTACAAAAAATTCTGAATCAATTTCGAAGAAGCCAGTGAAAAATGCTTCTTCAAATGTTTGCATATATGTGCTCGGCAAAAACATAAGTCGTGAATAGTATGCCATAAGTGTTAAGCGGCTCGGGATGGTGGAAAGATAAAAAATGAGCGCTTCGGATCCTTGTGTAATGCCGACGAAGTCTTTAATAACTGTAAGGAGCATGCTGAAAATTTTATTTGTCATTTTGACTGCTAAATCCGGTACAATCGCATATCTCGCAATCCAAAATTCCATGGTTTTTACCATCTACTCTTCCGTTGGTAGGTAGTTATGCAGTGGACTTGGTAATAGTGGATAATTTAGCCATTGATTATTGATGCTACCCTGGCGCTGTCCTTCCCAAAATTGCGACTAGGAGCGTCTGCGGGGTACTGGACAAAAAGATGGGTTTACCTGAAGTGCGTATGGTGATGCTTCCCATTGTACCCACAGTGTAGGATTCTTTTCCAAAATTTTGCGCCTCCATATAGGATCAGCCTTTTCGAATTCTTCTTGAGTAAAGTTGAATGAATCATTGCTGAATTGGAGGTTGTTGTCAGGCTCCTTATTTGTCGTTGTCCTTATATATTGCCGATTTTGTTCCTTAAGTCATCCATATGGTACATTAAATGGCTTCAAAATTTGTTCCAAGTTTTTGCTCTCAATCTTAGCTTCCTTCATGACCTGTATTATTTGATCTTCAAATTCGGCAGTAAGCTGGGACACTAGTAGTGCCCTCTAATGTCGGCTCAGTTCTGCAATATCCCGATTATTACGTTCAAATTGGATCTCCGTGTCCTCCCTTATCAGTCCATGATGTAAGGGGGGAGAGAGAGGACGTACCTCAATCTCCTCAGTAGCCGCTGTGGATTTTGGAACTACTGGTGTCCCCTCAGTTGCCTTCTGCTCGAGCGGCTCTTGTAGTTGCTTGATCATCTCATCTTTTAGCTTGATTTCTTCATTGGCCTTAGCAATTGTGTCCTTGTTTTTGAGAAATTCTTTAGCTACAACATCAAGGTGATCAGTGTCTTCTTTACATTGCACTAAATATTGATTCTCTGCTTTTTTCCACTTTGTCCTTAGAGATGCGGTATCATTCATATATCTCTTCTCCCATTCGACAATGACTGCCTGCTCCTGCTTGAGTTGATCTTCATACTTAGCTATCTTGTCCTCCATTTCCTTGATGTCTTTTCTTGGTCTTCCCTGAACGTATATGGGCTGATCACTCAGAAGAGCTGTCATTAGCTCCTTGTTTCTGTTCCTTAGGTTTTCTGCCTCCTCCATGTATACCTTTATTTGTGATTCTAAGATCTTACTTCTTGCATTCATCCGCGTCTTCTCAGCCTCACTAACCTCATATTTCCTCTGTAGTTCCTGTAGTTGTTCTTTTAATTTTGCATCTTCCGTCTCTAAAGTTTTGCACTACTTGTTGACCTCTTGAACTTCATTTTCTTTATGTATTATTTTCTCTCTTGCTAGCTTTAATTCTGTTGAGAGGTTCTTACTAATTTCTTGAAATTCATGCTTGTCCTGCATCGCTTGATCATAGTCCTCATCAGCCTCAAGCATTAACTGTTGCGTATCCATTGCGGTTCTGATCATGTCTTGCATTACTGGCTTGAGCTGAGCAATGTCGACATTCAACCATGTTCTTGGTATGCTTGGAGCTTCTCCGGTTTGTACATCTTTTCCGTGCTCTACATGGATAGTTTCATTGTGTGGTTGTATGATTTGTAGTTGAATTGCTGGTTCTTTTCGTTCTTCTTCTAGGTCAATAGTTTTCGTGGCACTCCCTTGAAATGTGACATCCATGGGGGAGGGTCTTGCCACAACCCTTATCAGAGTGAAGGGTTCTGAGTCTTCGACTGTAGCTTCTTTAGGCTCTTGCTTTGGATTCTTTATTGATTCCTCTCCTTTAAGCATTGTCTCTTTGATTAGAATTTTGGAAGTATCATTTAGTTGGATGACATGTGTTTCTTGCTGGTTTGCTTCCTTGCCTACTGTGTCTTGATTGTGTTTGATGGGGGTGTCATTCACCTTCATGCCCTCTTCTATTTCATTGTAGTTTACGGCATTAAGTTCTTACAATTGTCCATCATCCTTGGATTCACTTTGAATATCCACATTTAATAAGGATGTGTCGGGTTCTTCTTGTGCATCCAAAGATGAGCTTGAATTATCCAACCCTAATTCTTTGTATCGATGCACCTTGGTGAGCTTCTTTTTTGCATCCATATCGTGGTGGGCCTGCTTGTAATGGTGCCCTTGCACTGGAAGATTAACTTGTCCTTCTGTATATTGGTGTGTATCTTCCAGGGCTTTAGCTAAGTCTTCTTCTGTAATTGGTCTGGGCTCTTCAATTCGTGTCTTTGGAAGTAAGTGTGCCCTTTTCGTAGTTGGAACTTCTTCTTCTACTTGCTTTACTTCCCTTAATCTCTTTGTACCTCTCATTTTGGGTTGAGAGCTAGTTTCTGCCTCCTCAACAATCTTGACTCCTCTTTTCTTTTTGGGGACTGTGGCAACCTTTGCATATTTATCCATATCAATCGATGATGGCATTTCTTGTAGGTGCTCTCTAATGCCTAAAGCATAGTAGATCAATATGGTCAGAGCTACATTGCCATTTAGGAACTTCTTGTTATTCCATTGCTTATTCACCTCAAATAACCGTTCTTGTATGTATGGAGTCAAATTAATTTGATTGCCAATCTGTTTGATAGCATGTGAGAGTAGCTAGACAATAATCTTCTCAGGGGCGGTGTATCGATGCATATTAAGAAAGCAGAAGTGCTAGTGGATGAGTCTGACTTCTTCTTCAATATCCACTTGATTGATGTCAGTGAATGTTGGTCATGTGTAAATTGGATGACTACCCATTCACGTACTCCGTCCATGACTCTAGCCTCTGGCACCAATGGGTCATGTAGTGCTGGCTGCAATGTATTCATGACTTGTGTGCACCTTTGAAAGTCGGGCTTGTAGATGGGTAGTTCAAAGTATATGTGTATACCCGCTTTCTTCATGATGTCAATGGTAGTCGGAAGCTCATGCACCACTTTAAAATCTTGAGACATAATCAGGAATTGATGATCCGTGTCCATGATTTTGATAGTCACCAGGAAGAGATACTCCCCAGCCGGTTGATCTTCTCTAAACCAATGTCTCTTTGCTTTGGTTACACTCTGGAGAGGAAATTCCAATACTTCCTCTTGAATCGTTGCTTCAGAATCTTCAGAAGCCATCTGCACTTGTAATGAAAGGTGCATTAGCTTCAATAGAAGATATAGCAATTGTGCGGTTCATTGTTTATGACATGTTGTCGTTTTGTCACTCCGTTCCCTTTGCTTCTATAAGTGAGATCTCTTACCACATATTTTTATTTCTTTTCTGAAAGAAAACAAGTATTAGTATAGCCGAAGCATTTATTTATTTACATAGTAGGTCCATTCCTAAGGAAGTTGAAGCTATGACCTATTCTCCATTGTTTTATGTGCACCACTAATTTTATTATGTACATCATGTGCTGAATGCCTGGCCTCGTAATGTGGCCCTATTATGCATACTTTAGGTGCATTCGATACTTCATGAGTGCGATTGGAATCTTCGTTGTTCTCCCAGTCTGACCTCCCATTATTGACAATCTTTGTCAATACTGTGCATAACACCTTATTGGAACTTTCCGGTTGCCCATTGGCTTGGGGATGGTATGGGGCTGATTTTTTATGGATCACTAAAAACTCATTCATTAGAGACTCTATCACCTCATTAATGAAGTGTGTTCCTCAATCACTCACAATTTCAATTGGTAATCCGAAACGGGTGAATATATGCTCAAAAAGAAACTTAACAGTGGTTTGAGCATCATTCCTTCTAGTAGCCTTTGACTCTACCCATTTTGTCAAGTAATCGATGGCTACTATGATATATTCGGCATGTGACCCTTTGGCCGGTGGGTTAATGGGTCCTATGAAGTCAATACCCCATTTAGAAAATGCTCTAGCACAAACCATAGGTATCAATGGCATGCCATCTCTCCGAATTGGGTATTTAGCCCTTTGGCATGTCTCGCAGCTTCGTACATATGTCTCAGCATCCATATGTAAAGTTGGCCACCACAAGCCCGCGAAGAGGATCATTTTCACGGTTCTCTCAGCTCAAAAATGACCTCCTGCCGCACCTGCGTGTGCCATCTCTAATACGGGTAAATATTCTCCTTCACGCACACATAGGCATAATTGGCTGTCTTTTCCTCTCCTAAACAAATGTCTTCCCATAAGTACATAATCCTTGCTCATTTCTTCTAGGGATTGTTTTCTCGCTAAGCTGACTCCTTCCTCGTGTTCTCTCGTCTTTAGAAATTTGACCAATGTTTTGCTCCAATTGGGTGGTATCATTGAGAAAGGAATGGATGTATGATCCTTGGGAATCATTTCTTGACATTCTGCACAGTTACTCACGTAATCATGGACATCATTAGGCAAGTCAGGCCAGTATACCCCCAATCGCTTTAACTCCCTAATCATTCCATGAGTTCCTTTGTGTGTCCTCCATTTGTTCACATGTGCTTGTTCAATCAGCTTCAATTGTTTGTCTTCCTCAACACAACTTAGCAATACACCATTGGGTTCCTTATAGTACACACTTCTTGCAATAATGTGCAAATTCCTCGATTGTAAGATATCCTTTTTACTCTCTTCATTGATTGAGTGTTGTGGGCCATGAGTGAGTATCGAAATTAGTTTCTCTGCCCACTTTGGACACACTTCCAAATTAAACAAATAAGTGTCTGGCAGATCATCGGGTACTCCACTTGGTGGTTCTCCGTGTGTTAACCTAGAAAGGTGATCTACTCTTACATGGGTATTCCCCTTTTTCACTATCACTTCAAAGTCGAACTCCATCAATAGTAGAAACCATCTTACCAGTCTTCCCGTGTTACAAGGCTTATTGACTAGGTACAATAAAGCTTGATGGTCTATGAAGAACTTGAATTTGTTAGCTAAGAGATAGTGTCTAAATTTCTCCACTACATAGACCATTCCTAATCCCTCTCGCTCCGTACTTGTATAGTTCCTCTCAGCTTGATTCAGTTGTCTACTCGCATAGGCAATTGGTGATCTAACTTTCCTTCATCTACTGGTTGGGCTAAGATACATCCTATTGCGTAATTAGAAGCATCCACATGGATATGAAATGGCTTGTTCCAATTTGGTGTTTTCAGAATTGGAGCTGTACTAAGCCACTTCTTTAATTCATTGAATGCCTTCTCACATTCCTCTGTCCAAGTGAATTGAGTTAAGAGTCTATACAAGGGTTTGGCAATTATGGCATACATGTGGATAAATTGATGGTAGTATCCACAATGTCCCATAAATGCTTGCACCTCTTTCACATTCTTAGGTCCAAGAAGCTCTAAAATGACCTTAATCTTGTCTTCATCCGTGGATATTCCATTTCTAGAGACTACGTGTCCTATGATCTTTCCTTGTCTTACCATGAAGACACACTTCTCTAGGTTCAGGCAGACTCTATACTGTCTGCATTTATTAAATATCCTTCTCAATTTAGGAATGTGGTATTGTCTTTGATTTGAATATGTACATAGATCATCTACATACACTTCCATGCTCTTTTTCAGGAATTCCTTGAAAACATGACACATCAATTGTTGGAAAGTAGCAGGCACATTGGTGAGTCCAAAAGGCATCACTCGAAAAGCATAGACTCCCCATTCAGTCGCGAATGCGGTCTTATGTTGATCCTCCGTAGCAATAGCTACTTGGTTGTATCCCGAGAATCCATTTAAGAAGCTATAGACTTCTTTTCCTGCAACTCTTTCCAATAGATGGTCTGTAATGGGTAATGGGTAGCTGTCATGTATGGTGGCTGCATTGACCTTTTTCAAGTTAATGCACACTCTCATTTTTCCGTTCTTCTTAGGCACAACTACTAGTGGCGATACCTACTCAGTGCGTTCTATTTCATATATGAATCCGGCTGCTAGTAGCTTGTCTATTTCTTCCTTAATTTTAGCAGCATAGACCTCATTGTATGTATAAGGGCGTTGTTTCGATGGCTTTGCATCAGCCATCATTGGTATTCTATGAGAGCAAATCGAGGGTCCACACCCTTGAGATCCTTATATGTCCATGCGAACACATCTCGATGTTCTCGGATCAATTGTACTAATTCTTCTTCCTCCTTAATTGACACATCTTTACCTATGTATGTACATCGTTATTCTCCATCTTCCACTGTTATTATGATCTTTTTTGTTTGTTCTTTGTTGTCGTACGCTTCTCCTTCTCGAGCCTCTCTCTTAGGCATTTGAATGGCTATCTTTCGCTCTTCTACTTTGTACCTCTTAAAATGCTCCAGAACCTCGAAAAGATCTGGATTTGGTCCAATTTTACTCATTCTTTCCTCTTGCTCTTGTACTATGGGGGCGGCTTCTATTGCCAAGATCTTGGTCGGTTCCTGCTTATCTTTGGTTTGAATGGTGTCTAGATAGCTCTCTTCTGAATTGATTTCTGGTTCCATTTCTATACTCTCATATTCCTCCTTCCACTCTTTTTCTAAGATTTCCCCTGCTTCTACTTCTTGAAGGACAACCATGTACAAATTAACATCATAGCCTTCTTCGTCTATGCACTCGTTCATAGTTAGGACTTCCTCATTCACACATACATCTAAGGTTGCTAAGATTTCCATCCATCCATGCGGTTCAAAGGTTTCATCAGGAAAGATTTGAGTCATATACCTTGGGTCCTCTACTGGTCGGTAGTTAGGATGTTCTATTGGCCACAACTACCTTTTATTGTCCTCCTTCTTGGCTTCCTTACACATCCATAATTGGGCATCCTCATACTTCCATGATTGATCGCTTGTCCCAGAACTATGAATAGATAGGTCATCTTCCTCCTTGTGTATGGGATTCCATTGTAGTGGAGGGACATCTCGATATGCAAATGTATGTAAGTTTATCTTGGTGGTATTTCCTTGATGTTGCAGGTATAACGAATCTCGTCCCTAGTCTTGCACTACCCTCATTTGTCTCATGAAAGGTCGTCCTAATATTATTTCGTAGTTGTTAGCCTTTTCAAATTTACAGATGGCTAGTGTGTGTTCAAATTCAACTCCACAGGTGGTTAATTTGATCCTTTCTAATATTCCTAAGGGTTTCTCCACATGACCTTCTACTAATTGGAGCTTCATGCGTGTGGGCCGTAAGGCAGGCTTTCCCCATTTCTCCCAAATTTCTTTGGTGGCAATTCCTACTCGAGCTCCTGTGTCTAGTATAGCCTTGGTCATGTACCCATTGTAAGTGACAGGTAAACACGTATTACCTTCGTCTCCTTCACTAAATTCTCCCACCTTATCAACTGGGATTTGTATCTTAAATGAGTTTTCTTTTCCCTTGTTTTCCTTTTCATCCTTCTCTTGCCCTAATTCCATTTGACTCGCTAATTGTTCCCATAATTGTGGTTTAACTCGAAGTAATTCTTCCACAGTCAGTTTGCATTGTAATTTTGTCTTCTTAAGTTCCATTAGATTGTGTGAATTCTTTTCTGAGTTTCCTTTTCCTTTTCCATGTACTGTGGGTGCTCGGATTATCATAGATTCCTTTTCGTATTCTCCCATGTAATTTGGTAAGGTTGAAATGCTCTGAGCTTCTTCTCTATTTTGGTCTAGTCTTGATACTTCCTCATATACTTCTTCCATGTTGGGATTTGGTTGATAAATTTCCACATCTAATTCCTCAAAGGGAGGCTTAGTCACTCCATTCTTCTTCCATTGTTCTTCTCGGATTCTATTCCATAATTCCTTTGGCCAATCAGCTTCTAAGTCAGGTATTGTTGACATAGGTTCATCCTGGTTTTTCATTCTCTCACACTTGTCATCCTCCTCTTTAAGTTCTTTATCCTTGGCTTTGACACACTCCTTGTATTGCTCCTCTGCTATCCTTGTCTCTGGAAGGGCGGGGATGGTCTTTTCTAGGCTTGCTTGTGCTACCTCTATAAGTTTTCTACATATCGCAAGCCTCTCTTTTTCTAATTCACCTTGTGGATAAAGTTTTTTGTGTTGTTCCACATTCAGTCTGGTCTTAATTCTAGCTTGGTAAGCTTTCAGCCACATGTCTAAGTCGTCCGGTTTTGGGTCCGCTAGAATTGATCCTGGTCTCTCTGCTTCTCGGATTAGCGGTGGAATGGGAACTTCCTCCCGAATCTCTAGTTCTTTATGCTCTTTTTGGTTTCTAGTTTGTTTTTTATTATCTTGACTCTTGTTTTTCATCCATTATCTTTGAGCTTTTCTATTCTTTCCTTCCATTTTTGTGCTTTTATGTTCTAGGCATTCTCACGTGAATCCTCTGAATCTTCTACTATTTGAATTTTGGGACTTACAGTTCTATTGCTTTCTTGTTCATGTTTTGGTTGTTTTCCTTTTTGTTCTTTCGTTTGAGCTCGGGTAATGGCCTTTAAAGGCACGATGTATTCCTTATCACCTCCAGGTGCTTCTATCACTTCAATTACATTAATAGGTGCAGTCTCTTGGACTTTGGTGTGATTCTTAGGGCGATCTCTGAAAAGATGTTCCTTTCCGCAATCATTGCAGTATCCTTCCCAAGTCCTAGGGGGTGGTGGATTGTAAGGCCAAGGACATTCTCTAATAAAATGGTCTCCTCCGCATCTATAACAAGGTCCTCTCGGCACAGGCGGTCTAATGGGTGGTCTTCCTGGTTGTTGTGCTTTAGGTGCAGTATACATTAAAGTTGCTACCTCCGTTCCATAAGCCTGATCATAACCTTCATAGCCATAGTATGCCAACTCATATGCTGGTTCGTACTCTATTATGTTGGCTTCATAGGGATAGTAATCTCCTGGGGGCAGCTCATATCCAGGGTTTGCTGATTCTACACTGGTCATCATTGAGGCTGGCACTATGGCTCTTTCCAAATTTTCTTCTGGCTGGGCATACTTTACAGGTACCACATGCTACGGATGTGGAGGTTGTGGTCCTAGCACCGGTTGAGGGTTTCCAAATTGTGCTAGTTCATATGGCCTAGGGGCTCCTACTGGTGTTGGGTAGGAATTGTATCTAGGCATATCTCTACCTGGCTCTCTAGGTGGATATCCATATGGTCGATACTGAGGCGGTTGGAGGGGCCGTGCCTGCCTATTGAATGGGTAGTTCTCAGTGGTGTGGTTGGTGTATTTTTGTTCTATGTGGCAATACAAGGCAATTCCTTATTGGGGCTGTCTGTTGTAAGGATATGTCTGAGGTACACCAGTTCCTCCTCATACACACGTGTGTGTGGGTGATCTCCTCCACATAGACTACATCTTCGTAACATAGGCACTCTTAGGGCTGAGTGTTGGTAATTTCTCTGTCCTTGGACTCCCAATTTCTTTGCTACCAGCTTCGCTAATTCCTCCACGTTACTAGAGTTGGATGTGATAGTACTCCGAGAGTCTTTTGATTTAGTGGGGCTGGGCGTGCTCTTGAGATCCTCAGCTAGATTGTCTTCTAGGTCAATGCACACTTGAAGACACTCACTCAGGGTGTAGCTCAGTGATGAGTAGCACCTCCTTTAATGTCAATCCGGGAAGACGTGAGGATGGTATGATGACCTCGAGCAAGTGAAGGCACAAGTGCGTGAGTGCAAAGCACACTAACAAGCACACACATACACACACACACACACAAGGCAAGACAAAGAGTGAGAGCAATGGAGTTCTTTTAGATTACTTCAAAAGTGCTTAGATCAATTACAAGCTAGCCTCCAAAAAATGAGCTCTCTAGCTCTATTTGTAGTTTTTTTACTAGGTTTTGGCTGTGTCCAGACCTAGTGTCCGGCTTAGTTAAAAATTAGGTTCTAGGGCCTATTTGAAGACTCAAACAAAGTCTAAAAATTATGAACATTGGTAGGTAGCTACTTCGAATGGTATCTACAATGGCTCAAGGACTCCTTGGCTTGCACAAAATGGAGCTACAAAAATATGAAATGGTATCTAAATCCTCCACGTAGGTTGGTGTATATTTCCCTGCTTGGCACTTGCTGGGATGTCGTCCGGTGCAAACTGTGTAGCCGAGGTTGGTTCTTTTGAGGTGTGGTGCTTGATTTCAGCATTGTAATCCGCCATTAAGACACAGAAAGGAACATACAAATCGTCGGATGTGCTGATCCACCTATGATGGGAGAGGTTTCTAAAGTAATCCGATTTTATGACTACCTCTTCCAAACGTGACATAGATGCTATCTGAACTGCCACTCTGTCATCATGGGTTGTGGCCACTTTCTCTAACCTCTGCATCCATTCAGGAGCCTCGATCTCGATGGTGTCCATGCCCTCTTCTGTTTGCTTGCCCCCTGGTGCAGGCATGGGAACGTATGGGTCTTCGAAGGTTTCCTCTATTTTGATTGGCACTAAGTCTTCAGGCTCGGGCTCTACAAGGGGAGAGGGTGGACGCTCGTATTGCATGACTTTACTTAGTAATTCTTCTAGTTTTGCTCTGAGTTTTTCGACTTCTTCAGACGTATCAACTGCGGTTGTGACTTTGCTTGGTGACTCATGCTGGGTTGCCAGCTGCTTTAATAGGTCATCTCTTTCTCTTTCTAATGCTGCATGGGCTTCCAGGAGGTCGGCATGGGTTTCCAACACAATTTGCATATTCGCTGAGGGTATGGCCTTGAATCTATCTAGGTCGATTTCCTATGGGGAACCCTCCATGGTTGCTTCCAAGTTTTCTTTGTTTTGTTTCTGTAGTCGTTTATTCTCCTCGAGTGCAGTAGACATGTGTTTGCGTAAGAGGGCCAGGTTGCGTCGAAGCTTGAGATTCTCTGTTATCTGGGAGTGTAGCAGATCATCCATTTGTTGTTTTTCTTCTGCATCTGACTGGGGTGGATTGGCTACTATCTGCTCATGTTGTTCCTGTAAAGTGACATACTATTGTTGTAGTAGCCTGTTGAAGCTTAAGGTCAAGGACAAAGCATGGAAGCGCATCAAGGAAGTGGACACACAAGAAGAAGGAGCAAGTAGGGAGCTCCAAGAAGCACATGTCAAATTTTCAGAAGAAACCCCTAAAAAAATAGTGATTTTTATCACTAAAAACCATTGTATATACCATTTTCCATTTTTGTAACTCCATTTTGTTCAAGCCGAGGAGTCCTCAAGCTTGAGGAGTATTAGCTCTACCATCCTACCAATTTTCATGATTTTTAGACTCCGTTTGAGCCCCCAAATAAGCCCTGGAACCTATTTTTTAACTAGGCCGGACACTAGGTCTGGACAGGGCCAAAACCACTCAAAAACTATAAAAAGGGCTGGAGAGCTCATTTTTGGGGGTTGGCTTGTTGTAGATTTCAGTCTTGTAAGAGAGCTCTTTGGTAATCGAAGCTTTCCATTGTTCCACTCTTTGCTCTTACCTTGTGCGCGTGTGTGTGTATGTGTGTGCATGCTTGTGTGCTTTCACTCACGCACTTGTGCCATCACTTGCTCGCGGTCTTCATACCGGTCCTCACGTCTCCACGGATTGACATTTATGAGGTGTATCTCCTCACGTTGGTACTCACCATTGTGCTAGAGTGACACCAAATTTGGCGCCGTTGCCGGGGAGAGAGCTTGGAGGACGAGCGTGTGATGGTAAGACGTAGAGTAGCGACGTTGGAAGGTAAAAAAATCATCATTTTCAGTTCAGTTTTTGAATTTTCCATCTTCACCATCATCACCATCTCCACCCACCTTCATCTTCTCAGTTTTTTCCATTTTTTAGAGTACATTCACCTTGCTTTTTGCTTGTGGTTGTGAACAAGAGGCTTAGAGGGGGGTGCAGAACTGAATCGCTGAAGAAAAACTCGTGAAACACTCTCCAAACACCAAGAATCTGAGCGGCCATTTTCGGAAGTGCTAAAACCTGCGTCAAGTATCGTTTTTGAGAAACAAAGCTTTTGGGAGCTACGCGGAGCAAAATAAGGTGCTAGGAGAGTTGGAAGAGAGTATCAAAGGTAAGCAAACCCACTTCATACTCATGAACTCTCAGGAAATCCAAGTTTTTTCAGAAAAAAAGTCGACCTGCATCAAGTATCGTTTGGGATTTACAGAGGTTAAATGTTGAGTTTTGGGTGATACAGAGAGTGAGGAGAGGGGAGAAGGACTAGGAAAACAAGGGCATCAAAACAAAACTTGAAAAATCTTGCAAAAATCTTGGCAAAGGGTCAAGTATCGTTTTGCTCCCGCGGTCGAGTATCGCGATACTTGACAAGTATCGTGAATCTCCTGTGGTTGAGTATCGCGATATTTCCCTCCAATCGTGTATCGTTTCATACCGATCGCAATACTTGGCCAGCGATCGTTTTGTCCAGCGATCGTTTGTGAGAGATCGTTTGCCAAAGATCGTTTCATCAGCGATCGTTTCGCAAAGATCGTCGATCGAGTATCGTTTGGTTCAGCGATCGCGATACCTAGCAAGTATCGAGTATCGTTTTGAGTCAGCGATCGTTTGCCAGTGATCGTTTTGTCAAAGATCGTTTTGTCCAGCGATCGTTTGCTCAGATGTCGTGTTGTTCAGCGATCGTTTTGTGAGAGATCGGTATCGTTTCGGTCGGAGATCGGTATCGTTTGTCAAGTATCGCGATATTTCTCAACTATCGTGTATCGTGACAAGGTAAGTATCGTGTATCGTTATACAGCGATCGCGATACCTATCAAAGATCGCGTATCGTGGAGAATCTGGTATCTTCTCGTCTGTTCTGAGCTCCCAGAGTGATCCTGTTTCCCTGTTTTAAACCCCAGAACCCTGAACGGGCATAACTTTCTCATACGAAATCCGTTTGCTATGATTTTGGTTTTGTTGGAAAGCTCGTGAGGAGTACAACAAAAACATCGACTAGTTATGTTAATATTAATACCAGGATTATTAGATAGGGTATTTTTAAGTTGACTCTCAGGTTGGACTAGGAAGCAAGGGGTTCCACAAGATTTTGAGCAATTCAAAGGACAATTGTGGACTTGTAAACAAGGCTTATGAACCTAAGCTCAAGATGATACCTAGGAAGAGATAGATAAAGTACCATATCACTTGAAACTAAGATCAACCACACAATCGAGTCAGGGACTCCCAACTCAGGGGTTAACTCTACGTGCTGAGTTCATAGACAAGTGAGTCAAAAATGTCACTTAACTGGGAGAGGCTCTTGGTTTCTGAAGACATGCATAGTTCCGTACCTAGGGAAGGTTTTATGTCTAGAGTGGAAGGCGAATATCGAATGTCTCTTCAGTATATATCCACTAACTTGCAAGGAATACCCATCTACCTTGATGGTCTACAGAGGACAGTGGCAAGAATGATAAACACCACAGAATTAGAAATAGTTCCAAGACCAGCTGTCAAGTATGAAGACGGAGTCTACATGGACAAGATGGGCCAGATATATGCAGTAACTAAAAGTCCTAATCAGATTAATGAAAGAGGAGAGTTAGCTCGAGATCAGGAAACTACCTCGCAAAACCCATTCGAAACCCAACAAAGAACAGAAAATGTGACGTTAGGACGAATGAGCCAAGGTAGCATACTCGATAGACTACATGAACAATTCGACATGCCAAGAATCAACCCCCACGGCCACTCTAGTCAGAGGATGGGAAATACGAATAGACCTACCTTTAGGACAGAACCGCCCCAAGGTGTCCCCATCATAACTCGATCCCCAGAACTCGACAGAAGACTGAGACCAATCCAATTGGCCAAATGTATGAGGAATCGTTACGATGGCACAGGAGAACCCTATGACCACATTGCAGAATTCAAGCAGGTGTTGGGAGCAGAGCAAGTGGATGACTTTTTCATGCAATATGAATCCTTTGGGCTAACACTTACGGGAATAGCCTTAACTTGGTTTCAATCTCTGGATCCAAATTGCTTTGAACATATTGAACAATTCTTCCAAGAACTTATTTGGGAATTCACGAAGCGCGGGATCAAGCACAATTCGTCGTCCTTACTACATAGTTTCAAACAAGCTCCCAATGAGACAGTAAAAAATGCAGCACGAAGGTTTAAGCAATACGTAACCCGATGCCCTGTGACAGAGAGACCAACTCAGCAAAAAATGATATCCCTATTTTTAGAAGGTCTAACCAATGGAACATTGAGAGTCTTAGTATACGTAAAACGACTGCAAACCCTAAGTCAGTGTCTTCAGGAGTGCATAGATTTGGAAGACAACTTAGCTGAGGATCTCAAAATCACACAGGATCCTATCAAATCAGAGGAGACAAGGAGCAAGGAAACTTCTAGTTTGAGTTATGTGGAGGAAGTGACAGAATTGGTGGCCAAGAAATTAGGAGTACAAGGACAAAGGAACTACTAGAACTCCCCCTTGAGAATGCCAATGTTAGGAAGTTGCACACTTTGCGGTGGGGATCACCCATCTCATGTCTGCAACCAAGAAGTATTAGGATTATCACAACCTTACTCGTACGATAGACGACCAACTCAAGCGCCTAACATGTACCCTTATAGTGAGCCAAAGTACCCCAACTACAACAATGAAAACTATCTAATGAATAGACAGTCGCGACCATTTGTACCACCCCACTATAGACCATACGGGTACCCTCCTACAGAACAAGGAAGAGAAGTTCCTAGGTATAGCCCATGTCCAGAACCACGAGAAGCAACTAGACCATATGCTTTCTTTGTTGTCTCTTTGTTATCATTGGCCTCTCTTGTTAGGGATTCTCATTTTGGCATCCTTACCATGACTCTCCTATCTTCTATCTCATATCTCTTAAAATTTTAGGGACCTCAAACAAAGGTTCCTCCTCATTTGATGAGGCTTCTCTCTTCTTCCTCTTCTCTTGGCAGTCACCTGTGTAGTTAAACTCATAGCATTCGTAAGTTCTCCATGCTCTTGGGGGTGAACTTCTACTTCATATAGGAATTCCTCTTCTACTGTGCAAAAAGGGTCCATAATGATTGAATCTAGATCTGAGTCACTTGCTTCCTCCAATACATTAGTGCTAGGCTCACATTCCTCGATAACCAAATCACACATGATCGGTTCTATAGTGAAGACTGAAATGTCATAGCCATCTTCATCGCAATGTTCTGTCCATTGTTCTTCATTGATGGCTACATCCATTGTTGCTAGCATTTTTGCCCAACCATGGGGTTCAAATTCTTCGTCTGGGAAAACCACAGGTGCATAGGTTGCATCTCGAATTGATCTATGAGTTTTGTTTGCACCTTCCTCTCTAGCTTTTTCTCTTCTTCATCTACAACTTTACATCCATAAGTGGGTGTCTTCATGCATCCATGAGGATCCTGATCCTATGGAATGCACTGATTTCGTATCGTATGTGGCTCTATGGATGGGATTCCACTGTATGGGGGGCATGTCTCTATGAGAGTAGTCCTTGAGATTGACTTTGGTTGTAAGACCTAAGTGTTGCAAATACAAGGAATTGGTTCCCCAATAATGTACTACTTGCAACTGTCTCATGAATGGCCTTCCCAAAATCATCTCATAGGCCTCATTTTTGCTAAATTCACATATAGCAAAGGTGTGCTCAAACTATACACCACATGTAGTGAGAGTTATTCCTTCTAGCAGTCCTAAGGGTCTCTATGTGACCATCAACCATATGCAATTTCATTCTAGTTGGCCTGAGTGCTAGTTTGCCCCAACGCTTCCATAGGGAAGTGGTAGCAATTGCAAGTCCTATGCTTGAGTCCAAAATAGCCTTGGTGGTGTAACCCTAATGAGTGATAGGAAGATAGGTGTTTCCTTCTTCTCCTTCGCTCATGTCTCCTATCTTATCCAAGGGTATCTCTGGAAATGTTCTATGAGATCCTTCCTACGAACGAGGTCTAGCCACTTCAGACACTTGATTGGTGACATGTTTCCATAATTCTGGCATTACCTTGAGTAGCTCTTCTAAAGTGAGATTGCACTGCATTTTAGTGTTCTTCACTAACTCGGTATTCTTAGGTAAGGCTGAGTTTTCATTTCTTATCATGATTGTGGGTGCTCTCATACACGTGGACTTTACTTCCCATGGGCCTATGAAATGGGGGAGTTCTTGTAGAAATTAAACTCGAAGTCTAATTGCTTGCTAGGA
Organism: Ceratopteris richardii; assembly: GCA_020310875.1. Classification (NCBI taxonomy): domain Eukaryota; kingdom Viridiplantae; phylum Streptophyta; class Polypodiopsida; order Polypodiales; family Pteridaceae; genus Ceratopteris; species Ceratopteris richardii. The sequence continues at coordinate 151,481,518 of CM035428.1, forward strand.
TGGGCATCCTCCTACTCTCCATAAATAGAAGGAATGTCTTGTGGGAATTGGTCACGTAGGTCATCCACAAGTTCAATGGGAGGAGGATTTTCACTTTCTTTAGCCCACTTCTCTTCTTGAATTTCTTGAATTCTGGTGAATATCAATTCATAGAAGAAGAAGTGTTATGTTCAGTGGAATTAAGCACATAAGCTTCCTATGGAGGAATGCTCATTCTTTCACTTGACTTATCTTTACCTTAGGAAGTGGCTTCCTTTCTAGATTTTGCAATTAAACTCTCCTATCTTTCTAACACTCCATCAAAATGCAATCGTGTCTTAGTTGAACTAGAGTAATTGAAGAGGCGACTAGCTTCAAACATGGTTTGAGCCAATTCTACCATCTTAGCACAAAGCTTTGTTCTTTCAATTTCTAGATCAGCTCCAGGGTAACACTTTTCATTATCTATTACATTTCACCCTTCTTGGATTATGGCCTGATATGCCTTAAGCATCATGTCTAGGTCCTTAGGAGTGGGATCTGCTAAGACTGATCCTACTCTAGGGGGTGGTGGGGTTACATGCAGTGGATCAGAGGGTGGTGGATCGAAAGCTGATGGGTATGGTGATGGTGCTATGTGAGAGTGTGTTTGAGAGGCGAGTTCAACTATCTTGGCCTTTGTTTCTCTTAGACTTTCCTCAAGCTCACTCATCTTCCTTGACCATTGTCTTTTCATTCGATCCCACCTATCTTTCCAAGCTCTTTTCCTTTTCTTAGTTATACTCTCAATCTCATTGACATCTGAACTCTTTTCTTGACATACGCCTTGATTTTGTTGTAATGCATGAGCTCTAATGACCACTTGCACTGGGGTAGTGGAAGTTACACTACCAATAGAATCTATTACTAAACCAATCATAATAATGGGAGTGATCCTTGGTACATTGTTTGGATTCTTTGGGCAATCTCGTAAGAGGTGCTCTTTCCCACAATCTTGACAAAAACCTTGAATTATCACTGATTGGGGCTACATTGCTGCAGGCATAGGGCAATCACGAATGAAGTGATCACCTTGGCATCTATAGCACAGTCCTCTAGGTGCTAAGGGTCTCATTTGTCTAGGTTGGGGCCTAGAATTAGGATTTGCGTGCATGACATTAGTGTACTCAGGCTCCCCATTAGATTCACTAGGATCTTTGTAATAGTATGTTTCATTATGCTCAGGTGACTGTATATAGTAAGCATGTGGGCTTTCAACATGAGTCGAGTCAAAATTGTGATCATTTGGATCACTTTTTGAAAGCAATGGTGTTATTGGCACTAAGGCTCTATTCAAGTTTTCTTTAGCGGCTGCATATTTCACTAGGATCACATTGGCTAGATTTGGAGGTTGTTGAGCTAACACAGGCTCAGGCCTTTGTTGGGTCTGGTAGGGTTGTTGAAAGGGTTGTTGGGGCCTACGATACTGCTATGGGTAATGATTCTAATATCTTCCTTGTTGGGGATATGGCTGTGGATAATTTTGCCTAACTGCTTGCTTGTTATATGGATAGTCTTGTGTTGTGTGATTAGTGTATCTCCGTTCTATGGTGCAGTATTGCCTATTCGGGTTTGCTTGGGGTTGTGAAATGATTGGACACACATTAGCCATGTGGTCTCCACCACAAGTGTAACATCTTTTCACTGGGGCAAATCTAGGTATGTGTTTGCCAGAGACTCCTAGATTCTGAGCTACCTTCTTAGCAAGTTCCTCAATAGATGTGGATTGTTTGAAAGTGAGACATCTATCTAAATCTTTGTAGATTTTTGAAAGCTCTAACTTCTCCCGTAGATTATCCTCAATGTCTATGCACATGCGCACACACTCGTCTATGGTTGTAGGGTCCTTCAAGTACACATAAGATCTCAATTTTGTACTCAATAATCCATCTAAGAATAAGGTCACTTGTTTGGCTAGAGTGGGTAACTCTCGCACTAGGCATCTCTCTAGGTATTGTCTGAACATTCTTCCTACAAGTCTAACCATTGCTTGAGGTCTCTGTTTGAAGCTATATATCAGCAAGGAAGTATTATGTCTGATGCCACTTTTGGAGAATTCCGTAATGAAGGCTTCTAGAAGTTGGTCTATGTTTCTAAATTGCCTCTCATGTAGTGGTTGAAACCACGTAAGAGAATTGTTCTTACGTGATCAACTTGCTCAGCTCTCAATACTTGCCTAAAGTTTGCCACATGATCATAAGGGTCTCCTATACCATCGAAATAGTTCTTCATAGATTTGACCAGTTGTGTAGGCCTTAAGGTCCTCGAGTATTCTCTAGGCCTTGGCAAAGGGAATTTATATGTGTTTCTTTGATTTTGTGGGTCTCTATGTCTCTCATTTTCCATTATAGTTGTCTTGATTCTCATTCTTTCTCTTCCTACTGGGTTAGCAAAGCTTACTTCGGGCCTATCTCTACTCTTTTCTCGTTGAGCTCCATGAGCTTGGGATGTTCCAGCTCCTTGCTAACACAAAGAGACATTGGATCTTGGTTGGGGAAAAACAAATTCATGCTTCCAAGTGTAGGCATGCCTACCATGCTCCGTGATCACAAAGACCCTTTGAAGTATTGTCTAAGTAGGTCACTTTGCTTGGGAAATCAAGATCTTTGAATTCATATATGGTAAGCATTCCCACTTCTTTAGGCTGGTCGGGTTCATACCTTCGAAAATCCTCGTTTGTCTCTTGATTTAGGAGCAAATCTATGCTCTTATTGTCTTGGGGAATCCACTGTGGAGTGATTATTCTAGTCACGATTGATTTGCCTCGAGGGCTCTTTGGCTCTTTTCCTAAGATCCCTTGCTTTATGTCACCTATTTCACCTTCTGAGATTACATTGCCAAATTCATCTGTCCTATCTAGCTGGGTGGTGACAACATACATGGTCCCTTCTTTATCTATGCATGCATCATTTTCGAATTTGACTACGGGATGTTCTAGTCGGATGGGTTAATCCAGGTTTTTGATCTAGACAATAGATCTTCTCAGACCCTCCTCATAGATGCGAGCACCTAATCGGTTGGACCTAATGTATTCCGGTTGAGTCTTGTAAGGTTCTTCTGGTTTTTCTAGGTACGCTACTCCTGAGCTATTTATGGGTCTCTCTATGCTATATGACATCTCATAATCACTCGTTTCAAAATTTAGAGCATATGGATAGTCACTCAATAGCTGGGGCCAAGACCTAGCAATATGGTTGACACTAGATTTAGAGGATCTAAGGCTTTGTCTATCCTGCCCTAGATATCTTCCTGACCTAAGGTTCATATGCTTCTCCCTTTATCCCAACTTTCCCAAGTACAACCTCGTTGCAGAGTTCTTTTGTACTAGTCCCTTGTTCTTTTTAATTTCCTCAAGATGTCACTTCTTGTCCAATGGTTTTCATTGTAAGGAATACCTGAGTTTCAATGGACTTGAAGATTGATCGCTCAATTTTTCTTTTACTTTAGGGTTTTCCGCAATTATAACCTCTTTATGCTTGCACTTGAGTAATTAGGGTTCTTGAACTTGATTTTGCTTAACGTAGCCCTAATTAATCAATACCTCTATCCATACTTAGCCTAATCTAGGAATTGATAGAGCGGGTTGAGAATGATCCAACCTCAAGTTGCTTATCCCTTGCTCTTGAGTGCATAAGCACCCCATTTTTGAGCTTGTAGTACTCTCAATCTTTGGATGCACTTCGATGCTCTCAATGGACCTGTAAAAGCCCCAAAGTTAGCTCAAGTTTTAAAGTTGATTGACATAGAAAACCAAGTCTTTTCATGTAATTCATAGACCCAATTTTACTTTGTTTCTATGAAAATTCCCTTAGAGATGCCTCAACTTTCTCACCCCTGTGGAAGGTCAACTTCAAAATATCCTATCTATAACTCCCTATAGATCACTAGAAATGAGCTTTCCAATGAGCCCAAGGTCACTAGAAACGGAGTTTGTATGAGGAAGTTATCACACTTCAAGGTTTTGGGATTAAAACAAGGTCAAAATAGGCAAATTGGATTTCTTGAAGCCCTAAAAATGCTCCAATTGCTTGAAATTTATGCTCAAATTGACCAAAATTAAAGAATTAAAACCCTACAAATTTGGCCGAAATTGGTTGTCATCGTGATCGACAGAGCTGTCAATCGTGATGAACAGAGCTGTCCGTTGTGGTCTATCAATCGTGATGGACAGAGTCGATCATGATTGATGGTGTCAATCACCATGGACAAGGGTGTCCATCGCGATTGATGGTGTCTGTCGCGATTGATGGGTGTCAATCGCGATGGAGTGATTTTATCAAGTTTTTGCATGAATACCTGTCAATTGTGGGTCTCTAGGTCACGATGGATATGTTTCTCATTGAATGGGGCTATCAATCATGATTTTTCTATCGGTCATGATGGACACCTATCAATCACGATGGACGATTGTCAATCGCGATGGATGTTGTCAATCGTGATGGACACGCAATCCATTGTGGGGCTTTCAATTGCGATGGATTGAATTTTTGAGCTTTTTGCATTACCTTCTATCGATTGGGCCTCTATGCAGTGCAATGGACAAGAAATTTGCCATGTTTGAGTCTCAATCATAATTTCTCAGTCAATCACGATGGACACAAGTGTCTGTCGTGATGGATACTATCAATCGTGATTGATTGACTGTCCCTCGGGGTCTATCGATTGCAATGGACAGGCTGTCTATTGTGATGGACATTGTCAATCGCGATGGAAAGAGAAAATGCAAATTTTTGAATTTTTCTTGTGGATTTGTGATGTGCAAGGTCCCTAGAGTGTTTTTATGCACTTAGTTGCACAAAAAGGTCAATTTTTCTATCAATTGCAATTTGATGGAGAGTGTTAATCTCCAAAAGAACAAGTTACTCTTGTATTTAGAACACCTCTATAACAAGAATAACTCACATCTTTACCAATTTTAGAAGATCAATACTCAATTGTCAAATTTTCTGAACAAATTGTGAAGAAGGAGAATACACAGAAAGTCTGTTGAACATAATTCACTCATTGCCTTATCAAATATGTAAAGTTGTTTATAAAACTTTGTATGAGGTTTTGCCTATAGATTGTGCACCTTCTCCAAGTTGAATCACTCCAAAAGATTCAGTAGAACTTTAGAAATGATATCAACAACTCACCTATGTCTAAAACTGTTCTTCTGAGAAGTTGATTTAGACACCTATGACTTTAAACCTTTGGTTCTCTCAATCTAGAACCCCTTTCTACAAATGCTTTTAGCCACAAGTAGCTTACCTTCCAACTTAAAGATTAAGTACTTGCTTGCTCAAAACTTTAAACTGTGGAAGGAGAATTGATCAAAATATTTGTATCGAATTTCACGCCTCCTGTAACTTCACTTCTTCTCATTCACATATGCAAATGTTCCTACACTTAATTCTCTCAGCCTGATCACAATTGGAAACTAAAAATTTGTACAGAGGTTGATTACCTAAAGACTTAGAGTTGTACAAAAGCATTTCACAAAAGGTCTAACACAGAAGGAGAAAACTCATAAATATCGGGCGCAACATTTTCTTCATTTCTGAGAAAAATACAACTGAGTGATGAGAGAGTCTTGACTCACTTCTAAGATGTCTAATGACACATACAACTCCTGATTACTGTATTCTCATGCTCTCTCATACTTGCCTCGACATTTTCCATAGTATATATAGACAAAAATTTACAAGCTTATGACTACTCAAAGATATAAGTGAACTATCTCTGACATAATGTACATATGTGTACACATCTTCCAACTTCTGAATATATTCTTCTTCCACGCTTCACAACTTGAATCTTTCCTTCAAACCTTGACTTCAACTCTTCATCAAAACATCAATTGTTGATTGTCGTGCACCAACAGCTCCCCCTCAATCATCAATTGAGGTTTTCTCTATCTTCTTTATGCCTGCCATGCCTTTGAATCTCTGTAGCTTTGGTCCATCCAAGCTTTTGATAAGCATATCAGCTATCTGATCTTTTGTTGAAGTATGTATGACTTCAATCTCTTTATCCATCACCTTCTCTCTCAAAAAGTGATACTGAATCTCAATGTGTTTAGTCCTTGCATGAAACACAGGATTAGTAGCTAAATATAATGAACTCATGTTATCTCCATAAATGATAGGTGTACTCTGTATGATGTCAAAACTCTTCATGAGAGTCTTAAGCCATATCACTTCCTTTGCAGCTTCAACCATACCTTTGTATTCAGCTTCTGTAGATGATAAATCAACTGTGTGCTGCTTCTTTGAACAACAAGAGATTAACTTATCTCCCACATAACACAAGTATCCATATGTTGATCTCCTATCATCAGGATTACCTGCCCAATCTGCATCACTATATATTTTGATGTTTGTATCTGATGTAAAACCATAATACAAACCCTCTTTGAGTGTACCCTTAATGTACCTCAACACTCTTTGACCTGCAATCCAATGTTCTTTCCTAGGACAATGCATGAATTGAGACAAAACTCCAACTGCATATGATAAGTCAGGCCTAGTTAATGTAGCATAGATAAGACTACCAACCAAACTCTGATATAGCTTCATATCCTTGAATTCTTCTCCACCATATCTGCTCAATTTGTGATTCACCTCCATTGGAGTAGGTGCTACCCTGCAATCATTCATTTTAAACTTGATTAACAAGTTTCTCAAATACCTTTCTTGAGTCACATACACTCCATGTTGAGTGTATGAAATCTCCATGCCCAAGAAATATGACAAGTCTCCCAAGTCACTGATTTTGAACTCTTTCTCCATTTGCTTCTTTAGGCTTTGAATGCCTTTCTCATCTAAACCTGTAAGAATTATATCATCAACATATATGCACATGTAAATGAACCCCATCATCACTTGCTTTAACAAGCAAGCTACTATCTGCCTTAGATACTTGAAATCCAAGTTCTTTCAAGAACTTCACAAGTCTATAATTCCATGCCCTTGGGGCCTACTTCAAACCATACAAAGCTCTCTTGAGCTTGCATACATGATCTGAATACCTTCCATCTCTGAATCCTTGAGGTTGCTCCATGAAAACATCATCTGAAATGTAACCATTTAAAAAAGCATTCTTCACATCTAATTGACATAATTTCCATCATTTACATGCAGCAATGGCTATGAGTGTCCTGATGGTTGTCATCTTTGCCACAGGACTATAGGTCTCATCATAATCAATACCATATGTTTGAGCAAACCCTTTCACAACAAGTCTAGCTTTATACCTAGACACACTTCCATCTGCAAACCTCTTAGTCTTGTAGACCCATTTGCATCCAATGATCTTCTGACTATTTGGTTTAGGAACCAAATCCCATGTCTGATTCTCCATTAATGCATCATATTCTTCCTGCATAGCTTTCTCCCAATTTTCCTTACCTTTTGCCTCTTCATCTGTGGAAGGATCTTCATCTGCCTTTATCATGTAAGAATAATCTTTGGTAGTCAAAAAAGAAGTGTCATAGCTATACCTTGTAGGTTGCCACTTGTGTCTTGATGACCTTCTGAGTTCTCCACTCCTTGAGGTTTCTGGTTCTTCACACTCAGGATCAAATCTTGGCATTTCTTCAACTTCAACCTGCACTTCATTATTCTCCTCTTCATCAAATATCTGAACCTTTGATTTAACTTTCTTTTGACTCACAACTTCTTCATCACCTGTATTAACATTGATTGTACCTGCATACCAAGTCCCTTGCTCATCAAATGTAACATCTTTTGATACAAGAAATTGTTTTGTGGATGGACTCCACAACCTATATCCCATCTGCTTATCATCATAACCAATGAATACATACTTTTCAGCTTTAGGTTCTAACTTGTGTCTTAATTGTGATGGCACATATGCATATGCCAAACATCCAAATACTTTGCAATGATCCAAGGTAAGTCTCTTACCCCACCATGCCTCATATGGTGTCATACCCTGCAAGGCTTTACATGGTACCCTATTGACCAAGTAAGTAGCTGTATTTACAGCCTCAACCCACAAATAATTTGGGCAATTTTTCTCCTTCATCATTGATCTTGCAAACTCAACAAGAGTTCTATTTCTTCTCTCTGCTACACCATTTGTTGAGGAGAGTACTTGCAAGTGATTTCCCTATTTTCTGCTTCGATGATGGCTATGATGACTAAAGGTAGCTCCATTTGTTTCTCTCCATAAACTACACAACCACATGATGTACAATTGCCAACCAGCTTACAAAATTGGATCCCTCTCCTTCTCTCTTCAGCCATTAAGGTTCAGCTACCGAACTGTGTGTGATATGGGCATTGAGCATCAGTTCCTATGCATGCATTCCTTCCCATTGTTCAAGTTGAACATGTTGACTACATTTCCCTCTCGATTCGATTAGGGCTTCTCCTCATCAGGATTGACAAGCATCTATTATTTCTCAGTCATGTCTACGACCTGTTGTGCACGAGCACGATCAAAGTCGAGATATACTTCTTGGGGTTTCCTTTCTTCTGTTCCATCTAATATGATTGGGGGTATTTTTGCACTCAGCCTTTGCCACTAGATCAAGAGATTGGGTGTCGGGAGCTTGACCTGGAGGAGCTCAATGATGCAGTAGTTATGCCTCACAGCAGCTTGGAGGGTTTGAATAGTATCACCTGTGAGAGTTGCGATGGCAGGTCACAAACCAGAATAGGTATAGAGAGGGGAAATCTCTGTCCAGATAAAGCTCACCATAGGCTGTAGGCAATGTGTTTTGAGGTTCATGTGACTGCCCTCCATGGGGATCATGTTCATATTGGATCATGTTTGAACCAGGATTAGGGTGTGTGAAGTCAAGCTCAATTAATATTTCTCCTGGGTTGTGTCGCTCATGTAAAGGTTCGTACCCTATTTCGCTCTACTGGGATGTATGTATGGACCTCAAATATAGACATGTCTTCTTGCAACCAAGGGTGTATGATATTAATTTCCATGGGTTCTCTTCCTTCCCTTCTATGGAGTGATCTTCTTGCTCAAAGTAGATGTGTAGTAGATTTGTGTTGTGTCAGAAATTGGGTTTCTAATTGCCTCTGAGGGGTGCTTCAGACTTACATAATCCTTCTTGATGGGCTACGGTGGCCCCATAACAACCCAAATTCTGGGGCTCTCTTGGATATCCTCTCACATGATATGTATGCTTTCATTTTCAGTGATCACCCTGACTCTTCCCTAAGTGTTTCAGGGCAAAACAAGGTTGATGATGACCCTCATACTCAGGGGACCTACTGCAAGACATTCTGCCTGTCTAGAGGTACAGGGGCTGCTCATGATGAAATACATGATGTATCTCATAGGTTTGTTAGGTTTGTGAATGCCACATAGAGGTTGTGTTCCTGCAATTACTCACACAGTATGACCGAAAAAAATAGTGTTATACAATGTTTGTTTCATACAATTTCAGGTGTTCAGTTTAGCCACAAGATCTTTTGGTCTTCTTATATTTTCACTGTTAACTGATTATGTGTATGCCATAAGAATGACAGATGTGTAAGACTTGAGTTCATATCCTCGGTTTTCTTGATTGATGTTGGCTTTGCTGTTATTTCTAGTAAAGTGTCTCATTGCAATGCCTCTCTTCCAACTTGCATTACAAAGGTGGTTTCCTATCAATCCACTTAACAATCTAAGTTAGAAAGGATGCACTTTTTGGTCCACCCATACATATAAAATGAGTGCCAGCCACTTATAGTTGGAGGTAGTACCCATTGGGCACTATTGAAGGCACGAATAAGTTGGTCTTTCATGTGTGCACACTATGAATTCATGTTATTTACTCCCTTTCAATGTTGCCATGGGAGTGTTAGATTGCAGGTATGACCCCATCTTCTCATGTTATAACCGTAGTGGTTGCACAATTTTTAACTAGAGGTTTTTAGAGGCTCTAGTATGATTGTCTATATAATGATTGTGGATTTAAGCATTTTAGGCCTTCTCTTAACAACTAAAAAGGATGACTCTACCATGGATATTGCAAACTAGAAAGGGGTTCATGTTGTGGATTCTAACTTCCCTTCCCCACCACCTTAGGGTCACCACATAGCTTATGAATGCAAACTCAGGAATTCAATGTTCACTTTGTAGGAACAATCACAGGATTTCTGTATGAGTGATATGAATCTTCTGAATGATACTTAATTGCATTTCCTCAATAACTTGGGGAAGTGATTGTTTGCAAAATCAGGACATGGCAACGAACTCTGAAAGATACATGGAAGTCTGTTGCTGAAGAATTTATGCATAAATGGAGTCCCAGAATGTGTTTGAATATATTGCATGAGAATTCTGTGTAGTGAATGTGCTACTTTTGATGAGCTTGATTCTTATGTTTCCCATAAACAAGTCTACAAAAACTATTTGGACTTGATAAGCGTAACTAATGGTGGAACTATTTGGTATGCTTGGTGTTCTTTGATTCATTGGCCTCAATATCTTATAAAGGAATGTCAGTAGTGAGGCACACTATCACCACTGTTATAAGGCAAGACCCTCTTCTCTACATGATAGGGGGTACAAGGGTGCCCTGCTCCTTATCCTTCTAGGCTTTGAGGGGGATAATAACCAAAATTACACCAAGCAAGAACTCTACTGTTTGATAAATAATTGCATTTCATGAATGCTTGGACTGTTTATGCTCTCTGTGTTAAGTGTTTGAATGCCTGATCAATATTATAAGCAAAAAATTTGAAGAGTTTCTTGAAGCTATCTTGTCCTAGTAAAGCTGATGGCCATAAGGAGCCACTGTGTGGATTCAGACCTGTTCTGTACTAGGTGTGAAAGTCACAAAGGATTGAGTGATTGTTTTTTGCCACAGAAGTAATTCTCTGGTTTTACAATGCTCACTTAATGCATTTCAAGCCAACACACTCAGATGATTTGCTACTGTACTTTGCAAGAATAGCTTTGGATAAGTTGTTTGAATATCATGAATGCTTGGAGTCATAATGTTGCAGTATTGTCTAATCATTTTGTGAACACATAATACTCGTGCTAATTAGCAAGCTTGGTGATATGAGTATAGTATAAATGATGGCAGGAACATAAGTTAATCATGAAAACACATTCATCTCATGCTATACATTGCAATATGTCTCACACTCACTTGGGGATAGCATAACAATATAGTATAAATGATGGCAGGAACATAAGTTAATCATGAAAACACATTCATCTCATGCTATACATTGCAATATGTCTCACACTCACACTCACTTGGGAATAACAATATGATTAAAGCATCACAAAAATATAAGGGACATGGGTTCTTGCGGGGTTCTTTGCTCTTTAGCTGTATTTTTTGGATTATAGGAACAACAAGATTTTCTAGAGGATTTCTCTCTAGAAGAAAATCTTGCAGAAGAGGATGTCCCTGAAGTGGAAACTAAAATTGGAGTGAATGTTTATTATTAGATGCAGTCTACTTGCTTTTTTATGTCATTTCAGGTTTGGGAGCTTCTTGAGAAGGCATTTCTAGCCTTACAAAGGGCTGCATAGGGGGATGCATGCTGGGCTGACTGCCTCCCAAGGGGATTGTGTCGCTGTTGAGAAAAGGGGAGTAACAGACCCTAACCGCCTCGCATGGAATCGAGAAGCTTCTCCAAGTGAAGTTGCAAGAAGTGCAAGCAATGCATCCACACCCATGCCCATGAACAATGGCACCATGGCCAACGTCAAAAAGGAGCAAGGGAGGGCAATGCTCACACACAAGCCAACTCCAAATGCCAAGTTCACACACATAGATCATTGCCTTGCACACAAGGAAGAAGGAGAATAACAAATGACACCTTCTTCCATTACCAAAATGGAGGCCAAGGCCATGGCGAAGGGACCTCTCTACAAAATGAGCTTCTTCTCCTTATATAAGAGAGTAGAAGGATTCGTTGAGTACAAGTGGCCAAGCTTCATTAACTAGAGACATTCTAAAAAAGGTAGGTAGTTGGGAAAATAAAAAAGGGAATCTTCTTAGAGAGAGAGAGCTCTTGTACGTATCCAAAAGAGAGCTCTTATTTCTAAAATAAGGGAAAAACTCAAAAAGAAGCCTTTTACAAAAAAGAAGGGTAAGGTAGAGTTTTTATGGGTTTTCTTACAAAAATAGGTAAGAGGGAGTTTCTATGAAGGAACTTGTACAACAATGAAAAATTGAGCACTCCATAAGGTCTTCATGCCTTCTTGCAATTATGGTTTTGCAACACTCTCCCCCTCCTAGGCTTTGTCGTCCCTGACAAAGCTAAAATGAGAGGAACCTACATAGTTCACTGATCCAAGCTGCATCTTCAACACTTCCAAGTCTCCTTCATTATGCTGTAGAGTCTTTAAAATTGCCAACTGTGTCTTCATTTCTGGATAAATACTTTGGAAGGCATTGCTGAACTGGTCCAAGTTTGAGTCTTCAACTCTTCAAATCTGCAGTTCTTCAAGTCTTCAGGTGTTCCATGTTGAGCGACACAATCCCCTTGGGGGCAGTCATCCCAACAATGTACACAGAAGCCTCTGGTGCCAAATATGCAGCAATCCCTCTGAGCAAGTCTTTAGAGGACCTGAAAACTGCGAGTCCTAAAACTTCATGTGCATACACCACCATTGCAAACAAGACAAAGCAAGAAAGGGCACATCTTAGGATAGCAGTCCTAACATCAAAGCTGTACCAAGCTTCCCACAGGATGGCTGGGCAAGTGGCCAAAATCCTAGCTTCGGCATCTATCCTCGACCATATGAGCAGACATCATCATAACAGAGTAGAGGACTTATTTATGAGAATTTGAGAAGCAAATATCTCCCTGCTAAAATTCAGCAGATGTGCGGCATTGGAAGAGCAACCTACAACACAGTGATTGTAAGACCAATTAATAGGCTCTGAGGCCCTGGAACCATCTCATTCCATTCTTTGTGCAACAATAATGGGGTCAACCACATCTCACGGAGTATGACCTTTGTTAGATAGATCAGTTATTATCCTGTAGCAAAAGAGGTTCAAGCACCCAAATTAGTTTTTGATGAAGTTCCAGCTTTGTTGATTGGGGCACTCGCATCATTCATAGCCAGCTTCAAATTGCAGCCTAGTTCTATCCCTGCACTGGACATAGCAGCTGCCCACATGGCTGCATCAAACCTAGTTGCTGCAAAATGTTGTGAGAGCCCGAGAGTAGATGTTTGATATATCTGATATGGAGGATGCTACATTTATTCCTTCCAAAAAATAATCTAGTGCATCACAGCAGATCCGTCCTTTTCTGAAGCTCCAACCAACCTGACAAGAATCCTCCTAGCTGGACATGTGAGAGTAATGAAATCTTGTAGGCCGGAGAGATAGTAGGTATAGTGCATTTGAAGTCACCAAACCCCTCAGCCTGAACAGAGTGGTTGGGAGCAACATGGATCCAAATACCCATTTAGGAAGTGCTTGCCAATCTTTTTCATGTTGTAGTCTGCAGGAGGAGAGACCAGAAAATCTGGCCTGATATTGGCAAAGAAATGGATGACAACCTAGCTGATGGTTAGAAGTCTTCACACCATGGACAGCCACAACCACCTTTTATCTCTTTAGTCAATGTAGCAGCTACAACCTATTGCTTGAAAGACCAACAGTAGGCACTAAAGTCCAAGAGCTACCTTCCTTCATGCATTACCTTGGGAAATCATGCATCCTGCTAAATCTCCACCAGGCACACAATAGAGAGTTGATAATGAGTTCCACCTTTGAAGCCTTGCACCCTTTAATCTTTTGCTTAGATCTGAAGCATGAAGGAATGAGCTGCATGAATATCCCAGTCATCTGTTTTGCCATTTGGTTCAAGACACCACATATTCTGATCATCTCCATGTGCCCACCAAAACTTATCAGATGGTGCCATTACATAGATCTTCCTTTTGCTTGAGCGTCATCTAATTTTACTGCAAAACCTAAGGCTTCTAGTTGCATCTGTCCATCTATATAAATGGGTTTGATGTACAGGCACCTACAAGAACTGTAGTTCTTTTGACAACTGTCCTGACTTGCTAGCTCAGCACCTCTTGCTTTTGCGATCATTGCTGAGATCCCAACTCCAGTACCAAGTCCAATGATGGGGATGCCAACATCAATCTGTGTCTAGGGCCCAATTAGGATCTGTATCTCCTCAATTTCCGACGTTCAGAAGTTTCATTGATACAGCTTTGGAGTCCCTCAGAAGTGCACACCATCCTCATAGGGGCAGTCACAACACTCCACCCAGAAGTCATCCTAAGCTTCATAGAATTCAAAGCAAGTTGGGAGTAGAAGCCCAACATTCATGAGAGCGATCCCTGCATCGAACATATCCACATATATCACACTATAGTCGAGCCTGCGACACATTTTTGACCACCAAGGTTCCAACAATCTTGTAGAATGGTACATCTATTACTCTGGTGGACTGATTAAACACAATGAGATAGTGGCTTCAGATATCATTAAAGGGTCAATGCTCATGAATGTGGAACACTACTCAGATGCGAGAATAAAAACATGCACTAATAATCCCAAGATGGTTGGGAAGTGAACACAACCCTTGGTACACAGATATTCTTTGACCAAAACTCTGTGATAAAGGACCTCTAGGTTGTTCAATTTTCATGTGAACCCATGAAATAGGCACCCTACAAATCATCGAGCCATTCCCTTGTAGTCAAAAACCAGTTTTTGCAATTATGTTTCCAATAGATCTGTTGCTGCATCTTTTGTTGCACCTTGCCCATGTGCTAGTGAATGTGATTGGTATATTCTTCTTGCTGCAAGTCATCCTGCAATAAGTCGTAATGGTAAAATGGTAGTCTAAAGGACCTGACCCCGACCAACAGATAGGCCATGGTGTTGGGAAAGTAGCTGAAGGACCCAGAAAATGGTGCCCTCTGATGACCTGCCATCTTTTCTCCCACAATGCTCCAGTTAACAGTTTGAAGTCCACAATGTTTATTTGGGAGTGGGGATCAAGAGGAACATTAAGGTCATAACATCTATACAACCAAGTTCCTGTTTAATTCAGATAGACTACCCTGTAGATAAATACTTTGGAAGAGCCATTCACAGCTGCATGCACATCTATGGGATCATTCATACCTGCAAATAGCCACTCATCGAGGGGTAACCACTATCAAATGATACCTGGAGATGGTATTTTAGTTATATGCCAATCCTCCTCCGCCATCCATGATGTTAAAGAGTGAGCTGTAGAGCAGATCGTATCTCTCCCTTCTAGGGATTTTCTTCTTCTTTTATAGCACACGACATTAGTCTGGGGAAGAATTTTGTCCTTATGAGCCCATGATGCTTTCCACAATGGTATTGTCTGAACAAAGAGACTTCCTCTTGAAAGAGTTGTCGGCTGATGACTTCTGCCAGAGCTTCGCCTTGGTCCTCTGTCCTGCTGGTTGCCAAATTATTTGCTGTAATAATTTATGTGTTTGTTGTACTGTCCAAGACTTGAAGGAATCGACCATCCCTTCTGCATGCACTAGAGATCTTCTAAATGTCTCTCTCTGCCATACACTAGTAACTATTACTGGACCAAAGAAGAGATTTATGCCAATATCTTCGTCAGCTTTTCTTCAATATGGACATGGTTGTGCCAGCTGAGTAGCAACTTGAACAACATTTCAGTAGATGGCCTGTCTAGACCTAATACACTTCTCTTTTCAGATATGCTGAACTTTAAAACATCCTCATGCTCTGTTTTGAGCACAAGCAAAACCTCTAGGCAGCCATTTTGCTGCTAATGCAGCATTGTTTGAGGTTCTATTACAACAAGAGTGTCTTTGAGTATTTCCCCATCAAAGAAACTATTCCCCAATGGAGATTCATTATCTACCAAATTCCAAAAAAATAGATGCACTCTTTGAACCAATTAGCAAGGATGTTCTATTTTCCAGCCATAAATGCACGAAATGCATCTGTGAACTCTTTGAATCTGCCAGGCAGAATATCAAGACCCAAATTTATACCACTCTTCCCATTTGTGTAGAGACAAACATGCCCATCCTGGAACAAGTCTATAAGTAGATGGAGTTGTACTAATAGCTCCGGGTAAGTTATAAGTAAGGATGCCCTGTCTAAAGATGACCACACACAGGTGTAATTCATATCACAATTAATCTTTTTTAATGCATTTGATCTGACACTAGTTTGCTTCCATCTGAGGTGTTACAGCTACACCAATCTTTAGGGACCTTCAGCATCTTCGACTGTTAAGACGCCTTCTTCATTTTCCATAATCAAGAGCAGCAGGTGAGATATGTTGAAGTGATCCAAAATGATAATCAACAGCATAATCGTTTAGCAACAGAGGAATCTTTTCTTCATTTGATCAACACATGACGCTTTGAGGCTCGTTTACTACTCAGTGATGATTTGACTCAGCAGCTGCATTTGAGTGTCTTTGATGTGTAGAGGGAGCTCTAAGAAAAAGCAACACATCCATTTCCGTCTCTTGCTCTGATGGAGCAAATAAGGACCTGCAAGTATCCATCAAGGTACAATACACACAAATGGAAGATACCACAAGATTGTCCTTTAGCGGGGTTAATTGGTTGCAACAGAGATGTGCAGCCAATTGAAAGCCACTCGCGGCCCAAAATCACATATTGTCCTTGAAATAACTAGGCAAAGCTGATGTTAAGATAAGTTCTATGCTCATGATGACAACCTTATGTTTGCACACCCGACAGATTCCTTTGATAACTAAACAGGCTTGGATGCCCATATATGAGTTCACCGGGAGAAAGTAGATTGCCCAATGGTGCAAGATTCTAAATTCCCAGAGTTTGCAAGATAGGGAGACCTCCCCGGCAACGGCGCCAAATTGTTGAGAAAAGGGGAATAACATACCCTAACCGCCTCGCATGGAATCGAGAAGCTTCTCCAAGTGAAGTTGCAAGAAGTGCAAGCAATGCATCCACACCCATGCCCATGAATAATGGCACCATGGCCAACGTCAAAAAGGAGCAAGGGAGGGCAATGCTCACACACAAGCCAACTCCAAATGCCAAGTTCACACGCATAGATCATCGCCTTGCACACAAGGAAGAAGGAGAATAACAAATGACACCTTCTTCCATTACCAAAATGGAGGCCAAGGCCATGGCCAAGGGACCTCTCTACAAAATGAGCTTCTTCTCCTTATATAAGAGAGTAGAAGGATTCGTTGAGTACAAGTGGCCAAGCTTCATTAACTAGAGACATTCTAAAAAAGGTAGGTAGTTGGGAAAATCAAAAAGGGAATCTTCTTAGAGAGAGAGAGCTCTTGTACGTATCCAAAAGAGAGCTCTTATTTCTAAAATAAGGGAAAAACTCAAAAAGAAGCCTTTTACAAAAAAGAAGGGTAAGGTAGAGTTTTTATGGGTTTTCTTACAAAAATAGGTAAGAGGGAGTTTCTATGAAGGAACGTGTACAACAATGAAAAATTGAGCACTCCATAAGGTCTTCATGCCTTCTTGCAATTATGGTTCTGCAACAGTCGCCTAGCTCTGACGACTGAAGATTTGCATATTGAAGAAAGGACTGAAGGCTTGAAGATTGAAGGTGCTGCAGATTTGAAAATCAGCTTAAAGCTTTGCAGACTAAGGAATTGTAGATTTTGAAGACTTGAAGATTTCCAGACTTGAAAGACTCTACCTTGAGTCGGTTCAGTTATGTATGCTCTTCTCTTAGCTTTGTCGAGGACGACAAAGTCTAGGAGGGGGAGGAGTGTTGCTCTAAGGGTTGCCCATAATTTTTCTCATGCTATGGTATCCTTTAGCCTTCTTAAAAAATCCCTTTTTTGTAATTAGGAGATGTCCATATGAACACTCTCCTAAAACCCCTTTTTGATATTTCCTCTAGACTATGATATTGAAGCCTTATCAATAAAGTAGCTTTTTGGCACATGTACAAAAAACCCACGTAGAAACTCCCCACGCACTCTCTCTCTCTAGGTGGTTATTTTTTGAAATTCCCAAAAATCACATGAAGATCCTCTTTTTGATTTAGCACATGTGGTCTTTTGACCACATGTTTTATTCACATATGCCTCTCTTCTTCTCTATATAAAGAAGAGCCTCATTTGTAAAAAGGGTCCCTTGGCCTCCATGCTAATGGAAAGAAGGTTCATTTGGCTTCCACATTTCTCCTTGTGTGCTAGGCGTTGATCCATGTGTGTGGGTTTGGCACTTGGGGTTGTCTTGTGTGTGAGCATTGCCCTCCCTTGTTCCCTTTGACGTTGGCCGTGGTGCCATTGTTCATGGACATGGGTGTGTGTGCGTTGCTTACACTTCTTGCAACTCCTCTTGGAAGAGCCTCTCACTTCCATGTGAGGCGGTTAGGGTCTGTTGTTCCCCTTTTCTCAACAAACACTCTAAGAGATATTTGTTCCCATGGGAAACTGATTTAGTGCACTTGAAGAGGAGTATATTGTGGACCCTGGTGTGGTGTTGGAGCAAGGACCCCATCTGGGATTCCTCTTCAATGCCCTCACCTAAGCCTTCATCTTTGGTCTCCACCACACAGTATCCTCTCTTGGGCCTTCCTCTTCTTTGAGACCCCCTCTGCAACTTGGTACTTCTCCTCTTCGACCTTGGCAATCCCTTGATAGTGACTTCTTAGTGAGCCAAGTGGTCCATGAGGGTCAAAATTTGGTGTAGCTCAAGCATAAGCACCGCCTCCTTTACTTGTCAATCCATGGAGATGTGAGGACTGATATGAAGATCGTGAGCAATTGTGGTGAGCAAACGTGAGTGACAAGCACATACATGCACGCACACACACACGCACACAAGGCAAGATCAAAGAGAGGAATAATGGAAGGGATTTGATTACAAATAAATCTATTACAAAGCTCAAATCTACAAGAAGCTAACGTCAAAAATGAGCTCTCTAGCTCTTTTTATAGTCTTTGGACTAGTTTTGGCCCTGTCCAAACCTAGTGTCCGGCCTAGTTAAAAATTAGGTTCCAGGGCTTATTTGAGGGCTCAAACGGAGTCTAAAAATTATGAAAATTGGTAGGATGATACTTCTAATACTCCTCAAGCTCAAGTACTCCTCGGCTTGAACAAAATGGAGTTATAAAAATATGAAATGGTATTTACAATGGCTTTTAGTGATGAAAATCACTATTTTTGTAGGGGACTCTTTTGAGAATTTGACATACACTTCTTGGAGCTCCCTACTTGCTCCCTCTTCTTGTGTGTCCACTTCTTTGATATGCTTCTATGCTTTGTCCTTGACCTTGAGTTCCAACACTCCCCCCCCTCTCGAGTCTGTCGTCCCTGACAGACCCTTGTTGTAATGGTTGTGTCAGGTAGTGCTTGAGAGGTAGTGTCCTTTCCTTCTTCTTTGGATGCCATTGAGAATTCGTCATTGTGATTCGTCAAAAAATTGCTAGTTGCTCAAAAAAGGTTGTCAAGGTTGAGTTGGAGCAACTTTTGGCTTTGATTGCGTCCTAGGTATTGATGTTATCTCCATGATGTCCTCTAGCTCTTCCATAGATGATGTTTAGAGTAGTCATGACCAGTACTCATAACCCATGGTGGATGATGGGAAGTGTGTTCATGCATGGGTTGAAAAAAGTATGTGCCTTGTGCATGGCCTTGTAATGTAGCCCTATGCATGCTTACTTGGAAAATGCATTGGAAGAAGTATGGTGCAAAAATTGGGGGTCTTGAGCTAAGTGCTCAAGGGTATGCCGACGAAGAGGTTTCCTAATCTATCATGTGGTGTTGCCAAAGTAAAGATGCTTACCATGGTGGGTGGTCGATCGATGTTGATCTCTTCGTGTTGTACACCCAGCATTGTGATGGACCATCAGCTAGTCTTTCCGTGTCGATGAATGTTCGTGATGAAATTATTTGAGTGCCTTGTCCTGTCTCCTTTCTTCAAAGTAACATTTGTCAAATACTGAGAATTGAATTTCTTTATATTCCTTGACGAACAACATTGGATAACTACACCAAGCTTAGTTCCACATATTCTCTTTAGCTCACCATAAGAAGGAGTCTTCTCACCTAGTATACAAACAAGGATTGTCAGGATACCAAACTACCCCTAGCAAATATCTCCTGGGATGCTCTCGTACATACAGTAGTTAAGCATCTCTCAAGTTTCGAACCTTCAAGATCTTTCCTCCTACCAAGATAAGGGGAAAAAATAGTTGTGGATGCCATTTTTCTGCCAAGTGCTTGACATCTACCAGATAAGGTAACAATAATAGCATCTGCTAGCCGAGACACACTTCTTTCCAAGCCCAGTAATCAATGGTTCCACCTTCAACTAAGCATGAATCATTCATGTTCCATGAGCCAAACCTGGGAACAAGCTCTCAATCCCTCTCTTTCTTTTTCTGCTCTCTCTCTTTTTTTTTTTTTGTGGAACAATGTCACAAAACAAGTAGAAAAAAGGTTAGTATCAAAAATATTTGACATATGTCAATGTGCTCTTGTGCCTGGGATTCTCGTGTGTCTATGCACAACCATGTAAAGTGGCCCTATATTAATGCATACTTTGGAAATGCATGACCTGAATGGTGCAAAAGACAGGGTTGTGCAAGGAGCACATGGTTGTCGCTCGTCGAGGCTTGATGTCACTTGCAGATGTTGATGCCCACTTTGTTGGAGGTATCCATTGTATCTCGAGATGACAACTGACCATTCCTCCTTATAGGGATCCATTTGAGAATGGTTTGCGACTGGGTAGTGATCACCTTTGGCCGCTTCATGTTTGAATGATTCCTTGAGGGTTTGATCCATTGTGGTTGGCTCTTTGCTTTGATGGATGTTGTCGATGCCTTTGTCTTCCAAACCCATATCCTTGCAGAAGAGGTTCTTTGATCTTTTTTGGAGCTCTGTGCTTGATTCAATTCCTTACCTCGCCTTGGTGTCTTTGTTGTGCAGGTTGTTGCCTTGAAGTCCCCCCCTAGATTTTTTCTGAGTTTAGGCTTGATTGCTTTGGGTCCTTTGATTGGAAGTGGTCTTTCTTGAGGATAATTCATGGTAGGCCTTGACCATAGATTCTGAAGTCTAGTGTGAGGGGGATTTTGTACAAGGGCTTTCTTTGGTACCCATATCATAGTGCGATTTGGTTGGGCTCTAAGTAATTTCTTGGCCACCCAAACTTGCTTGACATTACCAAGAAAATGTGGTTTCTGTTTCTTGATGTAAGGGTCTTTTGGGCCTTCTATGTGAGTTTTTTGAGAAAACTCACCTTTACATGGGGAATGCAACAATGGTTGATCTTCTATACATACATCAGGCTTATGCAAGGGATCAAATGGTTGTGTGGTTTGAGATTGATCTAGAGATTCATTGAGACATTTATCCGTATTACACATCAAATCTCTAGATGTACAAATGGGTGATGGATTGTCATGATTCACCCTAGAGTCGACATCATTTTCCACATCAGTGATACAAAGTATTGGTTGATCATCTCCTTCTTGATGGTATGAGTGTAGATCATCCCTGCTTATGGTTTCAAGAGGGGAATCCAAATTTACAGGAAGACAGGGTCCTTCCACATCCCCCAAACACTTGGAGTCCTCCATTTCTTCATTCTCCAAGGTTTCCTGTGATTTACTCAAAGAGGGATTAGATTCAAAAACATGAGTAGAAAGAAAATTTTGTGCATGAAAAGCACACTCTTTGAAAATATAATTTTGTCCCCAATTATCACAAGGCGGGTAGTCATTAGGATTTTCAATAGACATATAGGTAGAAGCACGGGTAATATGCGGAGAAGACACCTCAAATTCTTGATGATTTTGTGTAATGAACCTTTGGGTGCCAATGATAAAGTCTTCATCTATACAATCCATGACAAAGAATGTTTCCAAAAATTGCATATCATCCACCATAACAGGCAACACAACTTGACCCATGCAATCATAATGTTCCCCATCCATGAGGATAGAAGAATGAGTTGTTGGTTGAATGTTCTCAAAAATAATGGTCACTAGGTCAATGTGAATTAAATTCCACTCACAATTAGGATTGATATAAACACTCAACCTTCTATGGTCATATCCTACTCTTATATGCACAAAAGTATTGCGATATTCTCTTGTTGCACATAAGGATCCTACCCCCTCAGATATTTCACTCGTTTCCTTGACTCCTTGCAATTTTTCTCTAGATGTTTCATCTTTATGTGAGATTATCTCATGCATTTCATGTTTATCTCCCTTCTCTTTTTCAATCTTAGCCCCCTTTCTTCTCTCTTTTGCTTTTTTCTTTCCCATGACACAATTTTTCTCCTGGACTTTGGATGAAAAGTTATGTCAAATCAGGCTCCTGGAGGTCAAAACAGGGAAATAGGGCCTTTTGGAGAAATCACGATTTTGTGTGGAAATCGCGATTTTGTGAAATCAAGAGAATCGCGATTTTGTGAAATCAAGAGAATCGCGATGCTGTGAATTCAAGAGAATCACGATGCTGTGAATTCAAGAGAAGCACGATGTTGTGAATTCAAGAGAATCACGATGCTGTGAATTCAAGAGAATCGCGATGCTGTGAATTCAAGAGAATTGTGATGCTGTGAAATCAAGAGAATCGTGATGCTGTGAAATCAAGAGAATCGCGATGCTATGAAATCAAGAGAATCGCGATGCTGTGAAATCAAGAGAATCGTGATGCTGTGAAATCAAGAGAATCGCGATGCTATGAAATCAAGAGAATCGTGATGCTGAGCACCTATGACAATCACGATTCTGTACCTTGGATGAAAATCGTGTTTTTGAAAATCGTGTTCTCAAAATCGCGATTTTGTACCTTGGATGAAAATCGTGTTTTAGAAAATCGCGATTTTGGAGCCACCGAGAATCGTGTTTTCTCAAAGTTGTGTTTTTGACATGAAAATTGCGATTTTGAATGAAAATCGTGATTGCCAACAAAGAATCGTGTTTGATCACAATCGTGTTTTTGGCTGAAAATCGTGATTTGTGAGAATCGCGATTTTGAGCACAACCACAGAATCGCGATTTTGAGCACAACCAAAAAATCGCGATTTTGAGAATAACCCCAGAATCGTGTTCTTGCTCTGAATCGTATTTTTTGAGAATCGCCAAAAAAAATCACGCTTCTGAGGGTGATCAAAGAATCCTGTTTTTGAAAAACTTAGAGAATCGCGATTCTGAGCACAACTAGAGAATCGCAATTCTGAGAATGACCTCAGAATCGTGTTTCCTTCAGAGAGCTTTTAGGCGGGAAATAGAAAATTGTGATTTTCAAAAAAATTTGAATTTTTCACAGAGGCAATTTTCATCACAAAATCTTTTTTTTTTGGCGGGAACTTCAAATTTCTGAGCGTCGAGCAATGGGGAGCTCTGTATGTGCAGAAAATCATGAAAAAACACAGGTGCTTGCTCTCCCTTGCACCTCCTAACTCCTTCTCGCACAATAATGCATGAAAGATGGTATGAAAATGGTGAAAATGCACTAAAAAACAAGAAATTTCTATGAAGAAGAAGATGGAAGAAGATGGAGATGGTGATGATGATGAAGATGAAGAAGAAAAATTAGAAAATGAACAAAAATGACAGTTTTTTTACCTTCCAACGTCACAAATCTACGATCTTACCATCACAACGCTCGTCCTCGAAGCTCTCTCCCCGGCAGAGACGTGAGTTCTCTTACAAAAGCTCAAGCATAAGCACCACCTCCTTTACTTGTCAATCCGCAGGGACGTGAGGACCGATATGAAGATCATGAGCAATTGTGGTGAGCAAACGTGAGTGACAAGCACATACATGCACGCACACACACACGCACACAAGGCAAGATCAAAGAGAGGAACAATGGAAGGGATTTGATTACAAAGAAATCTATTACAAAGCTCAAATCTACAAGAAGCTAACCTCAAAAATGAGCTCTCTAGCCCTTTTTATAGTTATTGGACTAGTTTTGGCCTTGTCCAGACCTAGTGTCCGGCCTAGTTAAAAATTAAGTTCTAGGGCTTATTTGAGGGCTCAAACGGAGCCTAAAAATTATGAAAATTGGTAGGATGATACTCCTAATACTCCTCAAGCTCGAGGACTCCTTGGCTTGAACAAAATGGAGTTATAAAATATGAAATGGTATTTACAATGGCTTTTAGTGATGAAAATCACTATTTTTGTAGGGAATTCTTCTGAAAATTTGACATACACTTCTTGGAGCTCCCTACTTGCTCCCTCTTCTTGTGTGTCCACTTCTTTGATATGCTTCTATGCTTTGTCCTTAACCTTGAGTTCCAACAGTCTCCATCGTGCCCCCTTTCTCACTGGACACATCACTCCTAATTATTATACATTCAGGGCTGGTGAGTTTCAACTACTATTTGCATGGGGAGAGCATTTGCTATGAGTTTGCCAGATGTTTTGGTGGGAAGGAGGACTTTCTTAAGACACATGTTAGGGTCCATGCTATGGCCCTTCCTTCTTGCTAACACACTACCTTGGAGTCAGTCGTGGCTTTCACTTTCCCTTTATGCGAGGCTACACAACTATAGTAGTCTCTTGGGGATGAATTATGTTTTGTCTGTGTGGAAGTCATTGAGTTTTCTCACCACCTCGAGGATCTTGACCTCATCGACCTATTCATCAGTTCTTGGGATATAGCTCAATTTTTGTTTATTCCTGGTATAGAGGAGAATCAACTTATTTTGTATGTGATCACTCCAAGGTATATGTATATACATGAGGAGAAGATCGGCCAAGAGAAGGCTCAGGCAGCAAGTGAGTCTACTTGGCTCAGTTTATGTAGGGGTTATGTCATAGCAATTAGCTTCATATGTAGGACATTTGGACTTGGATTACTCCCATCCAAACCAAACTTGAAGATGGATTGATTCATTGCTACAATAGTATCTTGGTTTGCCTCGTATCCATGGGGTTTCTCTCATGGAATGTTTAAGGACTAGTGTTACCAATAGTATCCATGTTGAGGGCCAAATGGCTATTGGACACTTCTTTGTATAAACTGAGTCTACTTGGCTCAGTTTATGCAGGGGTTGTGTCAAAGAAAATAGCTTCATATGTAGGATGTTTGGACTTGGATTACTCCCCATCCAAACTAGCCTTGAAGATGGCTCGATTTGTTGCTATAGTAGAATCTTAGTTTGCCTCGTATCCATGAGGTTTCTCTCATGGAATGTTTAGGGACTAGTGTTATCGGTAGTGTGCATGTTGAAGGCCAAATGGTGACCAGACACTTCTTTGTATATGTTTTTTAATAAAACATATAGTGGCCTAGTCATTCACAAACTGTAAGTTTTACCGCATTTGTAACACCTAAGAAGTTTGTGTTTGTGCTCCCTTCTGCGTATTCTACAGCCTCTGTGTGGAGTACCATGTGCAGCCCTAGGAGCTTGGATTTCTACTCCGAGGATATCATCGTGGAGCTCTCAAGAAGAAGATCACATTGTGATGCATTACCCATTGAAATACTTCACTGGTATCATAGCAGTTTGATGCAAAAGATTTGTTCTTTTTGTGTGAGCGAAGCAAGCACTTGCCCACCCACCCAAGGCTTACGACTAAGGTAGTGACCAAGTCATAGACCTTGGCATACCTTGTCATCCAAGTCACCGAATTCACCATTGTCACCATTGTTTGCACGCGAGGGAGGACCTCAGCGATTAAGGAAGATAGAGGTTCCTAGTACTTCCCAGGAGGTCACCCATCCGAGTACTGTTCCCCTCGGAGCTCACTTAACCATGGCAATCCCTTTCCACTAAGCCACACTCTTGTGGTGTCTGAAGAAGGGGAAATACTAAGGTTAACATTAGCTTGAACATGTTTTGGTCCATCAAAGCTTCATTCTTTGCTTTCAAAGCCTATTTTTGAAGCATTTTTGGGGTGTCTTTTGGAGCCATTTTGGAGTACTTTCACACATAGTTATCTTCAGATAGGTCGAAGAACATCAAGAAGAGTGTTCTTTGTACTTCTTTGACAATAAATATCAACCTTTGGGTCTGTGTTTTCAGCCACACTCATAGAACTATAGCTTTCTCGAAAGGTTTTCAATTTTGGTGGGAGTAGCCGCTGCAAATTTATGCAGGTTTTTTAGCCTAAAACATCAAAGTTGACAAACACTTGCAGTTGTTGTTGGCTATTTTTTGGGCTATGCATTCAGCCTTTTAGTGTCATTTTACTGCATATATTGAGCACATACACACCATTTACACTTTTGTGGATACCGCTTATGTACATACATGTGGTCATTGATATAGAGGTTAAGTTTTTGCATAAAGCCTTTTATGTTTGATAAAGAGGGTTGTTGTTGACACTCAAGGTTAAAGACAAAGCATGCAAGCACATCAAGGAAGTGGACACACAAGAGGAAGGAGCATGTAGGGAGCTCCAAGAAGCACATGTCAAATTTTCAGAAGAAATCCCTATAAAAATAGTGATTTTTATCACTAAAAACCATTGTAAATACCATTTTCCATTTTTTTAGCTCCATTTTGTTCAAGCCAAGGAGTCCTCAAGCTTGAAGAGTATTAGAAGTATCACCCTCTCAATTTTCATAATTTTTAGACTCCGTTTGAACCCCCAAATAAGCCCTAGAACCTAGTTTTTAACTAGGCCGAACACTAGGTCTGGACAGGGCCAAAACCACTCAAAAAACTATAAAAAGGGCTGGAGAGCTCATTTTTGAGGTTAGCTTGTTGTATATTTGAGCTCTTGTAAGAGATTTCTTTTGTAATCGAAGTCCTTCCATTGTTCCACTCTTTGCTCTTACTTTGTGTGTGTGTGTATGTGTGTGCATGCTTGTGTGCTTTCACTCATGCACTTGTGCCATCACTTGCTCATAGTCTTCATACTAGTCCTCACGTCTCCGCGGATTGACATTTATGAGGTGTATCTCCTCACATTGGTTCTTACCATTGTGCTAGGGTGACACCAATTTTGGCACCGTTGTCGGGGAGAGAGCTTACAGGATGAGCATGTGATGGTAAGACATAGAGTAGCGATGTTGGAAGGTTAAAAAATCACCATTTTCAGTTCAGTTTTTGAGTTTTTCTTCATCTTCATCTTCACCATCACCACCATCTCCTCCCATCTTCACCTTCTCTGATTTTTTTGCTTTTTGACTGTACATTCCCTATTTTTGCCTCTTTTTCTTCATTCTTGGCTATGCGAGGAGTTCAATGAGAGCTTAGAGCTAAAGCGTGGAGGAAAAAAACTGAGTTTCAAGCCCTCAAAACACCAAAATCTGAGCGACAATATCACGGAGTGACAAGACCTACATCTGGTATCGCGAGTGGAGTATCACGGGTTTGGAGAGGAACCTTGCATCTACAGGCACATAGGAGTGACAAGGAGAACTTAAGGTACACATATTTGCAAAAAAATTTGAATTTGGACCTCAAAAACTCCAAGTATCGCGTCCGATTGAGATTTGGTATCGTGATACCAGAACTCCCGTGTATCGCGATACTTGTCGAGGTATCGTATCGTGCATACCCACTTGAGGTATCGTGATACCATTCTAGTATAGTATCATCAAGTGTTGGTATCGCGATCGCGATCACCCACTGGTATCGTATCATGGTCTACTTGGTATCGTATCCTATCGGTCACAGTATCGTATCATTGATTGAGCGGTATCATATTGTCTGGAAGGTATCATATCATGTTAGTCATAGTATCTTATCATCGATCGAGCGGTATCATATCAGCAACTCGGTATCATATCACCTCCTATTTTGGTATTGTATCATATGATCCTTTAGTATCGTATCGCTTAAAGAGTCAATATCATATCGTGAGTTACTTCAGTATCGTATCGTGTGATTTCTGGTATCGTATCGTGTCGGTTCAGTGGTATCGTATCGTTAGGTCAAGTGGTATCATATCATGGCTATTTCTCGTATCATATCATCTAGATAGCAGTATTGTATCATGAAAATCTGGTATCGTATGGCCTGTTCTGTGGTACTCCCAAAGAGATCCTGTTTCCCTATTTTAATCCCCTGAACCCTGAATTGGCATAACTTTCTCATATGAAATCCGTTTTTTGTGATTTTGGGTTCATTGGAAAGCTCATGGTGAGTACTACAAAAACTTATATGTGGATTATTAGATATAGTATTTTGAAGTTGACCCTCAGGTTGACTAGGAAACCAAGGAGTTCCAAAGGATTTTGAGCAATACAAGGGGAAATGTTGGACTTGTAGACAAGGCTTATGAACCTGAGGTCTGGTAGACACCTATGCAAAGATAGAAAAAGCATTAAATCCTATGAGGTCAGTGTCAACCACACAATGAGGTCGTGGGCACAACAACTTAGTGGCTATCCCTACGTGCTAAGTTTAGAAACAAGTGACTCAGAAATTCCTTTTAGCATCGAAAGACCCACACGTACCTCAAGTACTGCCTATTTACAAACTCCAAAAGGTCCCTATAAGACACAATTGGAATATATCAAGACCAACCAATGAGGTGCCCACATCTATGAGGATGGTCTAAGACGATCAGTTGTCCAACTCAAAAATCAAGATCAACCCTTTGGACTTGAATACGGAGTGGTCAAATTTGAAGAGGGGTCATACATTAATAAGGAAGGAACCATACACGTGGTTACCAGACTCTCATGCTCATAGTTCATATTACTCATGAAGATATTCCACAAGCTTATTACACAGAGTCACCAGAGCATAGTGAGGCTTATCCATATCAATATGAGACACCACTTATGGAACAAAATTGGGAGCCAGAATACTCGAGTATCATGTACACGAATCCTAATCCTAGGCCCCAATTGAGACAAGTAAGACCACAAGCCCCTACAGGACCATGTTTTAGATGTCAAGGTGACCACTTCATTCGTGAATGTCCCCATCCATCTAGTCTAGGACAAGGACAAAACATCACAATACAAGCCTTTTGTCCTGAGTGCGGCAAAGAACATCTTTCGAGAGAGTTTCCTAAGAATCCCTCTAGTGCACCCAAGGTTACACCCATCAATGTGGTAGGCTTAGTGGCAAATTCAAGTTCAAGTAGTAGTAATGTGGCTCCTATACAAGCAGTTACTAGGGACAAGCATTAAAACATGATAAACCAGCTGATCAATCAGAGCCAAGTAAGAGAAAAACAAGAACATGGAAAGATACCAGGGAGAGAACCAATCGTAAGTGGAATAAAAAGATATCAAAATAAGAAGAAAGCTTGAAAGACACCAAAACAAAAATGGAAGACATTGCATCTCAAAGTCCCTCGTATGTCAAAGCTCCATCCACATCACCTCATCCCATCCCATCACCCATTGTAAATAGCCCCCAACCAGGGTCTGCTCTTGTAGATCCAACACCAGAAGGCTTGGACATGATGTTCAAGGCCTATTAGGACCCACCTTAGGGCAGACCATCTTTCTTGCATCACTTCAAGAGAGCCACCATAAGGAGTGTCTAATGAACTACTTGACGCTTATTTGTTCAATTTAGAAATTGTTCCTAAATGGGAAAATAAGTTAGTACCTGTCCTAACCTTCGGACCCGCAAATAAGAATGTAAAAACAAACAAAGATGACATTGTAAAATCACACAAATATCAAATATTGGCAGGAAGCATGTACAAACAAGATACAGATGGTGTACTAGCTTGTTGTGTCGAGGACGATGAACATAGAAGTTGGTTGCAACAAGCCCATGAAGGATTGCTAGGAAATCACTACTCTAAACAACGAACATTGCAGAATCTAAAACGTTATTGGCCTAGCATGGACAACATTAGGGCAAAAAACGGCCAAAAAAGGGCCGTGTAAGGATTTCAATTAGTTGTGCTTAATCTGGATTAAAGTTGTCAACTCATTTTAAAAAAATCCGTGTAAGCGCATTTAAAACGTATCTTGTGCAAAGTTTGAAGAGAGAGAAACTCGTGTGATAATCATGAAAAGTATGTGTGATATCTTATGCCTCAAAGTTTGTGCTCATCGGGCGTTCATGAAAATTTGAATTTTCCTCTTGTTCACGGACCTATATAATGTGTGCTTATGCCGTTTTGCACTTTTTTTACTTTACTTTCGATAGCAGGCTTGTTTCTCTCTTTCATGTCATTTTAGACACTTTCACGTCACTCTTCGTAGTAGACCATGGAGAACCTCAACCCAAACACTCTCACTCACCTTTCAACCAGCCAAAATCATTGTGATAAGTTCCATATCAACATTGCAGTTAGTCATGAGTATGCAACGACAAGAAAGGTATGCCGAAGGGCTCTTCAACATTCTAAAGTGGTTGGATTGCAAAAAGAAGGCAAAAAACATATCGACATATGGGCAAATGGATTTGTTTATCCAATTGATCCACAAACTGGAAGGTATACCCCTTTTCATAATCTTCATGATCTAATTAGACTTTTAGGAGAAACATGGGCATCCCTTCTTATGTAAAAGAAATATCGCAGGCAGTGGAAGCTACATTTCAGGATGGCGACTGACTTGCGTACACTGCTCCTACCACTTTTTTTTGGAGCCGTTATGTGGAGAGCTACACAAGCGATTGTTCTATTTCATAACACCAGAACTGTCACGAGGTGGGACTCCATCAATCAGGTAATCACACTTCCTCTGCTTCGTCCACTCTCGTGATGATGATAGCGGCATGCGTTGAAGTAGTGCCCATCTATCTATGTATGTGCAGGAGCACTATGGCACCGTGCAGGAAGTGACCAATGTCGTCTACAAGGGTAGCACTGCAATCAAGTGCACGCAAGTCTACGTTCACAAGGCTATCGTTCACCTTTTCATTAAAAAATGTGAATCTCTACTTTCATAAATGGGATTTCTTGGTGGTGATGTTCATCTAAGAAAAGATCAAAAGCTTCTACAAACTATAGGTAATGTACAAAAGAGCTTGGACTTTGGATAGCTTGGACTCAGAGGAGAGCTATCCAGAAGTACTGATTCATCCAGATTTTCAATCTAGGAAAATAACTGTCACAACAAATTGGAAATTTAGAAATGTAAGGGAGCTCCTAGAATACCTTAATGAGGCATCATCATAGTTCATATTCTCAATTGATGATGCAATAGTTAACATTGGATCAGAGAAAACATTATCTTGCATAACTTGCCTGCCACCCAGGGTGATCAAGTTCCAACCCTTTAGATTGTAACAAGTCTCCTTCTTTAAGAAGATTTTTTTTCAAACTTCCATTGATTTTTCTTTGCAAGATGGTGACTAAGAATGTGACTGATTACATCACTTCAATTATGTCTTTTTATGGACTATATTCATCTTGGCATTTTTTTGTTTATTTTCAAGATTGTGAGGAGGTTTCAATGGTGCAATGATTATACAGGAACTTGCATATGACAAAATGGATGGTACGACAAAATGGAAAAGATTGGATGACACGACCGATACAAGCGATATGGAGCATCTGAAATTATCTGATTGCCCATATCGCTTGCATCGGTCGTGTCATAAAAACTTCTCTATCCTCTTCACATTTAACTTTTTTGTAGGATGGTGACTAAGAATGTGACTGATTACATCACTTCAATTATGTCTTTTTATGGACTACATTCATATTGGCATTTTTTTGTTTAATTTCAAGATTCTAATGAGGTTTCTATTGTGCAATGATTATAAAGGAACTTGCATGAGTAAATTCTAGGTGATTCAAGAATATAAACCAAGAAATTCTTACATAATATATCTCCCCTTTTAGAACCTTTTTCCATACTTCCATTGATTTTGCTTTTGCAGGATTGTAAGTAAGAATGTGACTCATTACATCACTTCAATTATGGCTTTTTATGGACTATATTCATATTGGCATTTTTTTTTATTTCAACATTTTGATGAGGTTTTAATGGTGCAATGATTATACAGGAACTTGCATATGACAAAATGGATGGTATGACAAAATGGATGGTATGAAAAAATGGAAAAGATTGGATGACATGACCGATACAAGCGATATGATCCATCCAAAATTCTCCGATTACCCATATCGCTTGCATCGGTCGTGTCATAAAAACTTCTCTATCCTCTTCACATTTAACTTTTCAACATGAATAAAGCAAAAAGCACCCAAAATAGACATTTTGATGATAGAACCAATTCAATTTTTCTGGAACCATGCAATGAAGTCACTTTTACTTAGTTCTCAAGAGGATCAATTCAACATTACATTACTCAAGGCATATAAATATAGTTACAATGACCATCTTCCAGATGAAGACTGGCATAATTACATACAATTTGTACATCAATAAATCTTCCAACATATGTTGGTTACACATTAGATTACAATCTTACATTCCAAAAATATAAGGGCATATTGCATGTTCCATAATGGCATTTATTGCTCTCTCCTTGATCAAGATGACCCAAGCATATGGATAGTCTTACAAGTTCGACTCAGGGTTGTAAAACCTGCTTTCCAAGAACCTTATTGCATTTGCAATCACTCTCCAGTCACACGAGGTGTTGTATTTCTGTAATGGCACATGTATTTGAATGTATCCAAACCTTTTTTCTTCTTTCAATGAAGGAATTCCTAGAATGTTTTGATCAATATGCATTTTGAGAAGCTTAGCAGCACTGCAAGGTAAACTTAAATTTAGAATGGATGGCAAGGCTTTAAAATAGAACACAACAAAACGTATGGCGAGGCTTACACTTTGGAGTTTCCATGTTGTGATTGGAGAGAATTCCTTGCTGTCTTCTTTGTCCTAGCCATAACCTACAAAAAAAAGATTATTATCATCAGATAAATAGGACTTTTACTAGAGAAAAACAAATCATGGATCAGTAAGGATTAATATTAGGACATGGATCAATTACACAAAAAAAGATTACATCCTTCATATTTGCAATGTCTTGTACCCCTTTGGGCAATAAATATGTGTATCTATGTACATTTCATGAGTAATAAGCTTTGAAAAGAAATATATTTAATAGAAATAACTCGAAACACAAGCAGAAACAAAGCATGAGACACGACCAATCCAAGCGATTAGGGACATCAAAGAATATCGGATGGGTCTAATCGCTTGCATTGGTCCTAGTTGCTTGAATTGGTCATGTCCAAAGGAGGTCATCTTGAAGCTTAGATTGCATGTGAACTTTTGTATCTTATTATTGGTTATGAATTTTAAGAAAATAATGCAACCATTGCGTCCGGAACGTGCCAAAACCCTAAGATTGACTGTCTATTTGCATGATTTTGATACCGGGAGGTCTTGATAAGCCTTTTTGTATTGATTTCCAGACACGACCGATGCAAGCGATTAGGCCCATCCAACATTTTCAGATGAGCCTAATCGCTTGCATTGGTCGTGTCCTACATTCATGCACAAATAGGCTCATCAAGACCTCTCAATATCAGAATCATGCAAATAGACAGTCAATCTTAGGGTTTTGGCATGTTTCGGATGCAATGGTATCATTAGTTTCTTGAAATTCTGAGCCAATAGTAAGATAGGGAAATTCATGACCGATGCAAGCGAAATAAGCCAACTTGCACAAAAAAGAGTTTAAAAGCTTGGAACAAATTTTAAACGCACAAAAAATAATTAAAAAAGCTTTCACAAAGCACTCAAGAAACATGACGGATACAAGCGATTAGGGTCATCGGGAAATCCTCGAATGTCCTTAATCGCTTGTATCGGTCGTGTTGTAAAATAATTGATCATGATGACCCTAAACCCTCACACAAAATGTGGTCTATGGAAAGTTTTGAAAAGCATGTAAAAACGCGAAGACAACGGCAAGTTGATGGTAGCAAGGAGTTTCACAAAAAATGAAAAAAGTGAATAGAAGAGCTTAAATAGGTCTCTGGGATGATTTGACCGTTGGTGATACGTGGCAATGTGTGATTGGTCCATGTCATCTAGCCGTTGCGAATCCCAACGTTACAATGCCACGTGGCATCATTTGAGTGGGCCACGTCATCTAGCTGTTGTGATTCCCAACGTCTTTTGCCACGTGGCACTCACTTATTGGTCCACGTCATGTGACCGTTACCCGGTCCTTCTCGACTATAAATACGGGTCCCGTTCACCATTTCACATTTTCAACCTTCATAGAATTTCTCTCTTCATCACCCATGCATACTTGTGCTACATACCCGATACGACTGATACAAGCGATTACACGCATTTGACCTACCTTTGACTAGCTTATTTCGCTTGCATCAGTCATGAACTTCCCTATCTTACTATTGGCTCGGAATCAAGAACCTAATGCTACCATTGCATCCGGAGGAACATGCCAAAACCCTAAGATTGACTCTCTATTTGTATGATTCTGATATGGAAAGGTCTTGATGAGCCTATTTGTGCATGAATCTAGGACATGACCAATGCAAGCGATTAGGCTCATCTAGAAATGTTGGATGGGCCTAATCGCTTGCATCGGTCGTGTTTGGAAATCAATACAAAAAGGCTTATCAAGACCTCTGGGTATCGAAATCATGCAAATTCTGATATGGAAAGGTCTTGATGAGCCTATTTGTGCATGAATCTAGGACATGACCAATGCAAGCGATTAGGCTCATCTGGAAATGTTGGATGGGCCTAATCGCTTGCATCGGTCGTGTCTGGAAATCAATACAAAAAGGATTATCAAGACCTCTGGGTATCAAAATCATGCAAATAGACAGTCAATCTTAGGGTTTTGACACGTTCCGGATGCAATGGTAGCATTATATTCTCCAAATTCTTAACCAATAATAAGATACAAAAGTTCACATGCAATCTAAGCTTCAAGATGACCTCCTTTGGAGACAACCAATTCAAGCGATTAGGACCATCCAAGCTTCCTTGATGGGCCTAGTCACTTGAATTGGTTGTGTCCAATCAAGTATCATATTTATAGCTATATGAATGAATGCTCCATATAGAACAACTAAATGTGTTTATAAATATTATTTTCAACATTAATTATATGTTTCTATAAAGTTAAGGATGATAAATCAAACATGACTGATGCAAGCGATTATGCCCATCGGATATTCTCTGATGACCCTAATCGCTTGGATCGGTCGTATCTCATGCTTTGTTTCTTCTTCTGTTTCCAATTATTTCTATGACTTTAAAAGACCTTTTACTTTTTCTAACCTAGATTTTCAATTTTTTCCATAGATATCTATATTGGATGAAGACAACTACATTGGGAGGGGGAAGGGAACAAGGAAAACCATAGAGAAGAAAGGAAAGACAAAGATGGATATTCATTCAGTGATCCACTATCTTCCAAAACTGAATCCAAAATTATTTCGTGTTATTCATAAGCAGTATAGTGAAGAGGTAGATTTTTCACTATTCTCCTTGAGGACTCTTTCAAGATACATGGGTTTTACTTCAATACCCTTTAATGCATACATAGTTTTTCTACTTGAAAGAACAGGTGCATTAAGAATTTTTGGATATGCCCCAGGATTCAATGCTTCAAGGGCAGGCTACTTCCTTTGTTACTCAAGCTATGCAATGGCTGTAGGGGTGTCATATGTTCAAAGTATTATTGTCTACAGGAGAAAAGAGTACCTCAGATATAGAGGAGATTTGCTAGAGACAAGTTCATTCAAAAGGCTCAAGAAGGATTAAATATATTTCTATTCAAAGCTTATTACTCATGAAATGTACATAGATACATTGTAATATATTTATATGCCTTGAGTAATGTAATGTTGAATTGATCCTCTTGAGAACTAAGCAAAAGTGACTTCATTGCATGGTTCAAGCAAAATTGAATTGTTCCTATCATCAAAATGTCTATTTTGTGTGGTTTTTGCTTTATTCTTGTTGAAAAGTTAAATGTGAAGAGGATAGAGAAGTTTCTATGACACGATCGATGCAAGCGATAGGGGCAATCAGAGAATTTCGGATGGCTCATATCGCTTGTATCGGTTGTGTCATCCAGTCTTTTCCATTTTTTCATACCATCCATTTTTTCATATGCAAGTTCCTCTATAATCATTGCACCATTGAGACCTCATCAAAATGTTGAAATTAAACAAAAAAATTGCCAATCTGGATATAGTCCATAAAAAGCCATAATTGAAGTGATGTAATGTGTCACATTCTTAGTTACCATCCTGCAAAAGAAAATCAATGGAAGTATGGAAAAAGGTTATAAAAGGGGAGATATATTATGTAAGAATTTCTTGGTTTATATTCTTGAATCACCTAGAATTTACTCATGCAAGTTCCTTTATAATCATTGCACAATAGAAACCTCATCAATCTTGAAATTAAACAAAAAATGCCAATATGAATCTAGTCCATAAAAAGACATAATTGAAGTGATGTAATCATTCACATTCTTAGTCACCATCCTGCAGAAAAGTTAAATGTGAGGAGGATAGAGAAGTTTTTATGACACGACCGATGCAAGCGATATGGGCAATCGGAGAATTTTGGATGGCCCGTATCGCTTGTATCGGTCGTGTCATCCAATCTTTTCCATTTTGTCATATGCAAATTCCTGTATAATCATTGCACCATTGAAACCTCCTCAGAATCTTGAAATTAAACAAAAAAATGCCAATATGAATATAGTCCATAAAAAGACATAATTGAAGTGATGTAATCAGTCACATTCTTAGTCACCATTCTGCAAAGAAAAATCAATGGAAGTTTGAAAAAAAGCTTCTTAAAGAAGGAGACTTGTTACAATCTAAAGGGTTGCAACTTGATGCAAGATAATGTTTTTTCTCTAATCTAATGTTAACTATTGCATCATCAATTGAGATTTGAATTGTGATGATGCCTCATCAAGGTATTCTAGAGCTCCCTTACATTTTTGAATTTCCAATTTGCAGTGACAATTATCTTTCTAGATTGAAAATCTGGATGAATCAGTACTTCTGGACAGCTCTCCTCTGAGTCCAAGGCTATCCAAAGTCCAAGCTTTCTTTTCCACCTTTTGTTGAATGATCAGAAGCATCCCAATCTAATGAAGAGATGCAAGGACTAGGCAAATGTATAAGATTTCCATAAGAGCTCCTCCCTAATGGCACCTGATAATATGAAAAATGGACAAATAACTCTGTGCTATTGAAAACTTGAGCGGATTTGTCTGCATACATAAGCTCTGCATATTCCTTACGAAGAACTCTGAATGTTCGTGTTAAACATTCAAGAGGTTGCCACTCTAAAATATTGGAAGGAAAAATATCTGCAATACAAAAACATATATGTTTTTATACAAAACCAACTGAAATGATAGACGATCATTGTAAAACTTCACTTACAGTACAAAGGGAATTGCATATGCTTTTCCAGAACAAGATCCTTAGCGTTGTACACATGTTGTACTCTTGCAAACCAACCGCATCTCTTCAATTTGAAACTAAGAATAAGTCCCCTGCAATGGTTTCTTGTGTCATCTCTTTTAGCATGCTTGACTTTATGGGCACCTCTATAGCTAGGAAGCAGAGTTACTCATTCATTTAACTTCACAGAAAGAGGTTTCCATAAAGAATCCTCTCTTCTGTTGTAAACCTCACATGAGGTTACACGATTGGAAGGACGACAAGAAGAAGAAGCCATTAGAATCGAGAAGAAGAAGAATGCTCAAAGCGAGAAACCGACATTCACAAACTTTGCCAACATTTATAGATAAAAGGGCTTTGTACACGTGGAAACTTTTGATTTGATGTAAACCCTGTCGCCGAATGACCATGGAATTTCGTGAACCCAAAAATAATTCGTATCTTCAAAAATCATTTCCTTCTTGGAACTTTAAAGATATGCATTGTGTGATGTGCAAAAATATCTTTTTTTGCATCAAACCAAGAAATTGTACACTGAATACAAGAATCTTCATCACTTTCGCGGCGCTTTTAGATCATATTCTCTTAAAAAAAAAGAATTTCTTCATACGGTTAAAGGAGACAACAATGTTATATTCTTGTACACGTGGAAAGACTCTATTTGTCAATTTCCTTAATCTCTCATTAGCAAACAGCCCCTTTTCGACCGTTTTTCGCCCTAATGAAGAAATACATGAGTGGATTAAGAATTGTCCAGTGTGCTAGGAGAGACCCCCAGTGGAGCATGCAACTCTTTATCACGTATCGTTAATTCCAGAATGGAGCACTCCATTGGTAGAATTCATGAGATCGGGAACATTACCCAACGGGGCTAGTCTAGCAAGAAGACGAAACATGAAGCAAGAGGATCAGGACTATGCCTTAGTAGGAGACAACCTATATCGGAGAGGCAAAGATGGTTACCTAAGACTGTGCGTTCATGAATCAGATTACTTGAAAGTCTTAGAAATTGCACATAGTGGTGTTGCAGGCGCAAACTTTGGGGCTGACAGAGTAATCAATACCATTTTATTTTCAAGACTTTGGTGGCCAACTCTTCATATGGACGCACATACCTATGTGAAGAAATGTGACACATGCCAACGTGCACAATATCCGATCAGAAAAGATGAAATGCCTTTGAGGCCAATGATGGGAGGACGTGCATTCTCGAAGTGGGGTATAGACTTTTTAGGTCCTATTAACCCCCCAGCCAGAAACTCCCATGCCGAGTACATTATTGTAGCCATAGATTACCTTACAAAGTGGTTGGAAGTAAAAGCCACAACAAAGAATGATGCTCAAATGACGGCAAAGTTCTTATTTGAGAACGTGTTTACGAGATATGGAATACCAATAGATTTAGTAAGTGATAGAGGTACACACTTCTTGAATGAAGTCATTTAAAATCTTCTCCAAGAGTTCTTGGTGATACATAAGAAGTCCGCCCCCTATCACCCACAAGCTAACGGACAAGCCGAGAGCAAAAATAAGATCCTATGTAATGTGTTGACAAAACTGGTAAATAATAAATGCTTTGATTGGGACAAACGACTTCATCATGCTGTTTGGGTTTACTGAGTTGCCTATAAAATGGTACTCAATGCCACCCCATTTCATATGGTCTTCAGACATAATGTTCTGCTACCATTGGACTTCCTAATCCTAGCCTTGAAAGTAGCACAAGAATACGAGTGGAATGGACATGAGTTGTCCTCCAGGATCTTTGATCTAGAACGCTTAGGTGAGACGAGGCTACAAGCGACAGCACGCATTTATGCTGCAAAGAAAAGGCAAAATGCATACTTTGATGCCCATATAAAGGATAAAGATTGAAAGAAGGAGACCTAGTGTTGGTTTATACACTAAAGCAGCATGCCCGTAAATTGGAAAAAAGAGGATATGGAACAATGATCATTAATAGAATTTCCACTAGCAGTGTCATTCAATTGGCCACTCTAGAAGGTGACATCTTGCCAAACTATATTAGTGGATGTAGAATCAAGCTATATCAAGAACCTCTTATAGAGGATATGCTAACGAGACTCAACACAGCTAAGAAGCAGAAAGAAGAAGAGTTGAGAGTTAGAGAAAGAAGCACAAGTAGAGGCTAGAGAGAGCATTAGACAAAATAAGTTGAGGTGAC
This sequence comes from Ceratopteris richardii, assembly GCA_020310875.1. Classification (NCBI taxonomy): domain Eukaryota; kingdom Viridiplantae; phylum Streptophyta; class Polypodiopsida; order Polypodiales; family Pteridaceae; genus Ceratopteris; species Ceratopteris richardii. Next base: position 151,520,911 of record CM035428.1, read on the forward strand.
TGGGCCTAGATGTCAACCCGAAAGCCCCAAAATATCACATGGACATGTGCCAAAAATCGGGCATAATTACTTCTCAAATAATCGACCGACGCCCCTTTGTGATTGTCGAGGTAGGACAATGAAAGAATGTAAGGACTGTGAGAACATTGGTTGACTCAAGTGCAGAAACTAGTGCAGTTAGACTTTCATACGGCCAAGACTTGCAATTGAACATCAAGTCCATAGAAGCCTATCTCATAGGTTTGGGAGGTGTGGAAACCCCTTGTTTGGGCGAGGTGGAACTTCCCATCTACCTTCAAGATGTTCCAATGAAAGTCAAAATGCTAGTGTGTCATGATGAGGACCTTACAGAGCCACTTGTCTTGGGTCAAGATTGGATTTACGACCATGCAGTCAACTTGAACCTAAGAAGTCAACTTCTTCAAGTTTGGGTAAAGGAACAATGCATCACATTAGAATTAGAGAATTGCATGCTCACAAATCCAGATGTCACACATTCTCTTAGTTCTTCTAGGACTAATCTTAGTGAAAAGGATGTTGTATATGTCAAAAGCTCTGTGTTCTAGAAGAACTCAATCATGGAAGAATTGGCTCAAAGACAAGCGGACTCCCCCTCTCGTGCAAGGGCTAATGCCGCAACCACAACTCAACCAAAAAGGCAAGCAAAACAGTACAGTACAACGGTTATATCAAATAGACAAAGAGATTTCAAGAAGAAAGTAGTTCCGAGTATGAATTAGATCTAGGTACGAAAAGGAGAGCAACCACCAGCCTTGCCAACACAATTCCCACTCAAGCAAGCCAACCATGTGAAGACAAGAAACAAGAAACTAGGACCACCTCAACCAAAAGCTCTTCGACAAATTTGGGTGCCTAAGAAATTGGTTGCATCTCCATAGGGGCGATTACACATGTGGGTTCCCAAAGGACTCTTACATGCACAAAGGTCTATGCTCTCCACCATGCAAATGGTCTCAACAAAGAAGCCAAGGAGAGAAAAGGGTAAGAACCAAGCACAAAGAACAAAAGAAGATAAACTCAACCCTTTGGCAAACATAAGAAGACACTCATCAAAGATATGGGTTTGGAAGCCAAAAGCATCAGTAACACCCACAAAAACAAAGTTGATCCCTACACAACCAAACACTGTTCTCAAATGGATCCCTAAAGGGAGGAATGGTCAGTTGTCATTTCACCATCGATTGATCACATCATTTCAAGATCCACTGGCTCCCTCCAACAAAAGACTGCATCAATGTCCACCCGCAACAGTGACAGCCTCAATGAGCAACAACCATGTGCCTTTGGCATAACCTTGTCTTTTGCACCATTCAGGTCATGCATTTCCAAGTGTGCATTAATATAGAGCCACATTACACGGCCATGCATAGACACCATTGAGAAATCCCAGGCACATGAGACACACTTGACAAATGTAAAATATTTTATTGCTACTAACAATTGTCTTCTTGTTTGTGACATTGTTCCAAAAAAAAAAAAAAAGAAAGAAACGAGAAGAAGAAACAGGACCAAGCAATCCAAGAATCTCACTAGTGGATCATCAACAAGGACATCCATCCGCAACGAAGGGCAAGCCCATGGTCAATCACCATGATGGGAGTACAACACGAAGAGACGATTATTGATAGACCTTTCACCATCGTAAGAATCATATGCTCCAACAATATAACCATATAGATTAGGAAACCGCTTCATCCACATAAGCTTGAGCACTTTGCTCAAGACCCCATTTGTTGCACCATACTTCTTCCAATGCATTCCCCAAGTACGCATACATAGGGCCACATTGCAAGGCCGTGCACAAGGCACATATTTTGTTCAACCCATGCACTAATGCACTTACCCATCATCCATTATGGGTTATAAGTACTTGGCATAAAAATTGTGAAAGCCATGTTTGGAAGATCTAGAGGACATCCATGCTACAACATCAGAACCTATGGAGTAATTCACAGTCGACAACTGCTCAAAATCACCATTGACAACCTCTTTTGAGCAACCAACAATTTTTGGGGAAGCTCCTAAATACACCATCATGCGAGAGTCCAAGGCAGAAGTACATATACAGGAAATAAAGCTTGCAAAGGATAGCACAGGACATGAAGAACTCAATGATCGACCACATTACATTTGGAAGATGGACAGCTCAAGTTGATACATAAGGGACACTACCTCTCAAAGTACTACATGAAACAACCACTACAAAAAGGGTCTGTCACGGACGACAGACTCTAGAGGGGGGGGGGAGTGTTGACACTCAAGGTTAAGTACAAAGCATGGAAGCACATCAAGGAAGTGGACACACAAGAAGAAGGAGCATGTAGGGAGCTCCAAGAAGCACATGTCAAATTTTCAAAAGAAATCCCTATAAAAATAGTGGTTTTCATCACTAAAAACCATTGTAAATACCATTTTCCATTTTTCTAACTCCATTTTGTTCAAGCCAAGGAGTCGTCGATCTTGAAGAGTATTAGATGTATCACCCTGTCAATTTTCATAATTTTTAGACTCCGTTTGAACCCCCAAATAAGCCCTAGAACCTAATTTTTAACTACGCCGCACGCTAGGTCTGGACAAGGCCAAAACCACTCAAAAAACTATAAAAAGGGCTGAAGAGCTCATTTTTGAGGTTAGCTTGTTGTAGATTTGAGCTCTTGTAAGAGATTTCCTTTGTAATCGAAGTCCTTCCATTGTTCCACTCTTTACTCTTATTTTGTGCATGTGTGTCTGTGTATGTGTGTGCATGCTTATGTGCTTTCACTCACGCACTTGTGCCATTACTTGCTCATAGTCTTCATACTAGTCCTCATGTCTCCGCGGATTGACATTTATGAGGTGTATCTCCTCATGTTGGTACTTACCGTTGTGCTAGAGTGACAGTTATGGTGAGGTTTTCTTAATTGGGAGACACCCAGATGTTGAGGTCTCTTTGGTGATGTAGGTGGAAGACTTACCCAGCCTCACCATAGGAGACGTATGATAGTTGTTCATAGGTTCTTGATAAGCCTACTTGGCTTCTATTGGGTAACTGATTAGATGTAGTGGAGTCAGTGATTCACTATGCACGTAAACATGTCAGCACTTGAAGTTTTATGATATTTTGACACTCGTCATATGCTTATTTTGGAGAGGATACTCTGGCAAATGTTTTCCAGATATTTTGGTTTCGTCAACTATACAGTGGTCAATTTACTCTTTCATACATTTATTCATTGGTATTTGGACTCTTCTAGCTCCATTATCACTCTATTCAATTCTCTACCATCATGGCATTGGAGGTCTTAGGCACATTAGGTGGATCAGGGTCTAGTGACATTGTTCCGAGGAGGAGCTATAACTTGTAGGGCAAAGACCATTTTAAGATCCGAAAAATTGATGGCACAAACTTTGCTCTATGAAGAATCAGATTAAAGATGTGCTGACTCAAAGGAGGCAATGGAAGCTAGTAAATGGAATTTCAAAGAAGCCTACTGGCATGGATGATTGGGATGAGTTAGATGAAATGGCCAAATCTAACATTCACTTGCACCTTGCAGATAATGTTTACTTTACAGTATTAGACTGTGAAAGTGCAGAGGAGCTTTGGAAGAAGTTATGCAATATATATGAAAAAGAGCGGCATCAAATAAAGTGTATTTGATGAGAGAATTATATGACCTTCGCATGAAGGACACAGATAATGTTGTTGCTCATCTAAATGAGTTTGATGTTATATTCTCCCAGTTACAAGCTTAGAAAATGGATATGGATAATGAAATGAAAGCAGTATTGTTGTTATGCACCTTGCCATCATCATGGGATATGTTTTTCATAGCTATTAGCAAGAGTGCACCTGGTGGTAAACTCGTGTATGATGACATATGTGGAGCACTCTTGAGTGAGGAGATTTGTAGAAAATCTATGATTGGCACTTAGAATGGAGATGCATATAATGTCCATGATTCTTACCAAGGAAAGAATCAACATGGCATGAGCAAGAACAAGGAAAAGAATGGTCAATGGAATAAGAATAGAAGTAAATCAAGGAAGGGGGATATCAAATGCCATTATTGACATAAGAAAGGACACATGAAGAAAGATTGTTATGCATTAAAGAATGCTAAAGGTAAAGGATAGATTTTTGATGGGCATGTTAAACAGTTACCTACACCATCTACTTCGATTGTGAAGATTGAAGAAAATAATGCTATTTCTGATGATGGTAATGTGTTGACACTTGATAGTATTGTGCAAGCTAAGGCTGCTGATTCTCTTTCCCACACATGGGTGGTGGATTCTGGTGCTTCTTTCCATGTGACACCACACAGAGAATGGTTCCCTAATTATGCAACAAAGTCTCTTGGTACCATGAGACTTGATGACTCTTAGCACTTTGATGTTGTGGGGATTGGAGATGTGGTTGATTAGTTCATTGAGGTTCAAAATTTACTATGCATAATGTATGCCATGTACCTCAGTTATCACGTAGTTTGATGTCAGTTGTTCAACTTGATGACCTTGGTTACAAGGTGGTGTTCTATGCTCCATCATTTCATATATCAAAGGGCAATATGGTTATTGCAAAAGGAAGCAAAGTTGGATCACTTTATCCTTTATTTTTATCACAGAAAGAACACTTGTTAACTCTTATTGAACAGCCTATGGCTTGTTTTTGGCATGGTTGTCTTGACCATATATCTCATAGTCGAATGGAAAATCTTTCTCGTTCTAGCTACTTACTTGTTTTATCTTTCTCAAATTCTTCATTTTGTGAGCATTGTCAATATGGAAAGAAAACTAGAAATGTGCATAGAATGCACATTGACTCTTCAATTCAACCTTTAGATCTCATTCATACATATGTATGTGGTCCTACGCCCACTAGGTCCTTAGGTGGTTCTCTTTACTTTGTCACTTGTATAGATGATGCTACTAGAAAAGTTTGGGTATATCCTATCAAATCAAAGGATGAGGTATTCCCTAATTTCAAAAAATGGCTTGCTTCAATTGAGATTCAAAAAGAAACTAAGCTTAAGGCTTTACGTTCAGATAATGGGGGTGAGTATACCTCACATGAATTCAACCTTGTTTGTCAGTCTAGAGGGATTTGTAGAGAGTTTACAGCTCCTTATACCCTAGTACAGAATGGTGTAGTTAAAAGGATGAATAGAACTATTCAAGATAGAGTAGTTTCTATCTTGCATCATGCAAACATCTCACAAGGCTTTTGAGCATTAGCACTATTGATTGAAGTTCATGTGATTAGCCTTTCACCTAGTACTACCAAAGCTCTAAAAGTGGCCCAAGAGTTATGGACAGGGAAGCCACGATATTATGATCATCTTTGAGTTTTTGGGTATGAAGCATATGTTCATATACCCAAGAATCTTAGACAAAAGTTGGACCAAAGAAATGCATTTTTCTTGGATATGGTCGAGAAGGAAGATTTGGATATCGCTTGTGAGATCTTGAAACACGATCAGTGATCAAAAGTAGTGATGTCATTTTCAATGAGCCTAAGATGCATAAACAGCCCATTAAGGAAGTAGAAGTGAGAAGAGTGGTATTTGAGGATACTATTCCTCTGGTTAGCATGCATAAAAATGTTGCATATACGGACGTTGAAGAGAATGTCCGATCAGATTAGTCTGCACATGTTCTTGTTTAGCAACCATTGAGATGCTCTGCACGTGTCTCACATCCACCTGATAGATATGTTCCAAGTTTAGATTTTTTTATGCTAATAGATGCTAGTGAGCCTTCTTGCTACAAAGAGGCTATGCAAATAGAGGATCATGTCCAATGGGAGCGTGCCATGAAGAGTGAGTTGGATTCTATTCACAAGAATGGTACTTGGGATTTAGTACCTTTGCCAAAGGGTAGGAAAGCTTTATCATGTAAATGGGTATATAAGTTGAAATTCATATCAGATAGTGCTTCTCCAAAGTATAAAGCACGACTTGTTGCAAAGGGATTTGAGCAACAACATGGTGTTGATTTTGAGGAAATGTTCTCTCTAGTGGTCAAGATGACTACCCTGTGCATGTTGCTTGGATTCATTGCAATGGAGGAATTAGATCTAGTCCAAGTGGATGTGAAAACTGCTTTCTTGCATGAAGATCTTACAGATGAGATCTATATGGAACAACTAGAGGGTTATGTAGTTCCTGGCAAGGAAAGTCTAGTTTGTAAGCTCAAGAAGAGCTTGTATGGACTTAAACAATCCCCTAAACAATGGTACCAAAAGTTTGATGCTTTTATGAAGTCTCAAGGCTATTCTCAAAGCAATGAGGATCATTGTGTCTACAGAAAGAGATGCTGATCAGATGGAAGCTTGATATGCTTGATACTTTATGTCAATGATATGTTGATTGCTGGGAAGTCCTCTTATGACTTGTCAATTCTCAAAAAGAAGTTGACTCAGAAATTTGATATGAAGGATTTGGGGGATGCCAAACATATTCTTGGCATGTGCATTACTCGTGACAGAGTGCCATTGCTTTGGATAAGAATCTGGTCTATCATGCAAAGGCCAAGCACATTGAGGTGAGGTATCACTTCATTAGAGATTGCTTAGCCACTGAGCGCATTATTCTTGAAAAGGTTCACACTCGAGATAATGCTACAAATGCTTTGACTAAAGCTCTACCACAAGATAGCTTTTGACACTATTGTCACTTGATGGGGGTTACTTGATTCATGCTCTTACATAGTCACTTGTATACTGTGTAACATGCCCATTAGGTGGGAGGTATATTTTTTATGCTTACACTCAGGTATTCTTTATCATTCTTTATTTTTCTCCCATAGTTACTTTGGCCAAATTTTCCTTTGGTGGGAGATTGTTACTGTTAGTGTCCATGTGAAAGGCCAAATGGCCACCGGACACTTCTTTGTATATGTTCTTTAATAAAACATATAGTGGCTTAGTCAATCATAGTCTGTAAGTTTGACCGCATTTGTAACACCTAAGAAGTTTGTGTTTGTGCTCCCTGTGTACTGTGTTTTTTTGCGTATTCTGCAGCCTCTCTGTGGAGTACCATGTGCAGCCCTAGGATCTCGGTTTTCTACTCTAAGGATATCATCCTGGAGCTCTCAAGTAGGAGAGCGCACTGTGGTGCATCGCCATCAAAATACTTCAACTCGGTGGGGCTTAGTTCCTTTGGGAAGAGCTTCACCAGTGTTTGGCTAGTGGATCCATTGATATTCTAATGCTTCAAGAGCATTATCTTTCCTTGAGCCATACATGGCAATGCAAAAAGCTTTTATCGAGACATGGGGAGGCTTTTTGGTCAGTTGGGTACAGAACCAATGTCTCTCGGGATGGTGTATGCATATCTATTGGGGAGTCCTTATAGTTAGCAATTGTGGATAGAGGAGAGATTATCCTTGGTAGGGCCATTTGGATTATTTTACTATGTTAATATAGGAGACATGGGTTCTCAAACTTGTATGCCCTGAATGATGAGAGTGCTCATGCTAGTTTCTAGTCTGAGATCATTAATGCTATTTTGCATGCTAGTGTTTGGTGTGTTGTGGGTGACTTCAATATGATTGAGGCACCTGAGGATCATCAGGGGGTAGCGAGACCAACATGCATGGCTTTGACCTTGCGGCTTGGGACAGACTATGTTTGACCTTGAGGTTGTGTGAGGTATGGCATATCGAGGGCCTTATCATAGAGAGATATTGCCTCCATGTTTCTGGTTCTAATAGGTGGATTGGAGGGATGAAACTCTCCTGGATTGATCAAATATACATTAGTGATGTATTGGGTGATATGGTGGTAGGACCTCCATTGTGGAAGGCTCTTTCTTTTCTCATCATGCCCTTGTGGTTTCTTCCTTTGCAGAGGGGGATACCAAAGGCCCCATGGTGTTGCGAATTCATGAATAGGTGTAGCTTGATGGGAGCCTACCAATCAAATTGAGGTGATTTGGTCCTAGTTGTCTTGGGTTGAGGGATGGTGGGCTCATTCCCTTGTGAAAGACTTGCAGATGAAAAGCTCCTTTTTACATGACAGAGCAGTCAGTGACTAGCTTGAATCCATGAGAGCAATCAATGCCTGAATAAGGGCATTGCCTCCCTTTAGTGGCTATTGGAGCACCATACAGACTGTGAGCGGACTAGCTTGCAACTTGCCCAACCATAGTAGGAGCTGAGGGAGGCCACGAATAGGTGATTGGCCTTTTTCCATCATAGGCAAGCTGCTCATTGGACTCAGGTTGGTGATTATTTCAATAGAGTTCCTATCGGTGGTGCAGTCATGCTAGTTGTGGGGTGGGATTAGGAAACTTTGTTGGATGGATGGGTCTTGTGCTACAAAGCCTAGAGAGCTGAGAGATATTTCTACTCAGTTTTATTGCACTCTGTTATGTGAGGAGACACCTTCTGAGAATTGGCAAGAGAGCAAGTGATGTGCCTTACAACATGTGCAATGATTTGTGATTGATAAGACACAGACTATGCTTCTAGCCCCGTTTACTAATAGTGAGATCTTTGATGCATTGTGTGGCTTGGCTAGGAACAATTGTCCTAGTGATGATGATCTTTCTCCCAACGTTTTTATCTTGTATTGGGGGTTCCTTGGGGATGGGATTTGTATTTCCTTCCAGGAGATCATGGAGGGGGGAACCTTCATTAATGCCTCGCTAAGATTCTGATTTTACTTATCCCTAAGGAGGGGGGTTAGTTGGATGATATCAAGCACTGGCACCTTATCCTGCTTCTCAACTTGGCCTACAAAATCCTTCCAAAGGCTTTGAGTTTGAGATTTCAATTGCTTCAAGAGACCTTGATTCATCCGACATAGAGTGATTTTGTCAAGGGTCATAGTATCCTTGACAATATCTTCACCTTCTTGGAAGTTGTCTTCCTTGTCAAGATGGGGGATGAGCCTCTTGTAGTGCTCTTGTTGTATTTTGAGAAATCATATGATCAGGTTGATTGGGCTTTTCTCGAGGACATTATATTGTGTATGGGCTTCCTCGCTAGCTAGATTAGGGGTGTTGCTTCCCTATAAAGCTCAGCCCATAGTCAGGTTTTGTTGGCAGGGAGTCTAGGGGAGAGTCTCAACATTTCATGCTCGATTTGATAGGGCTATTTGTGTACCTGTGTATCGACTTAGGGACTTGTGGAGAAAGAGACTATACCTCAATCCCCCTCAAGTGCATATAGTGGGGATTCACGCTTTAATTATCAATCCAAGGAGTATCAAAACCTAGCCGAGTGTATGAGGAAATGCATTCAAATGATGGTCAATGCAACTGAAATCTAATTACAAGGTACAAGCAAGTATAAATCCACCACATTCAAGCTTTCAAGGTCAGCTATGGTGTCGCAACACTTGGAACAATAGTCAAAAGTAAATCGAGCTTTTCTCTCAACTCTAAACTCCGAATATAGCAGTAGTTTCATTTCAAAGATCTCAAGAAGACGCATCCAATGGTAGTCTTCTTACTCAATTCTGAATCTCCTGCTTCAAGTTATGATCAAAATATTGAGCCACGGAAATGACCTTCCTATGCTTTAGCACTTCCTACACTTAACACACACCTTACCAATAGCAAACAAGCACTTTCATGGATAGACAACACTTCTAAGAACTCTTTTCAAGCATCACACATGCATACAAACTCACAAGGAAGAAGATACAGAGAGGAGAAGATACAAATTCGAAATTTTGTGCTCTTGCTTCTCACAATGGCAAAAAGTCCTTACAAAGAGTCACAAAATGACTTATATACTTGTGCCCTAGAATTGGTCTTTTCACATAAGAGACTGGCACTTTATTGACTAAAAGACTAATTCCCTACTAATTTACAAAGGTAACGATACAAATCTCTATGGGTATGCATCTAGAGGACTCCTCTAGTGCATTTACATCGGAAAATGACTATGGTACAAAAATAAAGTGTCCAAATCGAAAAATTTTGGGGCCCTTCTTTTTCTCTGCATCTTTGCTCTTCTTTGCTCTAAAACACTCTCCCCCTCTTTGTCTCTATCGTCCCTTGACAAGCTTTGCTTCTTGTCTCTAATTCTTTGCCTGTAGTTGATCTGGTTCTTTATTAACTGATAGCCTCTTTATAGTTGACCACTACCTGCTTCTGCGAAAGTCATAATGATATAATTTTACTAGTGGTCAAGAAATTGATCATAAATCGGGACCTGTTGCATTAGTTTTGGCCTCTTTTTTTTTCTTTCCACTGCATGCAACCCGTGGAGATGGACTACATTAGATTTGTAGTCTAGCTCACCAATAACCTCTTTAAATCCCGGTTGTTGTGTTAAGTCGGGCTGCCATGCATGCAACCAGTGGAAGGTATGAAGGTGTGGATCTTCAGCCTTCGATCTGGACCTCTCGAAGATCAAGAGGTTTAAGCACCTTCTTGGGGATCTGGATCTGTCGGATATCTTCTTGCACTTCCTCATGGATAGTTGTTGGCCTTGGTCCATCCTTGCCTATTGTGTACTTCCCACTGGTGTATGCCCCTGCGGGGCTCTGTGCAGAGATGGGTGTTGTGTGCCCCTGTGGGGCTTCCTACAAAGATATTTCTTCAGATATATTCTCTTTAGTGAAGCTTCTTCCTTGGTTTCCTTCTTTTTTTCCTTTTGCTTGACTCTCCTTCAACACTACCCCCCTCCTGAACTTTGTCGTCCCTGACAGGCTTTGGAATGTTGTGGTAGTACATCCTATAGACCTTTTTCTCTATTTCATTAAGCAGATTGGCTTCACGTATCATAAGTTGCTTCCATTGTTCGGCTGTCACGCCATCATGTGGTGCATGTCGATGGTCTGCAAAGAAGCTTAATTCTTACACAACTAGTTTGGCATTCAGATTAGTTGACATCTTCAAGAAAACTTCTGAGTCAATCTCAAAAAATCCTGTAAAAAATGCTTCCTCAAAAGTTTGCATGTATGGGCTCCGCAAAAACTCAAGTCTGGAGTAGTATGCCATAATTGTAGGGTGTTGGAACTGAAGGACTCACAAGGCAAGGAAGCTTACGAAGGGAGTCAGAGAGAAGAGAAGGCACAAGCAGACAGAGTAGTCAACGACGATTTGGCAAGTAGGCCAATTTTTTTTTTCAGGACACTAAAGCATATCAAAGAGGGGGACACACAAGGAGAAGGAGCAAGTAGGGAGCTCGAATATGTGTATGTCAAATCGTTAGAAGAAATCCCTACAACAATAGTGATTTTCATCACTAAAAGCCATTGTAGATACCATTTCATATTTTTGTAGCTCCATTTTGTGCAAGCCAAGGAGTCCTTGAGCTTGAGGAGCATTCGAAGTAGCTACCTACCAATTTTCATAATTTTTAAGCTTTGTTTGAGTCTTCAAATAGGCCCTAGAACCTAATTTTTAACTAGGCCGGACACTAGGTCTGGACACGGCCAAAACATAGTCAAAAACTATAAATAGAGCTATAGAGCTCATTTTTGAGTTAGCTTGTAATTGATTTGAACTTGTAAGAGCTTTTTGGAAGTAATCAAAAGAACTCCATTGCTTCTCACTCTTTGTCTTACCTTGTGTGCACGTGTGTGTGTATGTGTGTGCATGTTAGTGTGCTTCGCACTCACGCACTTGTGCCTTCACTTGATCGAGGTCATCATACCATACTCACGTCTTCCTGGATTGACATTAAAGGAGGTGCTACTCATCACTGAGCTACACCAAATTTTGGCGCCGTTGCCGGGGATCGAGCTTTGAGGACGAGCGTGTGATGGTAAGACGTAGATTTGAGACGTTGGCGTTGTAGGTAATTTCTTTACTTTTCTTATTTTTCTCTTTCTTACCTCACCACCATCCTCAACATATCCGATCTCCATCTCCATCATCGCGAAAATTTTTAGTTTTTTTATCATATCACCTTCTCCACCTCATTTCCCTCATTCCACTTGTGAGAGAGAGCGAGAGAGCGATATTGTGTGCGTTGTTTTTGCATTTTTTATGAGCTTTCTTGCAGTACTTGCTGCATCATCATCTCCAGCACTCTGCGCAGGTACGAAACATCACGAAACTGTCTCTGTGTCGCCAAAGTCTGTCGATCGCGATCGATAGAAAAATCGGCCATTTGGTAAAACAAAGCACACCAGAAGGACACACATAAGCAGCACACTCTAAATCACCTAAAACAGTAAAAAAATTCTATGTTTCTCTGTCAATCGTGACCGACACCATCGATCGCAATCGACAGCCACGATCGACAACATCTGTCAATCGCGATCGACAGAGACGACCGACTGACCCTGTCAATCGCGATTGACAACATCGATCGCGATCGATAGCCACGACCGATACCTTTGTCAGTCGCGATTGACACCGTCGATTGCGACCGATTGAATTTTGACGATTGATTGAATTTCACGTGTTGGCACGTGTCCATTGCAATGGACAGAGCCCCGATCGACTGAATTTACGGTGAAAATCTCAAAAAATGTGTCGATCGTGATTGACAAGACCCATGATCGACACTATCGATCGCGATTGACACTGTCGATCGCGATTGACACTGTCGATCGCGATTGACGTGTCAATCGCGACCGACAGGCCCCGACGGACACCTCTGTCAATCGCGATTGATAGACCTGTCGATCGCGATTGACAGGCTTTTTCGGCCAAATTTCTAGGGTTTTTAATACCAAGTTCTTGGAGTAATTTTTGGCATACCTAGCAAATAATTAGTGGTTTGTGAGGTACTTACAAGTGTGTCTTGAGAAAAATCTTGTGTATCAAATACCATACCTAGGGGGAACAAAACCAAGGGATCTCTAGAATTGTTTGCAATAAAGACAGGGGACATAATTGGTATCCAAATTACATGCACGAATGTGATCTGTCTGTCATTTGAGTTTAAGTCTTGAGCTAATTTTGGGACTTTCACAGGTCCATTCAGAGCAATTGAGAGCATCCAAAGCAAGGGTTTCTTTGCAAGATTGAGAATCGGGTTCTTGAGCATCATTAAGCAAAGGATCAACAAGTAAGGTCAGAATATTCTCAACTCCCTTTGTCAAATCTTAGCTTAGGCTAAGTTCGAGTAGTGTTAGGAGTAAGTCAGGACAACGATAGGCACGTGACAAGTCAAAGACTATCTAAGAAATCAAGTTCAAGAGATAACCTGTGTGTGACCGAGAACTTTAAAGGAAAAGAACTTAACGTGGGATGATCAACTTAAGTGCGGAAAATTAACTCAAATATTCCTGACGACGCGATATCAGACAAGATCATAAACACGATAACACACTAAAAAAGAATCAAGTGATTGACACCAATTGATCGGCAACGAGGTTGTACTTTGGGCAAAAATTGGGCTACTTAAATAGGCATATGAACCTTAGATCAGGACGACATCTAGTAAGAGATAGACAAAGTCTTAGGTCTTCAGAGGCTAGCGTTAATCATACTGCTAGGTCTTGGGCCCAGCAGTTGAGCCACCACTCACATTACCCTAGCTCTGAGACTAGTGAATCAGAGATGTCTCAAGGTATGGACAGACCTACAGGAAGTACAGGTGTGCCATATCTGTATAGGGTGGAAGGCCCCTACAAGACGCAGCTGGAATACCTTAGGACCAACCGATTAGGTGCCAGCATCTATGAGGACAGCCTAGGAAGATCCGTGGTCCAGATTAAAAATCCTGACCAATCCATTGGACTAGAACACCCAGCTGTAAAGTTTAAAAATGGAGCATACCTGGATAAAGAAGGAACCATATATGTAGTCAACAGTCACCCAGATAGGACAGATGAATTCGGGAATGTGATCCCTGAGATGGACATAGATGACCTAGAACAAGGGAACGTAGGAGGAGAACCTAGGACCCCTCGAGGGAAATCTATTCTTACTCGAATCCTCAATCCTGAGTGGGTTCCCCAAGATAATAAGACTATAGATCTACTCCTAAACCAAGAGACCGATGAAGCCTTTTGGAGGTATAAATCAAATAGGCCAAATGATGTAGGGTCAATCCTGATCTATGAGTTCAAAGATCCTGATAGCCCAGGCAGAGTGACTTACTTAGATCACGCTTCAGAGAGGATCTTTGTGGTTACAGAACATGACAGGCATGCTTATACTTGGAAGGGTGAATTCGTTTTTCCCCAACCAAGATCGAACGTGTCCTATGGTCACCCGGGAGCGGGAGCATCCCAGGCTCATGGAGCTCAAAGAGACAGAAGTAGAGATAGGCCAGAAGTAAGCTTTGCCAACCCTAGGGGCAGAGAAAGAACGAGAACGGAAACAAATAGAGTGGAACCTGAGGTACTTAGAGCTCCAAGGAATCAAAGAAATGCGAATGAGTTCCCTCTACCAAGACCTAGAGAGCACGCAAGGACATTGAGACCGACTCAGCTAGTTAAGTCCATGAAGAACTACTTCGATGGCACTGGAGATCCATACGATCATGTGGCTGAGTTTAGGCAAGTCTTGAGAGCTGAACAAGTGGAAGATCTGTTTACGCAGTACAATGCCTTTTGTCTAACCCTTAGGAACACTGCCCTCACATGGTTTCAGCCACTAAACGAGAGGCAGTTCAGGAGCATAGATCAACTTCTAGAGGCATTCATTATCGAATTCTCTAAAAGTGGCATAAGACATAACACGTCCTCACTGATTCACAGCTTCAAGCAAACCCCTCAAGAAACCGTGAGACTTGCTGGAAGAAGATTTAGGCAATACCTAGAGAGATGCCCTGTCTCTGAGTTACCCACACCAGCTAAGCAAGTGGCTTTGTTCTTGGATGGATTGCTAAGCACCAAATTGAGATCATATGTGTACTTGAAGGACCCTAGGACCATAGAAGAGTGTGTACGCATGTGCATTGACATAGAGGATAACCTAGGGGAGGAATTAGAGCTTTCAAAAATCTACAAAGATACTGATAGTTCTTCTAGTCTCTCTTCCACGCAATCCACATCTATTGAGGAATTAGCCGAGAAAGTAGCTCAGAAATTAGGTGTCACTAGCAAACAGCTCCCAAGATTTGCCCCTGTGCAAAGATGCTATACTTGTGGAGGTGACCATATGGTGAATGTACGTCCCATTATGGCTCAACCCCAAGTAAATCCCAATAGCCAGTATTGCACCATAGAACGAAGATACACCAATCACACAGCACAAGACTACCCATACAATAAGCAAGCTGTTAGGTAAACCTATCCTCAGCCATACCCTCAACAAGGCAGATACCAGAGTCAATACCCACCACAACAGTATACTAGGCCCCAGCAAAATTACCAACCGCAATATCAGGCCCAACTGAGACCCCAGCCAGTGCTAGCACAACAACCACCTTCTCCTACTAATGTGATTCCGGTAAAGTATGCTGCTACAGAAGAAAACCTGAATAGAGCTATAGTCCCAATAACACCATTAATTTCAGAAAGTGATCCCAGTGACCATAGCTTTGATTCTACACATGTTGATAGTCCCCAGGCTTACTACATGCAGTCTCCTGAACATGGTGAGTCCTATTACAGTGAGGAACCGAGTGAACCTAATTGGGAGCTAGAGTATGCTAATGTCATGTACGCAAACCCCAACTCTAGACCTCAACCTAGGCAAGTAAGACCCCCATTCCCTAGAGGACCATGCTACAGATGTCAGGGAGATCATCTCATTCGTGATTGTCCCTTACCTCCACTTACACAACCCCAGTCAGTGACGATCCAGGGCTATTGCCAGGAGTGTGGAAAGGAGCATCTTTTACGAGACTGCCCAAAGAATCCTAATAATATGCCGAAAATCACTCCTATCAATGTCGTAGGGTTAGTTGTAGACTCCACAGGAAGTGTGACATCCACTACGCCAGTGCAAGTGATCACTAGAGCCCAAGCCTTGCAACATAACCAAAGCGTAGGCGAGGAAAAGAGCCCAGATGTTAGTGAACCGGAGAGCATGACAAAGAAGAGGACTAGAGCTTGGAGAGATAGTCGTGAAAGAATGAAAAGACAATGGGCAAAGAAAATGAGTGAACTTGAGGAAAGCCTAAGAGAAACAAGAGCCAGGATAACTGAACTCACATCTCCAACTCCCTCTCACACTACCCCTCCTCCACCATTCCCAACTCCATCCGAACCGCCACCTTCCAACCCGCCTCACCTAATTCCACCACCCCCTAGAGTAGGATCAGTCCTAGCAAATCCCACTCCCGAGGACCTAAACATGATGATTAAAGCATATCAAGCCAGAATCCAAGAAGAGCCAAACGTGATGGATCATGATAAATGTTACCCTAGAGCCGAGCTAGAGCTTGGCCGAACTAAGATTTGTGCTAAGATGGTGGAATTGGCTCAAACCATGTTTGAAGCCAGTCGCCTCTTTAACATCTCTAGTTCAGCTAAGACGCAGTTGCACTTTGAAGGACTTTTAGAAAGAATAGAGAGACTAATTGCACAATCTAAAAAGGAACCCGCCGCTTGGAATAAGGGCAAGGCAAGTGAAAGAGTGAGCCTTCCTGCCCAGGAAGCCTATGTGCCTAACTCTACGGAGCCAGACACATCATCTTCTATGAATCGGCTCACACCAGAATTCCTACGAGAGATTCAAGAAGACAAATGGGCTAAAGAGAGTGAAGTCCCTCCTCCCATTGAACTTGTGGATGATGCACACGACCAATTCCCACAAGACATCCCATCCATTTATGAGGAGCAGGAGAGCACCCAATCTCAGGAAAGATTAGACTTTGAGTCTAACTCTCTACAAGAATTACCCCACTTCACAGGCCCATGGGAAGCTAAGTCTACTTGTATGAGAGCACCCACGGTCATGGTACGAAATGAGGACTCAGTCATACCTAGGAACACAGAGGTAGTGAAAAACACTAAAATACAATGCAACCTCACGTTAGAAGAGCTACTCAAAGTAAGGCCAGAGCTATGGAAACATGTAGCCAAACAAGTACCAGAGATAGCAAAACCTCGTTCCCAGGTAGGGTCCTAGAGAGCAGTGCCAGAAATACCCTTGGATAAGATAGGAGACATGAGTGAGGGCGAAGAGGGAAACACATATCTTCCTATCACCCATCAAGGATACACCACCAAGACCATTCTAGACTCAGGCGCAGGAGTTGCAATTGCTACCACTTCCCTATGGAAGCATTGGGGCAAGCCAGCACTCAGGCCCACGAGGATGAAATTGCAAATGGCCGATGGTCACATAGAGAGACCCTTAGGGCTGTTAGAAGGAATAACTCTATATGTGATTTTAGCAAAAATCATGCCTATGAAATGATCTTGGGACGACCCTTTATGCGACAGTTGCAAGTGGTACAGGACTGGGGAACCAATTCCTTGTACTTGCAACACTTAGGTGTTACAACCAAAGTGAATCTCAAAGATTACTCTCATAGAGATGTCCCTCCTATCCAATGGAATCCCCTCCATAGAGCCAAAGATGATACGGAATCGGTGCATTCCATAGGATCAGGATCCTCATGGATGCATGAAGACACCCACTTATGGATGTGCAAAGTAGCAGTAGAAGAAGAGAAGAGAGAAGAAGCCAGAGAGATAGGTGCAAAAGAAACACATAGATCAATTCAAGACCCAGCCTATGCACCTGTAGTCTTTCCTGACGAAGAATTTGAACCCCACGGCTAGGCAGAAATCCTAGCAACAATGGATGTAGCCATCAATGAAGAACAATGGACACCTCACTGTGATGAAGATGGCTATGACATTTCAGTCTTCTCCATAGAGCCAATCATGGGAGAGGCAGTGTTAGAAGAGTGTGAACCTAGCCCTGATGCATTTGAGGATGCAAGTGACTCCGATCTAGAGTTAATCATTATGGACGCACCTTTTGCATCAGATGAAGAATACTTCTATGAAGTAGAATTTCAACCCCAGAGGCATGGAGAGCTTACAAATGATGTAAGGCTAGCCACACATGTGACCCCAAAGGAAGGAGGAAAGAAAAGAAAGAAGAGAGAAGTCACACCAGAAGAGGAAGAATCTTTGTTTGAGGTCCTGAAAAATTTTAAGAAGTATGAGATAGATGACAGGAGATTCATGATCAGAATGCCTAAACGAGAGGCACAATCGGGGGAGGCCTATGATAACAAAGAAACCACCTAGAAAATAGTGGTAGCCATGGAAGAAGGAGAAGAGAGATGCACATACATAGGCCATGACCTGACGGAAGACGAAGAGCACGAATTGATAGCCTTGCTAAGAGAATACAGAGATGTATTCGCTTGGAGTTACAAGGATTTGAAAGGTGTGGACCCTGACATATGCTCACACACTATCCCCATGACCTCATATGCCAAACCTTCTAAGCAAAAGCCATACACATATAATGATAATTATGCTGCTAAGATCAAAGAGGAGATAGATAAACTGGTTGAAGCTCGATTCATCTATGAAATTGAGCACACTGAGTGGGTATCCCCCATCGTAGTGGTGCCCAAGAAAAATGGAAAGCTTCGTGTATGCATTAACTTAAAGAAGGTCAATGCAGCCACAATTCGAGATAACTATCCGCTTCCTATCACAGAGCATCTCTTAGAAAGAGTGGCAGGCAAGGAAGTGTACAGCTTCCTTGATGGATTTTCGGGCTACAATCAAGTAGCCATAGCTCCAGAAGATCAGCATAAAACGGCTTTTGCCATTGAATGGGGCATATTTACCTTTAGAGTAATGCTTTTTGGGCTTACCAATGCACCCGGTACCTTCCAGAGGCTGATGTGCCATGTATTTAAAGAGTTCTTGAGGAAGAACTTAGACAAACCCATATTCCTGAACTCATATTCTTGAACTCATATTCCAACATTAGACAAACCCATATTCCTAAACTCAGACAAATCTTTGACAAATGTAGAGAATATCAAGTCTGCTTGAACCCAGAAAAGTGTGTTTTTATGGTCAGGCAAGGCAAGATTCTAGGACACATAGTGTCAAAGAATGGCATATCCACTAATGAAGAGAAAGTGAGAGCCATAGCTGAGTTACCTAGGCCAAAGAATGTCAAGGAAGTACAAGCTTTCATGGGGCATTGTGGTTATTACCGACGGTTTATACACATGTATGCCATCATAGCAAAGCCTCTGTATGGACTTTTGACTAACTTTGAGTGGACTAATGAATGTGAGAATTCCTTCAATGAGCTTAAACGGTGATTATGTTCAGCACCAATCTTGACCACACCAGATTGGAATAAGCCTTTCCATGTTCATGTTGATGCATCCAATTATGCTATTGGGTGCGTACTCGCGCAGCCTACCAGTGAAGGTAATATGGATCTTCCAATTGCCTATGCTAGTAGACAATTGAATGCAGCTGAACGAAATTATACCACTACGGAGAGAGAAGGACTAGGCATGGTATATGCAGTTAAAAAGTTTAGATATTACTTGCTTGTTTAAATTCTTTACTGACCATCAGGCACTGCTATATCTCGTGAACAAGCCATGCAATACAGGAAGATTAGTAAGATGGTTTCTCTTGCTAATGGAATATGATTTCGAGGTTGTGGTAAGGAAAGGGAAGACTCACTTGAGAGCAGACCATCTCTCTAGGCTCACATTTGGAGAAGCCCCACAAGGAGTGTTAGATGACCTTCCTGATGCTTACTTGTTTAATTTGGAAGTGGTGCCATAGTGGGCTAAGCCATTAGTGCTTAAGTAGCTTCTTAAGCCATAATAGCTCACATGTAGCCAATGCTAAACCTCTGTACTCAGCCTCTGTGGATGAAAGAGCAATAGTGGGTTGCTTCTTAGAGCTCCAAGAGATCACTTTTGTACCTATCATGAAAACATAACCCGATATACTCCTTCGATCATCCTTGCTACCTGCCCAATCAGCATCACTATATCCTTTGACACTTAGATCAGCATCATATGAGTAAAATAGACCTTGGTTGATGGTGTGCTTGATGTAACGAAGCACCTTTCTTGCCGCCATAAGATGATCATGAGTAGGTGTATGCAAAAATTGAGAGAGAACACCTACTACATATGCAAGATCAGGTCTAGTGAATGTAGCATAAATTAATGAACCAATTATGCTTCTATATAGTGTAATATCTTGTATAGCCTCTCCTTGACCTGCAACCAACTTTGTATTGGGCTCCATGGGCTGAGAAAGTGGCTTACAACCACTCATACCAAACCTGTATAGCACATCCAACAAGTATTTTCTTTGAATCAAGAAGATGCCATTGTGTGCATAGATTACCTCTATTCCCAAGAAGTATTTTAGTGTTCCAAGATCAGATATCTTGAACTCCTTTCCTAGCTTTGATTTGATATCTTTAATACCTGCAATATCACTTCCTGTGATGATCAAATCGTCCAAATAGATGCATATATATACCGTCTTGTCTCCTTGCTTCTTCATGTAAAGTGATGGATCTGCAACACTTTCTTTGTATCCACAACTTGATAAATAATCCACTAACCTCTGATTCCAGGCCCTTGGGGCTTGCTTTAGTCCATATAGTGCTTTCCTTAGCTTGCAAACATGATTTGGGTACCTCATACTAGCAAATCCTTGAGGTTGGCTCATGTAGACTACTTCTTCAAGCTCTCCATTGAGGAAGGCATTCTTCACATCCAACTGATATAAGCTCCATTTCCTTGATGTGGCCACTGCAATCAAAGTCCTAATTGTTGGCATCTTGGCTACGGGGCTGAAAGTTTCATCATAATCTATCCCGTAGCTTTGGGAGAAGCCTTTCGCCACCAACCTTGCTTTGTACCTAGCAATGGAACCATCTGAATTTCTTTTAATTTTGTAAACCCACTTATTACCTATCACCTTCATGCCTTCTTGAGCTGGTACCAAGCTCCAAGTATGGTTCTCATCAAGTGCTTTGAGCTCTTCCTTCATTGCCTCTTGCCATTCCTTGCAATCCTTAGCTTCTTCATAACTAGTTGGTTCTTTGTCCTTGATTACCTGAGTCATGTATGCATAATGCTTTGCAATGAAATTATCATATGTTAACCTTTGTACTGCATATCTTACTCTTGAAGACCTTCTTTCACTTCCTTTTGGTGTGGTTGCCATCTTCTTTCTTTGTTTAGCCACTCCTGGAGTTTGAACTTCTTCTATCTCTTCATCTTCCAACATGCTCTCGTCCACATAGCTTCCTTCTTCAACTGAAATCTTCTCTTTGCCTTTGACTTTGCTTTCTTCAGAGCTGGTCTCTCTTTCCCTAAGCCTTCCACTCCATGGTGAGGGTGTCCTTGTGTTGCATGAGTTGCTTGGACCACTCAAATCCATGCTTTCTTGAACTCTATCATCATTCTTCAAATCTGTCTCACCTATGTCTTCAACCTGCAATGGACTTGTGCATGCATACCAAGGCTTCAACTCATCAAAGACAACATCCCTACTTACCTTCAGCTCCTTGGTGATGGGATTATAGCATTTATACCCCTTTTGTTCCATAGAATATCCCAAAAAAATACACCTTTCAGATTTGGCATCTAACTTTGACCTCAACTCTTGAGGTACATGTACATAGCATATACAACCAAAGATTCTAAGATGTGAAATGCAAGGTTTTCTTCCACTCCATGCTTCCTCAGGGGTTAGATGATGTATACCTGATGTAGGACATCTATTCATGATGTATGTGGTTGTATATGTAGCCTCTCCCCAATAACAATGCGGCATATTCATTTCATTGAGCATACACCTTGCTACCTCTGCTATGTGTCTGTTCTTTCTCTCTGCTACCCCATTTTGTTGAGGGGTATACCTGCATGTAAATTGTCTTTTGATGCCATTGACCTGCAAAAATTCTGAAAATTCATGGGAGAAGTACTCTCTCCCTCCATCGGATCTCAAAGTTTTGATAAACTTGCCAGATTCCTTCTCCACCTGTGCTTTGAATTTCTTGAAGTAGTGGAACACATCTGATTTGTTTCTAATGCAATACAACCACACTTTCCTTGAAAAGTCATCAATGAAGGTTACAAAATACCTATTTCCAGCAAGGGATGCTTCTCTTGTTGGACCCCAAACATCCGTGTGAATGAGGTCTAAAACATTTGCACTTACATAGGTACTCTTCTTGAAGGGCAGCCTTGATTGTTTTCCTTGTTGGCAAGCTACACAAATTTCATGCAACATTTTAGATGTAAAATTTCGTAGGCCTCTTACCAAGCTCCTCCTTTGCATGTCCTTGAGCTTTTGTAGGTTGATGTGACCTATTCGTTTATGCCATAGATCCAAATCTGCTATCCTCTTGTCTCCATATGTGACATACATTGAATGGTGTGGCTGATTTATGTCCATTGTGAACATTCTCCCTTGCTTTTTTCCTTTTGCTATGAGCTTGAAACCTGCCCTTGGATCCTCAACAAAACATCCTCTTTCATTGAACCTAACTTGATAGCCTTTTTCTACCATTTGGCCTACCGAAATCAAGTTTTTGGTAATAGTAGGGACATGTAATACCTCTGATAAGCACTTTGCTCTTTGATTTCCTTCCAAACTGATATCTCCCACATGTTGAATGATATGCTCTGAGTTATCACCTGTTTCCACATGCCCTTGATGCTTTGGGACCTACAAATTACTAAAAAACTCCTTTCGACATGACATATGATTTCTACATCCACTATCTACATACCATACATCTTCACTAGCTTGAGTTGTATCTTCACCATACCTCATGGCAAGTAAATAATCATTCCCTTGGCTGGATGATGTGTTTGCATAATTACCTTGCCCTCTATAATTGTTGTTGTTGTTGCTTTGATTCCCTTGTCTTTGAGCTCTATGATAGCATTCATTTGCAAAATGACCGCGCTTACCGCATACAAAGCATCCATTTGAAGTGGCTTGTCCTCTTCCACCAAATCTTGCACCTCTTCCTCTATTTGTGGCTCTTCCACCTCTTTGACCTGCATTTTCTTGTTGTCCTTGACCTCCTTGGTTGCTTTGATATCTTCCTCTTCCTCTTGTAGCACCTCAGTTGTGTCTTCCTCTTCCTCTACCTGCATACAACAATTGCCCTTGGCTATCCTTGGCATTATGACCACCAAGGTTCATCTCCTCTGTCACCATGAGAGTGATTAGTTGATCAAAATCAGGAAGAGAGTCCCTTACATACACTGAAGTTGTGAAAGCCCTCCATTTTTCATCATCCCTAAGTCCATTTAGGGTGTGGGCGACAAGATCGTCATCATCTAGGGCACAACCGATTGACCCTAGTGCATCTGCAAGCTCTTTAACCTTTAATATGTAATCATTAGCACCTTGAGAGGGGCTTTTCCTAAGATTATTTAGCTCATTCTTGAGCTGAATTTTTCTAGCTTTTGTGGAGGTTGAGTACAATCTCTCCAAGCACTCCCACACCTTCTTCGATGTATCCAAATCTTGAATATGCCCTACCATAGAGTTGCTAATATGCTGAGATAAAATGAAAATGACCCTTTTGTCCCTTTCATCCCACTCTCTTACTGCTCTTCTCTGATCATTGGTTGGATTTACCTCATCTATGTAGGGTTTTGGCTCTCCACCACTCACAAGTCCCCACAAACCTTTCCCCATCAAAAAATTGCTTATTCTAAATCGCCACGGTTGGTAGTTTCCTTTTTCGAGCTTCTCAATCTGAGCATTGAGATCAGCCATGGTGCCTCCTCACTCTTTTGAACCTCCCCCTTGATGCAATGAAGTTGAAAAGGATGGCTTTTACCTTAAAAAAATAGAGCTACTCCTCTTGATGAAGCTTCGTCTTTGATTTGATGATGTATTTGCTTCCCCTTGTTGTTGACGTGCCCGTTCTTTGCTTCCTTCCTTCAAAATTTGATGAAGTCTTCACTTCACTTCAATAGCTCCTTCTTCTCTCTTGATACTCCACTTATAGCTCTGATACCACTGTTGGAGGATAAACACTCCTATGTGCACAACAAAAGCAAATGAACCCTCCTAGGATCCTGAAATTTTTCAGACATAGGTTCTGTATTTTCTGAGTTTCTCTGAGTATACGCAGAGACTGAAAATGAAATTTTGCAGGCATAAACTAGACTTTAAGAGCTTTCAAATGAGAGTAAAATCACTCCATTTGGATACTGGATGATGCCTCAACCAGCTGCAACAAGACAGATAACTTGATCTCTTCACAGAGTATGAGCTAACTGGACAGACACTGTTCTGGACATTTCTCTACACATGTGCTGGCACTGAACCTGAGACTTATACCACACAAAGTAGAACTTATAAGCTTTCCAACAAGACAAAAATCATTGCAATTGGATTCCGGATGAAGGAGAAACAACAATTACAAGACCGGGGGGTCTGCCAAAAACATCTAGATAGATAGAGTGTGTAAAAGTGAAATTTCTGCAAAATATGCAGAGAACAGCTAGTAGGGGGTGTGCTTAAGCAAGGGGGCAGCTTGGGCACGTATTTCCACGACTCTAAGTCATAATACAACTCATTAGAGGTTTTAAAGACCTCATACTAACCCCTTTAACCAATCAAAAGCATATACATGTCAAAAGTGAGGTCCAATCACATCAAGAGGTGAGCTAAATCTTCTCTAATCAAATTCTTTCCATTATGGGCATGATTTGATGCCTCCAACTCGTGGAAATCAGCCTCCTTTGATTGTAGATGATGTGGAAGGTTCAATTTGGGGCATGTTCCCACACTCTTGAGCTTGAAAAACTTTCAACAGGGCCTAACCACCCAGTAATAAACACACAACATAGAGAGGTAGTAAAAGCCCAAAAGTATCACATCATGGCAGGTAGTATGTACAAGCACACAGATCAAGGGATCTTGGCTTGTAGTGTGGAAGAGGATGAGTACACTAAATGGTTGCAATTAGCACATGTAGGTGCATTAGAGCAACACTACTCAAAGCCACGAGCCCTACAGACACTAAAGAGACTCGGAGTGCATTGGCCGACTATGGAAGCTGATGTCCAGAAGTTGTGCAAGGAATGCCCAATCTGCTGCACTAAACCACCTGTGGAACATGCCACTCTTTATCAAGTGTCCATAGTGCCAGATTGGAGTGAACCACTAGTATCCTTCTTGAGGATGAAAACGTTCCCTCCAGACATGACTCCGGCTAGGAAAAGGAGTTTAGAACAAGAAGCCCTGGATTACTCACTCATTGGTGATAATCTATACAAATGTGGTAAAGATGGTTACCTCAGACTATGCGCCCATGAGAGTGAATATCTCAAGATCTTGGAAACTGCTCATCAAGGTGTAGCAGGAGGACATTTTGGACGAGACCGAGTGATTAAAGCGATCCTATTTGCAGGCTTGTGGTGGCCTACCCTTCACATGGATGCACATACCTATGTGAAACGGTGTGATGTTTGCCAGAGAACTCAGTGTCCTATACGCAAAGATGAGATGCCACTGAAACCTATGATAGGTGGACGTGCATTCTCTAAGTGGGGAATAGACTTTGTAGGTCCTATTAATCCCCGAGCTAAGGGTTCCCATGCAGAGTATATCATTTTTACCACGAACTATCTAACCAAGTGGGTAGAGGTAAAAGTCACAATGAAGAACGATGCTCAAACAACAGCTAAGTTCTTATTTGAGAATGTGTTCACCATATACGGGTTACCTATAGAGCTAGTCAGTGACAGAGGCACTCACTTCTTGAATGAAGTTATTGAAAATTTGCTCCAAGAATTCTTGGTAGTACATAAGAAGTCTACCCCCTATCACCCCCAAGCTAATGGCCAGGCTGAGAGCACAAATAAGATCTTATGCAATGTACTGACGAAATTAGTGAACAATAAACGCTCTGATTGGGACAAACAGCTACACCATGCTGTTTGGGCATACCGAGTCGCCTACAAAACGGTACTCCAAGCCACCCCCTTTCAGATGGTATTTGGCCAAAATGCAGTGCTACCATTGGACTTCTTAATACCTACATTGAAAGTAGCACAAGAGCAGGAATGGACGGGTCATGAACTCTCCTCTAGACTATTTGACCTTGAACGATTAGGAGAAACAAGACTGAGGGCAGCTGCAGGGATATATGCAGCTAAGAAACGACAGAAGGCATACTTTGATGCCCATGTTAAGGATAAAGGTTTGAAGGCAAGCGACCTAGTACTAGTCTACACTTTGAAACAACATGCAAGGAAACTAGAGAAGAGAGGCTACGGACCCATGATCATTAATAGAATCTCAACAAGTGGAGCGGTGCAACTAGCCACATTAGAAGGCGATATTCTCCCGAGCTACATAAGCGGATGCAGAGTCAAGTTATATCAGGAACCTCTGACGGAAGAGATGCTAAGTCGACTCAACATTGCTAAGAAACGCAAAGAGGAAGAAAGACGAATTCGATAAGAAGCTCAAGCAGAAGCATTGGAACGCATCCAGAGAATGAAGTTGAGAAGACAGGGTAGAGAGCAACCTAGGACAGATGCATCTGCAGATCAAGGATGTCATGTGGCTATGTGTGAAATTTCAGGTATCAGCTCTCATAGGACAATTGATCAACATCCTTTTATAACCTTACAGATAGGACAAGGAAAGGGTGCAAGGACTGTAAGAGCCTTGATTGACTCAGGTGCAGCCACTAGTGCTGTTAAATTTTCTTACTATCAAAAGTTGAAATTAACTGTCAATCCTATAGAAGCATATCTCATAGGATTGGGAGGTGTGGAAACCCCTTGCATGGGCAAGGTGGAACTTCCCTCTACATTCAAGACGAAGTAATGACAGTCAAAGTACTAGTGTCAAGATGAGGACCTCACTGAGCCTCTTGTCTTGGGTCAGGACTGGATCTATGATCATGCAGTCAACCTAAACCTAAGGAGTGGACTTCTTTAGGTATGGGTAAATCATAGTCGAATTACAGTTGAATTGGAAAATGAGGCACTCAAGGAACTAGGTAAGGCACAAACTCCTGGTCCTTCCAGGGGCGCACATGAAGTTGACAATGCTATTCTTGTCCAAAACTGTATGATGCAAAAAGAGGATTGTCTCAACAACAGAGTCAAGGATAAGACGGCACTCCCTTCTTTTCCAAAGGCCAGAGGGATGCAGCAACCAAAGGCAGATCAAATACAGAAGGAGCAGAGTACTACCTATACTAGAGGCCAAAAAAACGTGCGAAGCAGAATGTCTCAGCCGTTGAAACAAGTGTGGGTGCGAAAAGGCGAACACCCTGTTGCGACCACGCCAACCCCACGGCCACAACCTCTTATTAGTAATCAACAACACGACACTAATAAGAAGTCTTTCATAAATTCTTCTGCAAAAGTGAAGTCTATTTGGGTACCCAAGAAGTCGATGAAGGCCAGCCCACAATCACGACAAATCTGGGTGCCTAAGGCTTGCTTGCGGGCTCAAATAGCTACACCGAGGCCACACCCGATACAACATGTTTCACTCACTCGAACATCCAATGCTCATTCTTATACATCATGCACGGACACATATTCTTCCATGAGCACAAGTAGAATCACTTGTAAATGGGTCCCTAAAAAGCCTCATTTTCAAGTAAATACTCCTATCAAACTCTCAAGAGTCTCCACAAAATCAAGATCAAAACCCATCCACTCCATTTGGCAACCTAAAACTTGTAATAAACCCCCGGACCCCAGTTGTAAATCCAGGCCCAACTACTAACTACATCACTCTCACACTACATCACTCCACTTAGCTCCTAGGTCTACCCAATTCCTAACTACACGCACAAGCACCGAGCACTTAATGACCTACTAATCTCTCCCGAACCTCATGTTAATGTTGTAATGGGGAAAAAAATGGTTCTATCTTGTCCTTTACAATGTTAACACATGTTTCTATATTCTCACAGAGTTAGGAGGCAAGAAGTAACATTGCAGATACGGCAAGAACTAGCTCCCAGGCTGGCACCAGCCCCCAAGTCGTGGACATTGAAAGTCTTCCCATTGAGGAGGAATTGAAGGAACGCCCAGTGGCATTGAGGGCATTACACGCCATCCCGATTCAGAATCCTCCACACGGGCACACAATGCCGGTCAGCAAAAACTCACATTAATTCAGTGATGTGGCGGGATCTCTGGGTGAAGGCACTTACATGTGGGAGGCCGAGATAGAATTCAATGGGCGCTGGGGCAGATATCACTTCTTCACCAGGGAATTTGAGAAACTACAAAATAATGAAGGGCTGAAACCTATATGGAAGAAGGCGGGACTCTACTATTACTTCAAATTCCAATTGCCAAAGCCCGACTTTCTAAGATGCTAATATTTGATTAGCACCCTCACTCTGAGCAAAGACAAAAAGGGATACAGCACCTTTGTCCTCCCATCTCTCACAAGGGGCAATGAGCTGAAGCGCTTCAGGCTAACCATCAATTTGGTAAGGGAAGCTCTAGACATGAAAGGAATGCACATTCCCACTGAGAAGGAGTCCATGGTCCCCGACAATATGAAGAACAAGAATCTGACGAAATTAAAGGACATGGTAGCAATGACACCAACGATTGCCATTCATTTGCGAATGGTCATGCAGCATTTCACATTCCCCACTCAGGAGAGGTTCACAATGCCACCCAAAAAGATATGGTTTAGTCTATACTTGGCCGACGCCTTCGATTTGACAATCAACATGCCCCACTGGATTATCGACCAAATCCACTTGGCTCATCAAAGGTGGTATAAAAAGCAAAAGTCTGTACAGTATGGATGCTGTGCCCTCACCAGGATTGTGTATAGATGTTTGGCGTATGATGTGCTTGTGCAAAGGGCACTCATGTGGACCAGGGTACAGGAGTTTCAACGCAGATTATCAACCGCAGGGCCACCCTCCAAGAAAATGAGAGGCGTCGTTCAGATGCCCTGTGCACAAGCCCGCAGTGCGACATTGACACTAGAGACAACTCCACGACTTCGAAGGCGGGTACAACCCTTCACTATCAGATTACCAAGACACAGCACTGATGGACCGAATCTGGTGTTCCCACCTGTACCAACGGACCTAGAGTTTCCTCACGGATTCACATTAGAAGACCTAACTGATGAGGAGGTAGCCAGAATAATCGAAGCTGTTAACGCGAAAGTTGAGGCAGAGCAAGCTAGTGGACAACAAACTGCTACAGACCAACCCCATCCCAGACAACCAGAGGTCGTCGATGTGGAGGGTGAAGAAGAAGAACAAGAGGAGGAACATGGTGGACAATCCGAGGAAGAAGAGCAGGAATATGATCAAGAAGCTATGCAAGTACTTGAGGGTGCCCCGGCTTATACGAAGGAATTGAAAAAGCTCTATGATACCATCAACAGGGTTCAAGAGCTACATAGACTGTCCCTCGCAACAGGAAAAGCTCTTATGAACCAAATCCTTGAGGAGGAAGGTGTAGACGAGCAATACCGCGCCACACTTGATATGATATCTGATGCTTTAGGAGTACCTGAGACGTTGCATACCGCCCTTGCACAATCACGAAGAACGGAGCGAAGATATGGCAGACGCCCCCCTCGATCAGGAAAACAGATGAATGTATTAGTATCAGAACCACAAGGAACATCCACAACCAAGGGCACTACACACATCATTTAGGATACTGAGGAAACCCATACATCAAGTGCACCTCCGTCACCCCCTTTGCCACCCCTGCCTCCAACTCCACCACATTCACCTCCCACTACCAGTGTAACCACTACTGTCACCGCCTCTGAGTCCACAACCCATACTGAAGCACAGACCATTAGTCAACCCACACAACCCACACACCCTATCTCCACCTCTCTTGTCTATATGGCCACTGACACAGTAATTCTAACCACAGCCACGGAAAACCTCATTCCCCCGATCACACTTCTTGGCAGTTCGTATTCACAATTGCACACACCACTGTACACTTTCACCACTATCACCGCACCCACAATTCCAATGTTCACAATCACTCCCACTACTGCATCCACTTTTGATTTTATGGACATATCACCCACCTCCGCACCTCTCCCTCCCCCCATACACCCACCATCTCCCATTCCCCCACCACCCACTTCACCATTTTCCAGCACCGCATCCACACTCCCCTTCCCCTTCCCCTTCCCTTCTGCATTCAACACCCTTCCCGCATCCACCCCTATTAATAATGTATTTAATAATATGTATCAATGTATGTCTCAACTACAATAGCACTACCAGCATCTTGATAACCAACATACGAGACTCTTCCGAAGCCATGAAGAACTTCAAGTACGATTCATTGATCTAGAAAGGGAAAAGTGGCTACTACAACAACAGTATGTCACTTTACAGGAACAACATGAGCAATTAGTAGCCAATCCACCCCAGTCAGATGCAGAAGAAAAACAACAAATGGATGATCTGCTACACTCCCAGATAATAGAGAATCTCAAGCTTCGATGCAACCTGTCCCTCTTACGCAAACACATGTCTACAGCACTCGAGGAGAATAAACGACTACAGAAACAAAACGAAGAAAACTTGGAAGCAGCAATGGAGGGTTCCCCACAGGAAATCGACCCAGATAGATTCAAGGCCATCCCCTCCGCGAATATGCAAATCGTGTTGGAAACCCATGCCGACCTCCTGGAAGCCCATGCAGCCTTAGAAAGAGAAAGAGATGACCTATTGAAGCAGCTGGCAACCCAGCAGGAGTCACCAAGCAAAGTCACAACCGCAGTTGACACGTTTGAAGAAGTCGAAAAACTCAGAGCAGAACTAGAAGAATTACGAAGTAAAGTCATGCAATACGAACGTCAACCCTCTCCCCTTGTAGAACCCGAACCTGAAGACTTAGTGCCAATTGAAGTAGAGGAAACGTTCGAAGACCCATACGTTCCCATGCCTGCACCAGGGGGCAAGCAAACAGAAGAGGGCATGGACACCATCGAGATCGAGGCTCTTGAATGGATGCAAAGGTTAGAGAAAGTGGCCACAACCCATGATGACAGAGTGGCAGTTCAGATAGCTTCTATGTCACGTTTGGAAGAGGTAGTCATAAAATCGGATTACTTTAGAAACCTCTCCCATCATAGGTGGATCGGCACATCCGACGATTTGTATGTTCCTTTCTGTGTCTTAATGGCAGATTACAATGCTGAAATCAAGCACCACACCTCAAAAGAACCAACCTCGGCTACAGAGTTTGCACCGGACGACATCCCAGCAAGTGCCAAGCAAGGAAATATACATCAACCTACGTGGAGGATTCGTCTGCTTGAAACCTATCCTGAGATGGTAAGGACATGGAATAACATGCCTTTGTATATCAAATACAACCCATGCTACTGCCCTGTCTTTCGAAGAAGGTCATGGCCGGAATACACAAAAACTGTGCTGACAACCAAAGGATGTGAGAAATGGCTCAATTATGTCTACTTAGCACCACCTACAGGCCAACCTACCATCAGCTATATGATTTCGACGATTTGGCATTGGAGAGTCCGGTTCAAAAATGTACCAGATGTCATGGCCCAAATGTGTCTTAAAATTTTTGAGCTCATGTTGGTCACCTTCAAGACCTTCAAGAATGTCAAAGAACCTCATCTGTCAACTCTTGGATTTAATGAAGGTAATTAGGACCTTGTCTACGACATGAGCACCACACCATCTGTTAATGTCGTATATGCATGGCATGCGCGTATAAAGTATGTACCAGCCTCCTTCAAACAGACGTTTGAAGAAATGTTTGTCACGAGATTCTGGGAATATCATTCAGAGATATTCATTCCCAGACCATCACATTTATTGCAGTTGTTTGCAGTGGAACAAGCTCTCCATTCAGAAAAGTTACGCATACCACATCTAGAGGTTCCCGGGCCGGTAGATTGGGATGCTCTACTCACGGACTTGGCCAAAGGGTTGAGAATTGCAGAACATCACTTAGCACAAGACGTTGTAGAATACTACATCCAACGACGCACCCAACAAGGGTCTGTCAGGGACGACAGACGAAAGAGAGGGGGGGTGTTGGAACTAAAGGACTCACAAGGCAAGGAAGCTTACGAAGGGAGTCAGAGAGAAGAGAAGGCACAAGCAGACAGAGTAGTCAATGACGATCTGGCAAGTAGGCCAATATTTTTTTTCAGGACACTAAAGCATATCAAAGAGGGGGACACACAAGGAGAAGGAGCAAGTAGGGAGCTCGAAGATGTGTATGTCAAATCGTTAGAAGAAATCCCTACAACAATAGTGATTTTCATCACTAAAAGCCATTGTAGATACCATTTCATATTTTTGTAGCTCCATTTTGTGCAAGACAAGGAGTCCTTGAGCTTGAGGAGCATTCGAAGTAGCTACCTACCAATTTTCATAATTTTTAGGCTTCGTTTGAGTCTTCAAATAGGCCCTAGAACCTAATTTTTAACTAGGTCGAACACTAGGTCTGGACACGGCCAAAACCTAGTCAAAAACTATAAATAGAGCTAGAGAGCTCATTTTTGAGTTAGCTTGTAATTGATTTGAACTTGTAAGAGCTTTTTAGAAGTAATCAAAAGAACTCCATTGCTTCTCACTCTTTGTCTTACCTTGTGTGCACGTGTGTGTGCATGTTAGTGTGCTTCGCACTCACGCACTTGTGCCTTCACTTGCTCGAGGATCCTCACATCTTCCCGGATTGACATTAAAGGAGGTGCTACTCATCACTGAGCTACATAGGGCGACTAGGCATAATTGATAGATCAAAAACAAGAATAATGATGCCTTGGTTAATGCTGATGAAATTCAAAAATGTGTATGCCACATGCTTAAAAACTTTGAGTATTGTCAGTATCATGCTGAGGATTTTACTGGTCATCTTTATTGTGAGATCGGGTATTGTCGCATAATGATTTAACCAAAATTCGATGGATCTCACCATGTATTCTTCAGTCGGTAAATAGTTGTGGGGTGGACTTGGAAGTAGTGGGTAATTCAACCATTGTTTATTGATCTTACCACTTTTTTGCATTTCCAAAAACTCTTGTGCATGACGTCGACGAGGCGTTGGGCAAAAAGAAGGATTTACTTGTAATAAATATGGTGCTGCTTGCCAGTGCACCTGCAAAGTAGGATTCTTTTCCAAAAATTTTCTTCTCCAAACTGGTTTGTGTTGCCTCAAATTCCTCTTGAGTGTAAGTGAAGGTGTTTTCTTTGAAGTTCAACTGATCATCCGGATCTTTTTGTGTGGTCTGCTTTACATAGCGACGTGTTTGCTCTTTCAATAGCCCATAAGGTATGTTGAATGGCTTTATGACCTGATCCAAGTCTTTGCCTTTAATCTTTGCCTCCTTCATTACTTTGACTACTTCATTTTCAAAATTTTCTGTCAACCGGGACACCAATAGTGCCCTTTCCTTCTGACCTATTTCTGCAGTATACGACATGGGATGATCATCACAAGGTTCCGTCGTCTACTCTTTTACTGGTGAATGATAGATCAGGGGAGATAGAGGATGTGCCTCTACCTCGTCA
Organism: Ceratopteris richardii; assembly: GCA_020310875.1. Lineage (NCBI taxonomy): Eukaryota > Viridiplantae > Streptophyta > Polypodiopsida > Polypodiales > Pteridaceae > Ceratopteris > Ceratopteris richardii. The sequence goes on from CM035428.1 coordinate 151,554,267, forward strand.
ATAGGATTTCCTTGTTGCGGCTCTACTGGTGTCCTGATTGTGTCTTGTTGTTTTATTTGAGCTTCTAATTGTGCAATGAGTTCTTCCTTTTCTTTGATTTCATTGAGGGCCATTGTTACCGTGTTTTTGTCCATCAAAAGTTTGTGGCCAATGGCTGCTATTCGGTCGGTGTCTTCATTATAAACTACTAAAAGTTTGTCTTCAACAGATTTCCATTGCGTTTTGAGTTCATTAGTGTCATGCATATACCTTTTTTCCCATTCTTCTCTGATGGTTTGCTCTTGTTTCAGCCAACTTTCATATTTTGCGATCTCGTCTTCTCATACTTTCGTTTCTGTTGCGATTGTCTCTCATGCTTCTATAGGTTAGTTGTACATTATGGCATGCATAAGTTCCTTATTCCTATTTTGTAGATTGTCGGTTACTTCTATGTATACCTTAATCTGAGTTTCTAACAGGTTACTTCTAGCATTTATTCTTTCCTTTTCTGCTTAAGTAGCTTCGCACTTTCTCTGTAGCTCTATGAGTTGATCTTGGATTTTTTGCTTTTGCTCGATTAGTGTGGTGCATTGTTCCATGACTTCTTTAACTTTTGATTCCTTGGCTGAGAGTGCCTGTTGAACTTGAATTAAGGTTGCCGAAAAATTTTCACTCATCACTTGGAAGTGGCTTCTCTCTCTCATAGCCTTGTCATAATCTGCATCTACGTTTAACCATGTTTTAGGTAGGCTAGGTTCTTCACCTATGGTAGCATCTTTTCCTTGTGCCACATATAGTGTTGTGTCATGGGGCTGCCGAATATGGAGTTGTATCATTGGTTCAGCCTCTTTGGTTATTCCCTTACCTTGTGGCGTATCGTCGGGAATTTCAATCATAGCTTTGTCCATATTTTGTTGTGATAGCCTTTCTTTTTCCAGGTTCATTTGTAATTCTCCTTTATTGGTGCTACCACATCTATTTTTGGTGTAGATGATTGTTGCAGAGCAAAGAGAGCACAAGGCAGAGAAAAAGAAGGGCCCCAAAATTTTTCCGATTTGGACACCCAATATTTGTATTATAACCATTCTTGTAACATAACTTCCATTGTAAATGCACTAGAGGAGTCCTCTAGATGCATCCCCACAGAAGATTAGAAGCTTACCCATGCTTAGTAAGAAATTAGTTTTTTAGTGAATAAAGTGATGGTCTCTTGTGTGAAAGGACCATTTTTAGGGCACATGTATATAAGTCAATTGGTGACTCTTTGTAAAGACTTTTTGGCCATTGTGAGAATCAAGAGCACAAAAATTCGAATTTGTGTCTTCTCCTCTCTATATCATCTTCTTTGTGAGCTTGTACGCATGTGTGTTGCTTGAAAAGAGTGTTAGAAAGTGTTGTCTATCCATGAAAGTGCTTGTTTGTTGTGGTTAAGGTGTGTGTGAAGTGTAGGAAGTGTTGAAGTGTAGGAAGGTCATTCCTGCGACTCAGTATTTTGCTCATAACTTGAAGTAGAAGGATCAGAATTGAGTGAAAATACCACCATTGGATGCGTCTTCTTGAGAGCTTCAAAAAGCATATGCTTTTTGCTATATTTGGAGTTTGGAGGTGAGAGAAAAGCTCAATTTACTGTTGGATGCTGCACCAAGTGTCACGACACCATGACTGACAGTTGAAGCTTGATTGGAATAGTCTTTGCCTTGTTTGCACTCTTTGAGTAACTCATTTGCATTGATCATCATTTGAATGCATGTCTTCATACACTCGGCTAGGTTTTGATACTCATCGGATTGATAATTAAAGCGTGAATCCCCACTATATGCACTTGAGGGGGATTGAGGTATAGTCTCTTTCTCCACAAGTCCCTAAGTTGGTTCTTAGGTACACACATTTTTTGGCGCCGTTGCCAAGGAGTGTCGAATCAAACCGAGGCATTCGTGTGATGGTAAGTAGCTTTTTGCATTGAAGTGAGTGGAGGAATGGTGATTTTCTCTTCTTTGGTGAGTCACATTCACCCACACTTATTACTTCTCACTCTTGGAGTGTGTGTAGTAAGTTGTTAGTTTAGGGAAGTGAGTGGAGTGAGTAGAGTAGGAGGAGGAAGGGAGTAGCTAGGAAATTAGAGTAGCTTTTAACCTTTGTCTTGTTGGTCTTGGTAGTTAGGAGAATTTTTTCAAAAAGTATAAAACCCAAAAACTGCTCATTGTTCAAATTACTTGTCTCTCGAACAAGTATCGCGAAAGTCTGCAGTTGAGTATCGTGTTTGGAGATCGGGGTGACTGAGCTACGCAGGCAAGTAGGAGTGGTTGGAGAGTTGAAAGAGAGTTTCCAAGGTAAGCACATTCATCATTCAATCATCATTCCCAACTAAAATAAACATTTCAGTAGAAGAACCTGCGGGAAGTATCGTGAAAGGTTAGACAGGGAAAAAGAGAGTGTATTTTGGTGATCCAATTGAGAGGAGAGGGTAGATGCACTCTAATAACATGTTTAGGTACTCAAAATCCAAATAACACTTGTAAAAAATTGGAAAAAGGCCAAGTATCGTGTTCTCCCGTGGTTGAGGTATCGCGATACCTAGGTATCATGAACTCCTGTGGTGGAGTATCGCGATACTTGAACTAGTCGAATATCGTATATCATTGAGAAATCCTCACGATACTTGTCATATATCACGTATCGTGAAATTCAGACCACAATACTCGTTGAGTATCGTGTATCGTGAATCTCTGATCGTGATACCTGGGTAATATCGTGTATCGTGAGGGTAACTCTTCGCGATATTTGTCAAGTATCGAGTATCGTTGAGAATTTCTCACGATACTTGTTGGATATCGCATATCGTGTATCGTGAAATTCAGATTGAGATACTCGTCGAGTATCGTGTATCGTGAGTTTTGGATCGCGATACTTGCTAGATATCATATATCACGGAGACTATTTTCCCGATACCCGACGAGTATCGAGTATCGTCTTGAACTGCCTCGCGATACTTGTCATGTATCGAGTATCTTCATTTTCTCGGTGAATATCGTGTATCGTGTATCACAAGATCTCTGATCGTGATACCTGTCAAGTATCGAGTATCGTGTACCCGACTATCGAGTATCATCTTCATCCAAGTGTCGTATATAGTCTTTTGTGAGATATCATGTATCATCTGGTTCAAAGGTCGAGTATCATGGTACCCTTCTAGTGTGTCAGATATCGAGTATCGTGAACTTTTTGGGGTCAAGTATCGTGACTTGAGGTTTCACAGTTAGTCCTTTCCCAACCAAATTTGTCTAGAATTTTGACCCTTACTGAAGAACTCTAGAAGCTAGAGGTTGGCTAAGAATAAACAGAACTTTAAAGTGAATGAACCTGAGATCTCGGAGAACCCTAGGAAGCCAAAGAAGTGTGATCTCTTCAGTGCAAAGTGTAGCGGAACCAAGTAGCCGCTCACATTATTCTGAAACCTCTAGTGAGTAAGAGGAAGAAATTCCTATGGCTTCAAAGGATATGCAAAACACTATACCAATGATTGGCATGATGTCAATTATTGAGGGAGAATATCGGACATCTTTAGAATATGTGACCACCAATCATTATGAGATACCCATATACCTAGATGGACTAAACCGATCAGTGGCCGGACTGAAGAAAGCTTTAGATGCTTACATAGTGCCTAGGCCAGCAGTTAAGTATGCAGGAGGAGTTTATATGGAGAAAAGGGATATCCAGTATGTTGCTACAAAACATCCTGAAAACATCAATGAACTTGGGGAAGAAAACAATGCCCCAAACCTTAATGAAGGCGGCAATGAAGAGCAAGTGACCACTCCTAGAGGGAGATCTACTGTTGTTAGGGTTTGGAGAGGAGACCTGGTTCCCCAAGATGACTCCTTAATGGATGTGTTTTTGATCAATGGAATGGAGCCTCTCCTCAGAGCACACTCTTCATTATGGGAAGCAACCCCTAATCCAATCACTGTCTATGAGTTACAAGATCCTGACTTCCCCACCATCATCACGTATTTGGATAAAAACCCGAGAAGGTTTTGGCCCCTAACAGAGTCAGAAAGAGCCGGGTTGAAATATCAAAACATTCCAATGTTTCCCCCGAGGGACCAAGCCACTACTTCACAAAACCCACATGGAACCTCTCAGAATAATTCATTCCAACAGTCAGGACAAACACAACAAACACATATTCCGGTCAGACCACACGTACAGTTTGCTATGCCTGCAAATAACCCCCACTATCGGCCTCAACCACCTGTTGACCCATGGAATGGAATTCCTGCCCCAGTTAGACCACCTGTAGCAAGAGGACCTGGTATACCCATTGGAAGACCCGTTTTCCCTGTGATGCCTAGACCGCCTGAAGTAGGAAGAAGATTAAGGCCAATTCAAGTTGCCAAATGCATGAGAAACCACTATAATGGCTCTAGGGAACCTTACAATCATATAGCTGAATTTAAGCAAGTAATCAAAGCCGAACAAGTAGAAGATTTCTTGATCCAATATGAATCTTTTGGTCTAACTTTGACGGACAAAGCTCTAGCTTGGTTCCAGACATTAGATCCTAATAATTTTCAAAACATGGAACAAGTCTATCAAAAAATGATTGAGGAATTCACTAAGTCTGGAATTAAAAACAACTCGTCATCGTTGATTCATAGCTTTAAGCAAGCTCCTACGGAATCAGTGAGACTGGCAGCAAGAAGATTCAAGCAGTATGTGGATAGGTGTTAGGTGGAAGAGAGACCTACTCAAAACAAAATGGTGTCATTATTTTTGGAAAGATTATTGAATGGATCATTAAGATCTTTGGTATACGTGAAAAGAGTTCAAACCTTGCAAGAACGTATGAAAGAATGTATTGACCCAGAGGACAATCTAGCAGAGGATCTAAAAATACCTCAAGATAGTATCAAAAGTGCAGATTCAGCTAGCAGCACATCAAACCCTAAGAAAAATGTAGCAGAAATAGCCGACTTAGTAGGAAAGAAGTTGAACGTTCAGGGACAGAGGAGCTACCCCAACAACCCAATGAGAGTGCCCATGCTTAGAAGATGTATGCATTGTGGAGGTGATCATCCATCTCATTTGTGCACTAGGGGAGTAGTCCCACCACCTGCTTATGCTTACAATAGACCACCCATTCCGGGCCCTCTACAATATTGCAGCATAGAACAAAAGTATACAAATCATGGCACGGAAAACTGTCCTTACAATAGGCAATCAAGACCTGTACAACCTATCATGAGACCTTACGGATACCCTCAGAGAGATCAAGGAGGTGAAGCCTTTAGATATCCCGCATATCAGCAGCAAGCACCTGTACCATGACCATATGCTTATCAAGGGTACACTCAACCACAACCGGTGTTAGGACAACACCACCCCATCCTCAGAATGTTGTCTCAGTGAAAGTAGCTCGACATGAAGAAAACCTAGAGAGAGCAATAGTACCAGGCACACCCTTAGCTAGTAACGAATCATACGACCCATCTTATGACCATAGTCAAGGAGATTATTCCACTTATGAGAGCTCTATGATAGAATATGGACAAATGTACGAACCATATGCCTATGGCATGGAAGTGTCGGATAGTTCCTACGGATATGAGTAGGACTATGTGTCATTGATGTACACAGCCCCTAGGGCATCCATACCCCCCCGACCTATGAACAGACCGCATGTACCTAGAGGACCATGTTATAGATGTGGAGTTTATCATTATATTAGAGAATGTACACTACCAAACCCACCACCACTACAACGAGTCTGGGAAGGATACTGTAGTGATTGTGGTAAAGAACACCTTTTCAGAGATTGCCCCAAGAACCCCAACAAAGTTAACTCTAACGTGCAGATTAATTAGATAGAAGTGATAGAGTCATCAGCGAGTGATTAGGAGTACACTGTGCCATTGAAAGCAATAACAAAAGCTAAAGCTAGAGAGACCCCAGAAAAAACTGAAGAAAATAATCAACCTAACAGACGAATGAATATACCTGAACCCCAAGTAGCTAAAGACTCGGAAGAGCCTGAGAAAAGTGTTACAAGTAAACAAACATAGAGATGGAAGAACCGTAGAGATAGGATGAAGGAAAAGAAACTACAACAAAAGAAGGAAAATGAAAAGAGTGAACAAAATCCAAAAGAGAAACAAGAAGAGGAAGAAGAAATTCGGAAAGGAAAGTCAAAAAAAGAAGAGGTAGGATCAGTTTTAGCAAACCCCATGCTTGAAGAATTAGCCATGTGGATTCAGGCATACAAAGCATGAATAAGAGCAGGACCTACCATTGAACAACATGAAAGAGAATATCCTAGAGGTGACCTAGAGAAAGAAAGGTTGGAGATATGTAAGAAATTAATTGAAGTAGCTCAACAGACCTTAGAAAAACATGTTGTTCAATTACCCAACTCGCGAATTCCCGAAAGAGAATTCCAAGAGTGTGTCATCCCTAAGGACCCCGAGAAACCCGAAGCAAGTGAGACACATAATGGAAATTTCTACGAGGATAAAAGGGAAGGATCCATTGTTCCCGAAGTAGAAGGGGAATGGCCTAAAGATTTGTGGGCAAGAGTCCAAGAAGACCGGTGGAAGAAACTGGAAGGAATAGAACCACCCTTTGAGGAGTTTGAAGCAGAAGGTGGAATAGACGATTCGATACCTGAACTAAATTCAGAGGGATTATTACAAATAGACCAAACTGACAAGGATAATGACAGTATAAGGGTCTTGCCAAATTACACAGGAGAGTATGAACATAATTCGAAATTATATTGTATTCCCTCGATAAGGAAAAATAAACCGAACCCATCAGTCAAAACATCGGATATCATACAACACCTTAAAAAGGTAAAAATCCCTTGTACTCTGACATTGGAAGAACTGTTAAGGATCAAACCACATTTGAAGGAGAAACTGACCAACCAATTGGAGATCAAGGTGGAAGAAAAGGAGATGTCTCATGAAGTAAACACAGTAAAAATCCCAGTCGATAAGGTTGGAGATTTTAGTGAGGGAGATGAAGGAAAGACGTGCCTTCCAATTACCTATAGAGGTTACACTACTAAGCCATCTTAGATTCTGGAGCTGGAGTAGGAATAGCAACTAAAGAAATCTGGGAGAAATGGGGAAAACCAGCTCTAAGACCAGCACGCATGAAGATACAAATGGCAGACGGACACACTCAACGACCCTTAGGATTATTGGAACGGGTAGTTTTTACCACTTGCGGAGTTGAGTTCGAACACACCTTAGCGATATGTCAATTTGAAAGGCCTAGCAATTATGAAATGATACTTGGAAGACCTTTCATGAGACAACTAAAGCTAGTGCAAGATTGGGGAAAAGATCCGGTCTACTTAGAGCATGAAGGAACCACCACAAGAATAAATCTCCACACATATACATATCAAGATGTTCCCCCCTTACAATGAAATCAGATTCACAAGTCCATTCATAGTATAGGTTCAAGTGATCAATCGTGGATGAATGAAGACACTCACCTATGGATATGCCACACTGCAAAAAAGGAAGAGGATAGGAGGAAAGGATGGCAGCAAAGGCAAGGAGTTTCTAGATCTATACAAGATCCAGCCTATATGCCTCAAATATTCTTAGATGAAGAATTTGAACCTCATGGTTGGATGGAGATTTTAGCTACTCTCGATGTTTGTGTAAACGAAGAAGTGATAACCATGAATGAAATCATTGATGAGGAAGGATATGACGTTAGTCTATACATGGTAATTCTTCAAGAGACTGAAGAAGGGGAAGTGTTCATATGACAACAAAGAACAGACCAAGAGAATAGTAGTAACCTTAGAGGAAGGAGAAGAACGATGTACTTTTAGGACATGATGTCTCTATGGAGGAAGAACAAGAATTAATACCCCTCATAAGGGAATACAGGGATGTCTTTGCCTGGACATATAAGGATTTGAAAGGAGTAGATCCATCTATATGTGCAAATAGAATCCCTATGACATCTGAAGCTAAACCTTCCAAACAAAGACCTTACACATATAACGATGTTTACTCAGCAAAGATTAAAGAAGAGATAGGTAAACTGTTAGATGCTGGGTTCATTTACGAGATCGAACACACGGAATGGGTATCACCTTTGGTGGTCGTACCGAAAAAGAATGGTAAGTTAAGAGTATGCATAAATCTGAAAAAAGTAAATGCTACCACCATTAGAGATAGTTACCCATTACCCATCACGGACCATCTTTTGGAAAGAGTGGCAAGGAAGGAAGTTTATAGTTTTTTGGACGGCTTTTCAAGTTATAATTAGGTAGCTATTGCTCGTGAGGACCAGCATAAAACAGCATTTGCAACTGAATGGGGAGTGTAGGCCTTTAGGGTTATGCCTTTTGGCCTAACCAATGCCCCATCCACTTTCCAAAGATTGATGTGCCATGTATTCAAGGAGTTCCTGAGAAAGAGTATGGAGGTATACATGGATGATTTATGCACTTGTTCAGCTATACGATGAGAGCATATCCCTGAACTAGGAAAGATCTTTGCCAAATGTCGACAATATAGAGTATCAAGTATCGAGTATCGATACATCATCATTTTCTCGGTGAATATCGTGTATCGTGTATCACAAGATCTCTGATTGCCATACTTGTCAAGTATCGAGTATCGTATACCCGAGTATTAAGTATCATCTTCATCCAAGTGTCGTATATCGTCTTCTGTGAGATATCGTGTATCGTCTGGTTCAAAGGTCGAGTATCGTGGTACCCTTCTAGTGTGTCAGATATCGAGTATCGTGAACTTTTTGGGGTCAAGTATCGTGACTTGAGGTTTCACAGTCAGTCCTTTCCCAACCAAATTTGTCTAGAATTCTGACCCTTACTAAAGAACTCTAGAAGCTAGAGGTTGGCTAAGGTTAAACAAAACTTTAAAGTGAATGAACCTGAGATCTCAAAGAACCCTAGGAAGCCAAAGAAGTGTGATCTCTTCAGTGGGAAGTGTAGCCGAACCAAGTAGCCCCTCACATTATTCTGAAACCTCTAGTGAGTAAGAGGAAGAAATTCCTATGGCTTCAGAGGATATGCAAAACATTGTACCAATGATTGGCATGATGTCAATTATTGAGGGAGAATATCGGACATCTTTAGAATATGTGACAACCAATCACTATGAGATACCCATATACCTAGATGGACTAAACCGATCAGTGGCCAGACTGAAGAAAGCTTCATATGCTTACATAGTGCCTAGGCCAGCAGTTAAGTATGCAGGAGGAGTTTATATGGATAAAAGGGATATCTAGTATGTTGTTACAAAACATCCTGAAAACATCAATGAACTTGGGGAAGAAAACAATGCCCCAAACCTTAATGAAGGCGGGAATGAAGAGCAAGTGACCACTCCTAGAGGGAGATCTACTGTTGTTAGGGTTTGGAGAGGAGACCTGGTTCCCCAAGATGACTCCTTAATGGATGTGTATTTGATCAATGGAATGGAGCCTCTCCTTAGAGCACACTCTTCATTATGGGAAGCAAACCCTAATCCAATCACTCTCTATGAGTTACAAGATCCTGACTTCCCCACCATCATCACATATTTGGATAAAAACCAGAGAAGGTATTGGCCCCTAATAGAGTCAGAAAGAGCCGGGTTGAAATATCAGAACATTCCAGTGTTTCCCCTGAGGGACCAAGCCACTACTTCACAAAACCCACATGGAACCTCTCAGAATAATTCATTCCAATAGTCAGGACAAACACAACAAACACATATTCCGGTCAGACCACACGTACAGTTTGCTATGCCTGCAAATAACCCCCACTATCGGCCTCAACCACCTGTTGACCCATGGAATGGAATTCCTGCCCCAGTTAGACCACCTGTAGCAAGAGGACTTGGTATACCCATTGGAAGACCCGTTTTCCCTGTGATGCCTAGACCGCCTGAAGTAGGAAGAAGATTAAGGCCAATTCAAGTTGCCAAATGCATGAAAAACCACTATAATGGCTCTAGCGAACCTTACAATCATATAGCTGAATTTAAGCAAGTAATCAAAGCCGAACAAGTAGAAGATTTCTTGATCCAATATGAATCTTTTGGTCTAACTTTGACGGACATAGCTCTAGCTTGGTTCCAGACATTAGATCCTAATAATTTTCAAAACATGGAACAAGTCTATCAAGAAACGATTGAGGAATTCACTAAGTCTGGAATTAAAAACAACTCTTCATCGTTGATTCATAGCTTTAAGCAAGCTCCTACAGAATCAGTGAGATTGACAGCAAGAAGATTCAAGCAGTATGTGGATAGGTGTCTAGTGGAAGAGAGACCTACTCAAAACAAAATGGTGTCATTATTTTTGGAAAGATTATTGAATGGATCATTAAGATCTTTGGTATACGTGAAAAGAGTTCAAACCTTGCAAGAATGTATTGACCTAGAGGACAATCTAGCGGAGGATCTAAAAATACCTCAAGATAGTATCAAAAGTGAAGATTCAGCCAGCAGCACATCAAACCCTAAGAACCATGTAGAAGAAATAGCTAACTTAGTAGCAAATAAGTTGAACGTTCAAGGACAAAGGAGCTACCCCAACAACCCAATGAGAGTGCCCATGCTTAGAAGATGTATGCATTGTGGAGGTGATCATCCATCTCATTTGTGCACTAGGGGAGTAGTCCCACCACCTGCTTATGCTTACAATAGACCACCCATTCCGGGCCCTCTACAATATTGCAGCATAGAACAAAAGTATACAAATCATGGCACGGAAAACTATCCTTACAATAGGCAATCAAGACCTGTACAACCTGTCATGAGACCTTACGGATACGGTCAGAGAGATCAAGGAGGTGAAGCCTTTAGATATCCCGCATATCAGCAGCAGGCACTTGTACCACGACCATATGCTTATCAAGGGTACACTCAACCACAACCGGTGTTAGGACAACAACCACCCCATCCTCAGAATGTTGTCTCAGTGAAAGTAGCTCGACTGGAAGAAAACCCAGAGAGAGCAATAGTACCAGGCACACCCTTAGCTAGTAACGAATCATACAACCCATCTTATGACCATAGTCAAGGAGATTATTCCACTTATGAGAGCTCTATGATAGAATATGGACAAATGTACGAACCATGTGCCTATGGCATGGAAGTGCGGGATAGTTCCTACGGATATGAGCAGGACTATGTGTCATTGATGTACACAGCCCCCAGGGCATCCATACCCCCCCGACCTTTGAACAGACCGTCTGTACCTAGAGGACCATGTTATAGATGCGGAGATTATCATTATATCAGAGAATGTACACTACCAAACCCACCACCACCACAGCGAGTCTAGGAAGGATACTGTAGTGATTGTGGTAAAGAACACCTTTTCAGAGATTGCCCGAAGTACCCCAACAAAGTTAACTCTAACGTGCAGATTAATGTGATAGAAGTGATAGAGTCATCAGGGAGTGATAAGGAGTACGCTGTGCCATTGAAAGCAATAACAAGAGCTAAAGCTAGAGAGACCCCAGAAAAAACTAAAGAAAATAATCAAGCTGACAGAGGAATGAATATACCTGAACCCCAAGTAGCTGAAGACTCGGAAGAGCCTGAGAAAAGTCTTACGAGTAAACGAACACAGAGATGGAAGAGCCGTAGAGATAGGATGAAGGAAAAGAAACTACAACAAAAGAAGGAAAATGAAAAGAGTGAACAAAATCCAAAAGAGAACCAAGAAGAGGAAGAAGAAATTCGGAAAGGAAAGTCAAAAAAAGAAGAGGTAGGATCAGTTTTAGCAGACCCCATGCCTGAAGAATTAGCCATGTGGATTCATGCATACAAAGCAGGAATAAGAGGAGGACCTACCATTGAACAACATGAAAGAGAATATCCTAGAGGTGACCTAGAGAAAGAAAGGTTGGAGATATGTAAGAAATTAATTGAAGTAGCTCAACAGACCTTAGAAAAACCTGTTGTTCAATTACCCAACTCGTGAATTCTCGAAAGAGAATTCCAAGAGTGTGTCATCCCTAAGGACCCCGAGAAACCCGAAGCAATTGAGACACATAATGGAAATTTCTGCAAGGATAAAAGGGAAGGATCCATTGTTCCCAAAGTAGAAGGGGAATGGCCTAAATATTTCTGGGCAATAGTCCAAGAAGACCGATGGAAGAAAGTGGAAGGAATAGAACCACCCTTTGAGGAGTTGGAAGCAGGTGGAATAGACGATTCGATACCTGAACTAAATTCAGAGGGATTACTACAAATAGACCAAACTGACAAGGATAATGACAGTATAAGGGTCTTGCCAAATTACACAGTAGAGTACGAACATAATTCGGAATTATATTGTATTCCCTCGATAAGGAAAAAAGAACCGAACCCATCAGTCAAAACATCGGATATCATACAACACCTTAAAAAGGTAAAAATCCCTTGTACTCTGATGTTGCCAGAACTGTTAAGGATCAAACTACATTTGAAGGAGAAACTGACCAACCAATTGGAGATCAAGGTGGAGGAAAAGGAGATGTCGGATGAAGTAAACACAGTAAAAATCCCATTCGATAAGGTTGGAGATTTTAGTGAGGGTTATGAAGGAAACACGTGCCTTCCAATTACCTATAGAGGTTACACTACTAAAGCCATCTTAGATTCTAGAGCTGGAGTAGGAATAGCAACTAAAGAAATCTGGGAGAAATGGGGAAAACCAGCTCTAAGACCAACACGCATGAAGATACAAATGGCAGACGGACACACTCAATGACCCTTAGGATTATTGGAATGGGTAGTTTTTACCACTTGCGGAGTTGAGTTCGAGCACACCTTAGCGATATGTCAATTTGAAAGGCCTAGCAATTATGAAATGATACTGGGAAGACCTTTCATGAGACAACTAAAGGTAGTGCAAGATTGGGGAAAAGACGCAGTCTATCTATGGCATGAAGGAACCACCACAAGAATAAATCTCCACACATATACATATCAAGATGCTCCCCCCTTACAATGAAATCAGATTCACAAGGAGGAAGATAACCAGTCGATTCATAGTATAGGTTCAAGTGATCAATCATGGATGAATGAACACACACACCTATGGATATGCCACACTGCAAAAAAGGAAGAGGATAGGAGGAAAGGATGGCAGCAAAGGCAAGGAGTTGCTAGATCTGTACAAGATCCAGCCTATATGCCTCAAATATTCTTAGATGAAGAATTTGAACCTCATGGTTGGATGGAGATTTTAGCTACTCTCGATGTTTGTGTAAACGAAGAAGTGATAACCATGAATGAATGCATTGATGAGGAAGGATATGACGTTAGTCTATACATGGTAGTTCTTCCAGAGGCTGAAGAAGGGGAAGTGATAGAAAAGGAATGGAAGGAGGACTATGAGCGCATTGAAATGGAGCAAGAGCAAATGGAAATAGAAAGTGGAAATCAAGAAGTAAGTGTCATAGCTAATGAAATAAATCAAGAACCAACACAGGAAGAGGAGCTTGGGTTAGATAAAGCAAAAAATGACGAAGAAAACAAGCCACAAGATCAGTTTGAAGTGCCTACCCACTTCAAAAAATATGAGGTAGAAGAGAGGAGAATTGCTATTTAAATGCCAAAACGCGAAGCACAGCCAGGAATAGCATATGACAACAAAGAACAGACCAAGAGAATAGTAGTAACCTTAGAGGAAGGAGAAGAACGATGTACTTTTAGGACAGGATGTCTCTATGGAGGAAGAACAAGAATTAATACACCTCATAAGGGAATACAGGGATGTCTTTGCCTGGACATATAAGGATTTGAAAGGAGTAGATCCATCTATATGTGCAGATAGAATCCCTATGACATCTGAAGCTCAACCTTCCAAACAAAGACCTTACACATATAACGATGTTTACTCAGCAAAGATTAAAGAAGACATAGATCAACTGTTAGATGCTGGGTTCATTTACGAGATTGAACACACGGAATGGGTATCACCTTTGGTGGTCGTACCGAAAAAGAACGGTAAGTTAAGAGTATGCATAAATCTGAAAAAAGTAAATACTGCCACCATTAGAGATAGTTACCCATTACCCATCACGGACCATCTTTTGGAAAGAGTGGTAGGGAAGGAAGTTTATAGTTTTTTGGACGGCTTTTCACATTATAATCAGGTAGCTATTGCTCCTGAGGATCAGCATAAAACAGCCTTTACAACTGAATGGGGAGTGTAGGCCTTTAGGGTTATGCCTTTCGGCCTAACCAATGCCCCAGCCACTTTCCGAAGATTGATGTGCCATGTATTCAAGGAGTTCCTGAGAAAGAGTATGGAGGTATACGTGGATGATTTATGCACTTATTCAGCTATACGATGAGAGCATATCCCTGAACTAGGAAAGATCTTTGTAAAATGTCGACAATATAGAGTATGCATCAACCCAAAAAAATGTGTCTTCATGGTTCGACAAGGAAAGATATTAGGACATATTGTCTCTAAAAATGGAATTTCAACTAATGAAGACAACATCAAAGTGATTCTGGATTTGCCAAGACCAAAGACTACGAAGGAAGTCCAAGCATTTATGGGACATTGGAGATACTTCCGAAGATTTATACATATGTATGCCATAATTGCTAGACCTCTTTATGCATTATTGACTCAGTTTAACTGGACTGAAGAATGTGAAAAAGCCTTTAACGAATTAAAGAGTCAATTGAGTTCAGCACCAATCCTTCGAGTACATAATTGGAACAAGCCATTTCACATTCATGTAGATGCTTCCAAGTTTGCCATTGGTTGCATCTTAGCTCAACCTGCAGATACAGGAAAGTTAGACCACCTGTATCGCGGCATTTCCCTCTCTCCCACCATCCCCTCGACCCCTCCAACCCCACTGTCCCCTCCTCTTTTCCCCCACCACCCCCGTGGCCCCCACCATCACCTCGACCCCCTCCAACTCCACCAGCCCTCCTGTTTTCCCCCACCACCCTTGCGGCCCCACCCTCACCCCGACCCCCTCCAACTCCACCAGCCCTCCTGTTTTCCCCCACCACCCCTGCAGCCCCACCCTAACCCCGACCCCCTCCAACCCCACTATCCCCTCGCGGCCCCCACCATCACCTCGACTCCTCCAACCCCACCGTCCCTTCCTCTTTTCCCCCACCACCCCCGCAGCCCCCACCATCACCCCGACCCCCTCCAACTCCACCAGCCCTCCTGTTTTCCCCCACCACCCCTGCGGCCCCACCCTCACCCCGACCCCCTCCAACCCCACTGTCCCCTCGCGGCCCCCACCATCACCTCGACCCCCTCCAACTCCACCAGCCCTCCTGTTTTCCCCCACCACCCCTGCGGCCCCACCCTCACCCCAACCCCCTCCAACCCCACTGTCCCCTCCTCTTTTCCCCCACCACCCTCGCGGCCCCCACCATCACCTCGACCCCCTCCAACTCCACCAGCCCTCCTCTTTTCCACCACCACCCCACAAGCCCTCCACCACTCACCCCACGGCCCTCCACCACACCACCACCACCCCACAGCCCTCCACCACACCACCACCACCCCACAGCCCTCCACCACTCCACACCACCACCACCCCACAGCCCTCCACCACTCCACACTACCACCACCCCATAGCCCTCCACCACTCCACACCTCCACCACTCCACACCTCCACCACTCCACACCTCCACCACTCCACACCTCCACCACTCACCCCACGGCCCTCCACCACTCCACACCACCACCACCACCCCACAGCCCTCCACCACTCCACACCACCACCACCCCACCGCCCTCCACCACTCCACACCACCACCACCCCATAGCCCTCCACCACTCCACACCACAACCACCCCACAAGCCCCCACAGCCCTCCACCACTCCACGCCACCACCACCCCTCAGCCCTCCACCACTCCACACCACCCCACAGCCCTCCACCACACCACCACCACCCCACAGCCCTCCACCACACCACCACCACCCCACAGCCCTCCACCACTCCACACCACCACCACCCCATAGCCCTCCACCACTCCACACCACCCCACAGCCCTCCACCACTCCACACCACCACCACCCCACAGCCCTCCACCACTCCACACCACCACCACCCCACAGCCCTCCACCACCCCACACCACCACCACCCCACAGCCCTCCACAACTCCACACCACCACCACCCCTCAGCCCTCCACCACTCCACACCACCCCACAGCCCTCCACCACATCACCACCACCCTACAGCTCTCCACCACTCCACACCACCACCACCCCACAGCCCTCCACCACTCCACACCACCACCACCCCACAGCCCTCCACCACTCCACACCACCCCACAGCCCTCCACCACACCACCACCACCCCACAGCCCTCCACCACTCCACACCACCCCACAGCCCTCCACCACACCACCACCACCCCACAGCCCTCCACCACACCACCACCCCACGGCCCTCCACCACTCCACACCACCCCACAGCCCTCCACCACACCACCACCACCCCACAGCCCTCCACCACACCACCACCACCCCACAGCCCTCCACTCCTCCACAACCCCCCCACAAACCCCACAAATCCTACATTTTTCCACGACCTTACATAATGCTTTCATACAGTTTGGATGGACATTTGGAGGATCATTGCTCAACCAAACCCTGATGAGTACTTTCCATTGGTGCAATAATAACTTTGAAGTCTTGGATCAATTTTTTACCACACCCCAAAAACTCCCACAACTTCCCATAACTCACCCCTATTCCCACCCAACCAACAAACCCCACAAACCCCACACAACTCCACACAACTCCACATCCCTCCACAACCCTCCACAAACCCCATAATCTCTCTCAACTCCCCACAACTCACCTCCCATACCGTCCACTTAATATGAAGGATCAAAAGCTACTACCAAAATTAGGTGAAGGATGTGCTTCTCAAGGTCATTCAAATATCACAGGCGGTACAAAATGAGGATCTCAGCTTGCATTCAAAAGTGACAATAAAGGTGTAAGTGGTAAAAGTGAAAGTGAAGAAATGACTGTTGCCGCCAACCATTCATGACGATTGCCTATTTTTGAGGATCCAATTCAAGTTTGGTGGCATATTTGATCTACCCCTCCAATTTTGGGCAATCAATCGGTGCATGATTAGTGGATGTGAGGAATCGGCAAGGCCCTCTTGGCCTATTTGAGCCTATAAAAGCAATGGATTTGTGTTCATTTGATACATTCAGATACACACATTTACATACGTAGGTATAGAGGTCCTCTTTTTGCACTTTTTGGCTTCAAGCCTACTGTAGGAAGTCACTCTATGGTGAGGATACAGAGCGTGGGCTTCCTAGTGAGGGCTAATAGCACTATAGTGTGAAGAGAGTGGCTTGGTTTTGTCATTCAGTGTGAGTCATTGGTATTTCGTGCTCTTTCCCTTAGAGCAATTCTTCATACTTTGTATTGATCAGTGCTAGTCTACATCTAGTTGAGTCCATTGTACGGATTGGATGAATCCCTTGTATTGATGTTGTTTAGTTCTGGAGTGGCATGTTAGCCCAGAGCATAAACTTCTGAGCATCTCTTTTGTCTATGTTGTAATCATCTGATTCGAACTAAGGAGTGGTTGGTCTTCATTATTGTCATTTTGTCATTAATATTTTCTTGAGTATTCACAACTCTGTGCAATCATTGATATCTTCCTGCTCACAGAAGTGTTAAAGGGTATATTTCCCTAAGGAGAACCTCCCTTGAGTAGGTGAAGTACTGGAATGCTTGCTGCATGCTCCCGTTAAAAGTAGATACCCCAGTACCTCCTCTACAGTTTGGCACACCCGGTGGGACCCTTGCATTTCTGTGAGAGGCCCTGAGGATAGTAAATAGTCCTCTTTTTCAATATTTTTGCCCTATTGCATTTGCAAGTAGGTAGATGACCCATACGCGAGCAGATAAGGAGCCTTTTTGTATACGAAGGAGCCTTAACAAGACAACTATATCTTCGACTAGTGAACCTACCTCCCCTCTACCCTCTTTGAATTTATCTATTGATTTTGGTGCGACACCACTGTCAAAGGAGAAGCATAGGGGAACATTAGACTTCTCCTCAGATACGTCAGAAGACACACCAGTGCAAATGGAGGATCTCTCTCATTTACTATCCAGACTCAATATCAAGTTTCCTACCTTCAAGGGACAAGCTTATGAGGATGCTGATGATCATGTGAGGAGGTTCATCTCCTTATGCCGTGGACGAGGTCTGCAGAATAGAGAGGATGCAATGCTGGTACTCTTCCCATCCACATTGGAAGGCCTTGCTGACAAATGGTACACTCAATATGCAGATGGCCATTTTGCTACATGGGAGGCTCTGAAGACGGCATTCTCACGGACATTCCGACCTAGTGACTCCTCAGAAAGAGCTCTAGACCAACTTGAGAATCTAAGGCTAAGATCAGGTGAATCCTTTCACGAACTTCACACTAGAACAAAAGCACTTGTTGCACATCTGCCACATGCTCCAGGTGACTTCTTGGTTAAAAAATGGATAGAAAAAGCTCTTCCTAGGTCATCTCAGCAGAAGCTACGTGAGTCTCTTAGATTGGATGCAACCCTCAATGATTTTGTTGCAGCAGCATCACGCATTGAAGAAGCAAGGCAACATTGTGAAGGGGATGCACAATCGAATTATGTTGCAGAACTAGACTCAGTCTTATGTTGTTTCATCTTCTTCAATGCCCATGATGACTAGAGCCAGACAAGCGGCAGCAACCCATAGAGAGGAACAAGAGGGAGTCCAGGATAAAGAAGAGGAAAAGAAGACTGGGTGGAAGGGCCAAGCAAAAATTGAAGGAGCTTATGAAAGGATGGCTACTTCTCTAAGGGACCAACCAACAAGTCTGCAAGAAGACACTCATGAGGTAAACATTGAACAGATCTTGAAAGGTATTCATCACAAGGTTAGTCTGTACGAACTTATAAGGATGGATTCAAAAATAAGAAGTGACTTATTGAAGATTATACACTCTGCTCACTTGATCCAATTACCCAGTATAGATGGTTTCATGGTTGATTTTCCCCCTACACCCTTAGCAGACTACCAAAGCTCAAGATTATTTGTTTGTATAAAGGATGAAGCTCTCACAGGTGTGATCATAGATGGAGGCTCTCATATCAATTTGATGCTAGATTTCACAATGAAGAAACTGAATTTGAACCCCACCAAGATGGCACCATTCATAGTTACACTAGCAGATCAACATCGGGTTGCGCCTCTTGGCATTATTGAAAAGGTACTGATGATAGTACAGGGTTGCCACTTTGTTCTAGATTTTGTTGTTATTGCACTTCCACAGGAGACTTCTTACCCTTTACTCCTGGGGAGACCTTGGCTAAGGCAAGCAAAAGCTTTACAAGATTGGGGGAAAAACAAACTATGGATTTCAACAAGCACCAATAGCCAACTGCAACTACATTTGGAAGAAGGATTTGACTCAGGGAAAACTACTGGGTATACTATGGACACTCAGGTAATGCCCTCTCTACCCCAAGAAGAAGATACATTATTGAATTGGATGATGGAAAGTGCAGTGTTGCACAGTGGAAATCAGTGAAATAGAAGAAGAAGTTACGAATGAAGGAGTTGCAGGAAAAGGCCATGAAGATCACAAGGAGTTGGAGAATGAGAGTTTGCAGGAGAATACAAACTTTCAAGAGGTAAAAAATATAGAAGTACCCAGGACGGAAAGTGATGAGACGGAGTGCAGAGAAGACCTTCCTTTTTCGAATATACCTCAAGGATGGACTAGGGAACATATTGCAGAATATAAGCTAAATTCCACTCCCGCATACAGTGGAGATGATTTCTCAAACAAGACTAGTCCTGAAACACTGGTTCAAGATGTAAATCTAGGGGATGAAGAGAACCCTCAAGTATTCCATTTAGCCTCTTGGCTATGGCATTATCCTCCTTTACTGTAGAAGGTAACTTCTTTACTTTTTGCTTGTAAAAAAGTCTTCGCATGGTCCTACAAAGATCTAACAGGGATACCAGAGGAGCTTGGATTACACTGAATACCCTTAGTTGAGGGAGCCACCCCTGCAACAAGTAGGCCGTATCGACTAAATCCAAAATATGCAGAGGCGGTAAAGTTGGAAGTTACAAAACTAGAAGAAGCAGGTATAACTGTTCTAGTAGAATATTCCAGGTGGCTTTCTTCTATGGTTATTGTACCCAAGAAAATTACTGGAAAAATAAGAGTCTGTGTCGATTTTCGTGCCTTAAATAAAGTGACTGTTCAAGATGGATTTCCTCAGCCCTTTTTAGAGCAAGTACTTGAGGAAGTAGCCGGTCACACTTTGTATAGCTTCTTGGATGGTTTTAGTGGCTACAATCAGATATTGATCCATCTTGATGATAGGGACAAAACAGCCTTTGTCACTCCATGGGGCACTTATGTCTATACCCGCATGGCTTTTGGTTTGAAGAATGCACCAGCTTCATTTAATAGAACAATGTATCTAATATTGGGCAAATGGTTGACAACCTTTCTACGCATTTTCATGGATGACTTTTCAGTATTTTCAGGCACAGATAGAAGAGCAGCAGTTCAAGATTTCCATGACCATTTGGAAAATCTAAAAGAAATCTTTGAGCAATGTCTTAGAACATGTTTGAAGTTAAATCCTGCTAAATGTCACTTTTTGGTCACTAAGGGCACTCTTCTCGGTCACATAGTATCTGCTGAAGGGATAACGGTGGATCCTGCGAAGGTTACTGCTATCCTTTCCATGCCTATTCCACAAAGCCCAAAGGAGGTGCAAAGTTTTTTGGGCCATGCATGATATCATAGAAGATTCATACGAATGTATTCAGAAATAGCTAAGCCCTTATCAAGGCTTACCAGTAAAAAGGTCCCTTTCTCATGGATTGCTGAAGCTGAGAAAGCATTTTGTGAACTAAAATTGAGGTTATGCACTGCTCCACTTTTAAGTGTTCCTAACTAGTCATTGGAGTTTCATGTGCATACAGATGCCAGCCTTCATGCTGTTGGTGCAGTTCTAGCTCAACCATCATCACACAAGGTTGATAGACCTATCTCCTACGCCAGCAGACTACTCACCCAAGCAGAAAGGAACTACAGTACGATCAAAAGGGAAGGCTTGGCTATTGTATTTGCTCTTCAGAAGTTTCGGCATTACCTTCTTGGTGTACATTTTATAGTCATATCCGACCATCAGCCCTTAAAGTACTTGATAAACAAGCCTAGAGTGGCTGGAAGGGTTTGGAGATGGTTACTCTTGTTTCAAGAATTTAACTTTGATATTCATATTAAGCCAGGAAGAGAGCACTACATGGCAGATCAAGTGTCCAGGATTGCAATGAGCGAGAAGGCAACAGGTATTAATGATGAGCTGGTGGATAGTAATCTCTTCTTAGTGGCAATTCAGACTGATTGGTATGATGGAATTCTCCATTTTCTTACTACTGGAAAACTCCCAAAGCATTTGAGACCTATAGAAAAAAGAAGATTACTCCTGAAAACTAAGGCGTACTCACTCATAAATGGGAATTTATATAGATATTGTCAAGATGATATCCTGAGAAAATGTGTTTATCCAGAGGAGGTAACCCCTTTGCTTGAGGCAGCACACAGTGGAGGGCATCTAAAGGGGGAAGAATTGGCTCACAGAATCATCCACAAGGGTCTATGGTGGCCTCATATTTACAAGGATGCGATCAAGTTTGCTAAAGAATGCCACATCTGCCAGAGGTGTGCTCCTACGCCAACCAGATTGAATTTCCAGCCATTAGTCATATCTACAGGATGGCTCCCATTTGAACGTTGGGGTCTTGATTTCATAGGACCAATTAGTCCAACCTGGAGGTAAGAAGTATATTTTGATGGCCACATGTTATGCAACTAAATGGATAGAGACTAAAGCTATTGTGGACTGCATGGCATTAACGGTAGCTAAGTTCTTGTATAAACGTATTTTCTCAAGATTTGGTTGCCCACTAGAAATCACTAGTGATAGGGGAACACATTTTGTAAATTAGCTGCTCCAATTTGTATTTGACAGGTACAAGGTCTTCCATAAAAAATCTTGTGCCTACTATCCAAGGGCAAATGGGCAAGCAGAGAGCTCCAATAAGATTTTGATCGGATTGCTGTGCAAATTATCTTTTGATCATCAAAGCTTTTGGCCACAAGCATTGATCGGTGCAATTTGGGCTTTCAAAACTACAAGAAGGGGAACCACTGGTGAGATTCTATTTCGCTTAGTATATGGAAAAGAGGCATTGGCCCCATTTGAATTCATTATCAAAAAGGAACTGGGAACCAAAACCATTGGAATTGAACCTCCCATTGAGAGATTGGTGGCATTAGAAGAATACAGAGAAGGAGCAATGCAAAAATTTTAGGTAACACAAGAAGATCGTAAAAGACTGCATGACAGGTATCAGAGGTCTAATGAAGTTCAGGAAGGATCCATGGTTTTAGTGCATGACGTCCCAGCAATTCCACCCAAACTCGCACCCAAATGGATAGGACCTTACACGGTGGTAAAGGTATTACCTCATGGAGCAGTACATCTGGAGGATTTGCAGGGTAAGGGGATACCCCTGGTCAATATTTCCAGGGTGAAGAAGTACCTGAATTAAGGGTGAAGGATTATCTAAGTTAAGTCAAGGAGGAAGAACTTCCTTCACTATCTTGTTTTTAGCTTCGGGAATTGCACCGGGACGGTGCAAAGACTTGATGTGGGGGTCTGTATCATGGCATTTCCCTCTCTCCCACCATCCCCTCGACCCCTCCAACCCCACCGTCCCCTCCTCCTTTCCCCCACCACCCCCCCGGCCCCCACCATCACCTCCACCCCCTCCAACTCCACCAGCCCTCCTGTTTTCCCCCACCACCCCTGCGGCCCCACCCTCACCCCGACCCCCTCCAACTCCACCAGCCCTCCTGTTTTCCCCCACCACCCCTGCTGCCCCACCCTCACCCCGACCCCCTCCAACCCCACTGTCCCCTCGCGGCCCCCACCATCACCTCGACCCCTCCAACCCCACCGTCCCCTCCTCTTTTCCCCCACCACCCCCGCGGCCCCCACCATCACCTCGACCCCCTCCAACTCCACCAGCCCTCCTGTTTTCCCCCACCACCCCTGCGGCCCCACCTGTTGAAAGTTTTTCAAGCTCAAGAGTGTGGGAACATGCCCCAAATTGAACCTTCCACATCATCCACAATCAAAGGAGGATGATTTCCACGAGTTTGAGGCATCCAATTATGCCCATAATGGAAAGAAGTTGATTAGAGAAGATTTAGCTCACCTCTTGATGTGATTGGACCT
The DNA here is from genome assembly GCA_020310875.1 of Ceratopteris richardii. NCBI lineage: Eukaryota > Viridiplantae > Streptophyta > Polypodiopsida > Polypodiales > Pteridaceae > Ceratopteris > Ceratopteris richardii. The sequence continues at coordinate 151,577,553 of CM035428.1, forward strand.
CACTTTTGACATGTATATGTTTTTGATTGGTTAAAGAGGTTAGTAGGTGGTCTTTAAAACCTCTAATGAGTTGTATTATGACTTAGAGTCGTGGAAATACGTGCCCAAGCTGCCCCCTTGCTTAAGCACACCCCCTACTAGCTATTCTCTGCATATTTTGCAGAAATTTCACTTTTACACACTCTATCTATCTAGATGTTTTTGGCAGACCCCCCGGTCTTGTAATTGTTGTTTCTCCTTCATCCGGAATCCATTTGCAATGTTTTTTGTCTTGTTGGAAAGCTTATAAGTTCTACTTTGGCTGGTATAAGTCTCAGGTTCAGTGCCTGCACATGTGCAGAGAAATGACCAGAACAGTGTCTGTCTAGTTAGCTCATACTGTGTGAAGAGATCAAGTTATTTGTTTTGTTGCAGCTAGTTGAGGCATGATCCAGTGTCCAAATGGAGTGATTTTACTCTCATTGGAAAGATCTTAAAGTCTAGTTTATGCCTGCAAAATTTCATTTTCAGTCTCTGCATATACTCAGAGAAATTCAGAAAATACAGAGCTTATGTCTGAAAAATTTCAGGATCCTAGGAGGGTTCATTTGCTTTTGTTGTGCACATAGGAGTGTTTATCCTCCAACAGTGGTATCAGAGCTATAAGTGGAGTATCAAAGAGAGAAGAAGGAGCTACTGAAGTGGTGAAGACTTCATCAAATTTTGAAGGAAGGAAGCAAAGAACGGGCACGTCAACAACAAGGGGAAGCAAATACATCATCAAATCAAAGACGAAGCTTCATCAAGAGGAGTAGCTCTATTTTTTGAGGTAAAAGCCATCCTTTTCAACTTCATTGCATCAAGGGGGAGGTTCAAAAGAGTTAGGAGGCACCATGGCTGATCTCAATGCTCAGATTGAGAAGCTCGAAAAAGGAAACTACCAACCATGGCGATTTAGAATAAGCAATTTTTTGATGGGGAAAGGTTTGTGGGGACTTGTGAGTGGTGGAGAGCCAAAACCCTACATAGATGAGGTAAATCCAACCAATGACCAGAGAAGAGCAGTAAGAGAGTGGGATGAAAGGGACAAAAGGGTCATTTTCATTTTATCTCAGCATATTAGCAACTCTATGGTAGGGCATATTCAAGATTTGGATACATCGAAGAAGGTGTGGGAGTGCTTGGAGAGATTGTATTCAACCTCCACAAAAGCTAGAAAAATTCAGCTCAAGAATGAGCTAAATAATCTTAGGAAAAGCCCCTCTCAAGGTGCTAATGATTACATATTAAAGGTTAAAGAGCTTGCAGATGCACTAGGGTCAATCGGTTGTGCCCTAGATGATGACGATCTTGTCGCCCACACCCTAAATGGACTTAGGGATGATGAAAAATGGAGGGCTTTCACAACTTCAGTGTATGTAAGGGACTCTCTTCCTGATTTTGATCAACTAATCACTCTCATGGTGACAGAGGACATGAACCTTGGTGGTCATAACGCCAAGGATAGCCAAGGGCAATTGTTGTATGCAGGTAGAGGAAGAGGAAGACACAACCGAGGTGCTTCAAGAGGAAGAGGAAGATATCAAAGCAACCAAGGAGGTCAAGGACAACAAGAAAATGCAGGTCAAAGAGGTGGAAGAGCCACAAATAGAGGAAGAGGTGCAAGATTTGGTGGAAGAGGACAAGCCACTTCAAATGGATGCTTTGTATGCGGTAAGCCCGGTCATTTTGCAAATGAATGCTATCATAGAGCTCAAAGACAAGGGAATCAAAGCAACAACAACAACAATTATAGAGGGCAAGGTAATTATGCAAACACATCATCCAGCCAAGGGAATGATTATTTACTTGCCATGAGGTATGGTGAAGATACAACTCAAGCTAGTGAAGATGTATGGTATGTAGACACTGGATGTAGCAATCATATGTCATGTCGAAAGGAGTTTTTTAGTAATTTGCAGGTCCCAAAGCATCAAGGGCATGTGGAAACAGGTGATAACTCAGAGCATATCATTCAACATGTGGGAGATATCAGTTTGGAAGGAAATCAAAGAGCAAAGTGCTTATCAGAGGTATTACATGTCCCTACTATTACCAAAAACTTGATTTCGGTAGGCCAAATGGTAAAAAAAGGCTATCAAGTTAGGTTCAATGAAAGAGGATGTTTTGTTGAGGATCCAAGGGCAGGTTTCAAGCTCATAGCAAAAGGAAAAAAGCAAGGGAGAATGTTCACAATGGACATAAATCAGCCACACCATTCAATGTATGTCACATATGGAGACAAGAGGATAGCAGATTTGGATCTATGGCATAAACGAATAGGTCACATCAACCTACAAAAGCTCAAGGACATGCAAAGGAGGAGCTTGGTAAGAGGCCTACCAAATTTTACATCTAAAATGTTGCATGAAATTTGTGTAGCTTGCCAACAAGGAAAACAATCAAGGCTGCCCTTCAAGAAGAGTACCTATGTAAGTGCAAATGTTTTAGACCTCATTCACACGGATGTTTGGGGTCCAACAAGAGAAGCATCCCTTGCTGGAAATAGGTATTTTGTAACCTTCATTGATGACTTTTCAAGGAAAGTGTGGTTGTATTGCATTAGAAACAAATCAGATGTGTTCCACTACTTCAAGAAATTCAAAGCACAGGTGGAGAAGGAATCTGGCAAGTTTATCAAAACTTTGAGATCCGATGGAGGGGGAGAGTACTTCTCCCATGAATTTTTTGAATTTTTGCAGGTCAATGGCATCAAAAGACAATTTACATGCAGGTATACCCCTCAACAAAATGGGGTAGCAGAGAGAAAGAACAGACACATAGCAGAGGTAGCAAGATGTATGCTCAATGAAATGAATATGCCGCATTGTTATTGGGGAGAGGCTACATATACAGCCACATACATCATGAATCGATGTCCTACATCAGGTATACATCATCTAACCCCTGAGGAAGCATGGAGTGGAAGAAAACCTTGCATTTCACATCTTAGAATCTTTGGTTGTATATGCTATGTACATGTACCTCAAGAGTTGAGGTCAAAGTTAGATGCCAAATCTGAAAGGTGTATTTTTTTGGGATATTCTATGGAACAAAAGGGGTATAAATGCTATAATCCCATCACCAAGGAGCTGAAGGTAAGTAGGGATGTTGTCTTTGATGAGTTGAAGCCTTGGTATGCATGCACAAGTCCATTGCAGGTTGAAGACATAGGTGAGATAGATTTGAAGAATGATGATAGAGTTCAAGCAAGCATGGATTTAAGTGGTCCAAGCAACTCATGCAACACAAGGGCACCCTCACCATGGAGTGGAAGGCTTAGGGAAAGAGAGACCAGCTCTAAAGAAAGCAAAGTCAAAGGCAAAGAGAAGATTTCAGTTGAAGAAGGAAGCTATGTGGACGAGAGCATGTTGGAAGATGAAGAGATAGAAGAAGTTCAAACTCCAGGAGTGGCCAAACAAAGAAAGAAGATGGCAACCACACCAAAAGGAAGTGAAAGAAGGTCTTCAAGAGTAAGATATCCAGTACAAAGGTTAACATATGATAATTTCATTGCAAAGCATTATGCATACATGACTCAAGTAATCAAGGACAAAGAACCAACTAGTTATGAAGAAGCTAAGGATTGCAAGGAATGGCAAGAGGCAATGAAGGAAGAGCTCAAAGCACTTGATGAGAACCATACTTGGAGCTTGGTACCAGCTCAAGAAGGCATGAAGGTGATAGGTAATAGTGGGTTTACAAAATTAAAAGAAATTCAGATGGTTCCATTGCTAGGTACAAAGCAAGGTTGGTGGCGAAAGGCTTCTCCCAAAGCTACGGGATAGATTATGATGAAACTTTCAGCCCCGTAGCCAAGATGCCAACAATTAGGACTTTGATTGCAGTGGCCACATCAAGGAAATGGAGCTTATATCAGTTGGATGTGAAGAATGCCTTCCTCAATGGAGAGCTTGAAGAAGTAGTCTACATGAGCCAACCTCAAGGATTTGCTAGTATGAGGTACCCAAATCATGTTTGCAAGCTAAGGAAAGAATTATATGGACTAAAGCAAGCCCCAAAGGCCTGGAATCAGAGGTTAGTGGATTATTTATCAAGTTGTGGATACAAAGAAAGTGTTGCAGATCCATCACTTTACATGAAGAAGCAAGGAGACAAGATGGTATACATATGCATCTATGTGGACGATTTGATCATCACAGGAAGTGATATTGCAGGTATTAAAGATATCAAATCAAAGCTAGGGAAGGAGTTCAAGATATCTGATCTTGGAACACTAAAGTACTTCTTGGGAATAGAGGTAATCTATGCACACAATGGCATCTTCTTGATTCAAAGAAAATACTTGTTGGATGTGCTATACAGGTTTGGTATGAGTGGTTGTAAGCCACTTTCTCAGCCCATGGAGCCCAATACAAAGTTGGTTGCAGGTCAAGGAGAGGCTATACAAGATATTACACTATATAGAAGCATAATTGGTTCATTAATTTATGCTACATTCACTAGACCTGATCTTGCATATGTAGTAGGTGTTCTCTCTCAATTTTTGCATGCACCTACTCATGATCATCTTATGGCGACAAGAAAGGTGCTTCGTTACATCAAGCACACCATCAACCAAGGTCTATTTTACTCATATGATGCTGATCTAAGTGTCAAAGGATATAGTGATGCTGATTGGGCAGGTAGCAAGGATGATCAAAGGAGTACATCAGGTTATGTTTTCATGATAGGTACAAAAGTAATCTCTTGGAGCTCTAAGAAGCAACCCACTGTTGCTCTTTCATCCACAGAGGCTGAGTACAGAGGTTTAGCATTGGCTACATGTGAGCTATTATGGCTTAAGAAGATACTTAAGGACTTGGAAGTGGAAGTGGAGGAGTTTCCTCTTTATGGAGACAACATTTCAAGCATCTATCTAGCTAACAATCCCATGTTTCATGCAAGGAGCAAGCACATAGAGGTTCATTACCACTTCGTTAGAGAAAAGGTGATGGCAAAAGAGCTAGATATAAGGTATGTGAACACTAAAATGCAGGTTGCAGACATGATGACAAAGTTTCTTGAAGGTACAAAGCTTGGAGGATTCAAGGAAGCTATCAACATAAGAGACATAGGCTGAAGCAACAAAGGAAAAGACTTGAGCTTGAGGGGGAGTGTTGAAAGTTTTTCAAGCTCAAGAGTGTGGGAACATGCCCCAAATTGAACCTTCCACATCATCCACAATCAAAGGAGGATGATTTCACCACGAGTTTGAGGCATCCAATTATGCCCATAATGGAAAGAAGTTGATTAGAGAAGATTTAGCTCACCTCTGATGTGATTGGAACTCACTTTTGACATGTATATGTTTTTGATTGGTTAAAGAGGTTAGTAGGTGGTCTTTAAAACCTCTAATGAGTTGTATTATGACTTAGAGTCGTGGAAATACGTGCCCAAGCTGCCCCCTTGCTTAAGCACACCCCCTACTAGCTATTCTCTGCATATTTTGCAGAAATTTCACTTTTACACACTCTATCTATCTAGATGTTTTTGGCAGACCCCCCGGTCTTGTAATTGTTGTTTCTCCTTCATCCGGAATCCATTTGCAATGTTTTTTGTCTTGTTGGAAAGCTTATAAGTTCTACTTTGGCTGGTATAAGTCTCAGGTTCAGTGCCTGCACATGTGCAGAGAAATGACCAGAACAGTGTCTGTCTAGTTAGCTCATACTGTGTGAAGAGATCAAGTTATTTGTTTTGTTGCAGCTAGTTGAGGCATGATCCAGTGTCCAAATGGAGTGATTTTACTCTCATTTGAAAGATCTTAAAGTCTAGTTTATGCCTGCAAAATTTCATTTTCAGTCTCTGCATATACTCACAGAAATTCAGAAAATACAGAGCTTATGTCTGAAAAATTTCAGGATCCTAGGAGGGTTCATTTGCTTTTGTTGTGCACATAGGAGTGTTTATCCTCCAACACCACCCTCACCCCGACCCCCTCCAACCCCACTGTCACCTCGCGGCCCCCACCATCACCTCGACCCCCTCCAACTCCACCAGCCCTCCTATTTTCCCCCACCACCCCTGCGGCTCCACCCTCACCCCGACCCCCTCCAACCCCACTGTCCCCTCCTCTTTTCCCCCACCACCCTCGCAGCCCCCACCATCACCTCGACCCCCTCCAACTCCACCAGCCCTCCTCTTTTCAACCACCACCCCATAAGCCCTCCACCACTCACCCCACGGCCCTCCACCACACCACCACCACCCCACAGCCCTCCACCACTCCACACCACCACCACCCCACAGCCCTCCACCACTCCACACCACCCCACAACCCTCCACCACTCCACACCACCACCCCACAGCCCTCCAACACTCCACACCACCACCACCCCACAGCCCTCCACCACTCCACACCACCACCACCCCACAGCCCTCCACCACTCCACACCACCACCACCCCACAGCCCTCCACCACTCCACGCCACCACCACCCCTCAGCCCTCCACCACTCCACACCACCCCACAGCCCTCCACCACCACCCCACAGCTCTCCACCACTCCACACCACCACCACCCCACAGCCCTCCACCACTCCACACCACCACCACCCCACAGCCCTCCACCACTCCACACCACCCCAAAGCCCTCCACCACACCACCACCTCCCCACAGCCCTCCACCACTCGACACCACCCCACAGCCCTCCACCACAGCACCACTACCCCACAGCCCTCCACCACACCACCACCACCCCACGGCCCTCCACCACTCCACACCACCCCATAGCCCTCCACCACACCACCACCACCCCACAGCCCTCCACCACACCACCACCACCCCACAGCCCTCCACCACTCCACAACCCCCCACAAACCCCACAAATCCTACATTTTTCCACGACCTTACATAAGGCTCTCATACAGTTTGGATGGACATTTGGAGGATCATTTCTCAACCAAACCCTATAGTGTTATATATCGTTGGAAAGCTCTTGATGAGTACTTTCCATTGGTGCAATAATAACTGTGAAATCTTGGATCAATTTTTGACCACACCCCAAAAACCCCCACAACTTCCCATAACTCACCCCTATTCCCACCCAACCAACAAACCCCACAAACCCCACACACCCTTCCACAACGCTACTACCAAAATTAGGTGAAGGATGTGCTTCTCAAGGTCATTCAGATATCACGGGTGGCACAAAATGAGGATCTCAGCTTGCATTCAAAAGTGACAGTAAAGGTGTAAGTGGTAAAAGTGAAAGTGGAGAAATGACTGTTGCCGCCAACCATTCATGACGACTGCCTATTTTTGAGGATCCAATTCAAGATTGGTGGCATATTTGATCTACCCCTCCAATTTTGGGCAATCAATCGGTGCATGATCAGTGGACGTGAGGAATCGGCAAGGCCCTCTTGGCCTATTTGAGCCTATAAAAGCAATGGATTTGTGTTCATTTGATACATTCAGATACACACATTTACATACGTACGTATAGAGGTCCTCTCTTTGCACTTTGTGGCTTCAGGCCTACTGTAGGAAGTCACTCTGTGGTGAGGATACAGAGCGTGGGCTTCCTAGTGAGGGCTAATAGCACTATAGTGTGAAGAGAGTGGCTTGGTTTTGTCATTCAGTGTGAGTCATTGGTATTTCGTGCTCTTTCCCTTAGAGCAAGTCTTCATACTTTGTATTGATCAGTGCTAGTCTACATCTAGTTGAGTCCATTGTACGGATTGGATGAATCCCTTATATTGATGTTGTTTAGTTCTGGAGTGGCATGTTAGCCCAGAGCATAAACTTCTGAGCATCTCTTTTGTCTATGTTGTAATCATCTGATTCGAACTAAGGAGTGGTTGGTCTTCATTATTGTCATTTTTTCATTAATATTTTCTTGAGTATTCACAACTCTGTGCAATCATTGATATCTGCTTGCTCACAGAAGTGTTAAAGGGTATATTTCCCTAAGGAGAACCTCCCTTGAGTAGGTGAAGTACTGGAATGCTTGCTGCATGCTCCTGTTAAAAGTAGATACCCCAGTACCTCCTCTACACCACCCTATAGCCTATGCGAGTAGACAATTAAATCAAGCGGAGCGCAATTATACCACAATCGAGAGAGAAGGCCTAGGGATGGTGTATGCAGTAAAGAAGTTCTGACATTACCTGTTGGCAAACAAATTCAAATTCTTCATTGATCATCAAACCCTACTGTACTTAGTCAATAAGCCTTGTAATACGAGACGACTAGTACGATGGTTTCTATTGTTGATGGAATTTGATTTTGAAGTAGTAGTCAAGAAAGGAAATACCCACATAAGAGCAGATCACCTATCAAGAATGACACATGGAGAACCACCCATAGGAGTGCCAGATGATCTGCCGGATATGTACCTGTTCAACCTCGAAGTATGCCCCCAATGGGCAGAAAAGTTGATCCCTATACTCATGCATGGACCTAAAGATGGGATCACAACAAACCAAACCCAAGACCTGTGGAAGACTAAAAACCTTCATATCATTGCTGGAAGTTTGTATCACCTAGACTCAAGTGGATTACTCATGAGATGCATAGAAGAAGAGGAACAAGAAATGTGGCTTCAAAAAGCACATGTAAATCAATGGAAAACTCATATAAATGCAAACGAAACATGGCAAACATTGAGGAGACTAGGCATATATTGGCCAACCATGCAGAGGGATGTACATAACTATGTATCAGCCTGCCCAACCTGTCAAGAACGGAATCCAGTAGAGAACTTTAACTTTTGCTACTCCACCGTAGCACCAAGATGGAGCATGCCTCTAGTGAAGTTCTTAAAGACCCAGGAGTACCCAGAAGGAGCCACTCTAGCAAGGAAACGTGCACTTGTAGAACAAAGCAAGGACTATGCTCTTATAGGAAAACAACTCTTTAAACGAGGAAGAGATAATCATTTGCGAATGTGCATCCATGAAGACGAGTATCTTGCTGTCTTAGAGATGGCACATACAGGAGCTGCAGGAGGACATTTTTCTGCAGATAAAACAGCAAAAATGATTCTTTTTGCAGGAATGTGGTGGCCAACTCTACATCAAGATGCTATCACATATGTTCAACAATGTGATACTTGGCAACGAACAAAATATCCAATTAGAAGAGACGAGATGCCACTGAAACCCATGATGAGTGCAAGAGCTTTCACAAAATGGGGAATAGACTTCATAGGACCTATTAGCCCACCAACTAAAGGATCCCATGCCGAATACATAATCGTAGCCACAGACTATCTGACCAAATGGGTTGAAGCCAAAGCAACCAAGAGAAATGATGCAAGAACTACTACCAAGTTTCTCTTCGAGAATGTTTTCACTAGATTTGGACTACCGATAGAAATTGTGAGTGATAGAGGCACACACTTTGTGAATGAAGTTATAGAAGCCTTACTGAATGAATTCTTGGTAATTCATAAGAAATCAGCCCCTTATCACCCACAAGCCAATGGACAAGCCGAAAGTTCAAATAAAATCTTGTGCACAGTTCTCACTAAAATTGTGAACAATGGTAGATCTGATTGGGATAAACAATTACATCACGCTTTATGGGCATTCCGAGTAGCTTACAAGACCGCCATAGGAACTAGTCCTTTTAACTTAGTGTATGGACAAAATGCTATTTTGCCAATTGATTTCTTAATACCCACTCTCAGAGTAGCAACAACTTATGAGTGGACGGGACATGAACTCTCAGCTCAATTGGATCAAATAGAGAAGTTACATGAAACTAGGTTACAAGCAGTAGCAGGGATTTATGCTGCTAAAAGGCGACAGAAGGCATACTTTGATGCTCATATTAAAGAAAAAACTTTGAAGGAAGGAGATTTAGTTTTGTTTTATACTTTGAAACAACACGCAAAGAAACTACAAAAAAGAGGATATGGCCCATTAATCATTAATCGCATATCCACCAACGGAGCCATCAGCTTAGCAACTCTAGATGGAGAAGTATTGCCAAATTATATCAGTGGATGTCGAGTGAAAAAATATCTAGAGCCATTAACTGAGGAAATAATATCACGATTGATAATGGGTAAGAATAGGCGCCTAGAGGAAGAAAGAATACGAGAGGAAGCCAGACAAGAAGCGTTAGAGCGAATAAGAAAACGAAAAGAATGATGAGAGAGAGAGATGAGAGATATCGACTAGGAGAGGAACTCATCCCAATGGCTAATTTTAGGGCCATTGAAAACCTAGGGCAACAAAGGAAGCATCCATATTTGAATTTGGGAGCTGGAAAAAAAGAATACCACTTAGTGGATGCACTCATTGACACTGGAGCTGCTATGAGCTGTATCACATTTTCATTGACACAGACACTCAAAGAGGAATTACGACCATCTAAGGCACAGCTGATTGGAATAGGAGGAAAGATCACCAAGTGTATAGGAGAGATTATCTTACATCTACACCTTGGAAACAACACAATGGAATAAAAACTCTTAGTATGTCATGATCAGGACTTATTGGAAGAGCTCGTGTTAGGTCAAGACTGGATATACGAATATGAAGTAACTATTCAATTGGCCTTAGGATACATCTCGGCCAAGATAGGACATCGTGAAGTATTCAGCATGCTAGACGAACGACCAATCAAAGCCGCAAGTATAGAACCAAAAACTCACTCAAATGAACACAGTGATGAATGCATGTTCACTAGCACTATGGAAACCCCTTCGTCGAGTACTTCATGTGAGGATACACTACATTCTACTTGCACACCATCTTCTAATCTAGCAAGTCACAAGAGTATCATTCTATCTGAAAACAGCCTTAGCGAAGAACCACGCACAAGAGAGACTAGTTCTCCGGGTAATCACAAGTCTGCACCTATTAGAATATACCCCATTCCTTACACTCGACAAGCTTGGATAAGGAAGGACCAAATGGTTGCATATCATCAACAACAGAAACATTATCGACATCAGAACGACCCATCGAAGAAGCGAGTAAATCACTTTGGACACCGAAGTCCACAACGAATTGCTAGAATATGGATTCCAAAGAAAGTGGTAGCCGCCCAACCAGCCCGCACACAAATATGGATTCCCAAATCATGTACTCAAATGACAATCATCAAAAAGGATGAACCGATGCTCAAGGAAAATCAGTATGGTCTAAAGGCAAAACAACCAAAGATGAATAGCTACAGGACAGAAAAGGAGTCTACATATGCTTCAAAAACCATTCCAAGATTCAAAAAGCAAACAAAGCAGACGTACAACACGAGAAGCACCACATCCTTCAGGAATGTTAGGAATACAATCTGCCCCAACAGTGTGAAGCAAATCTAGATGCCGAAAAGCAAGACTAGTTGTATGCATCAACCAAGTAATTCGAGTTGCACACATATGGAGTTACCAGAATCCAAAGTATGCATGATAGGGCCACATTACGAGGCCAAGCATTCGGCACGTTATTCTTCTATTTCAGGATAGTGAAGCACATTTTCCTCTTGGGAAATAGGAGAGCACTTGTACATAATCTAAAGAAAATCACTAAAAAATTAATAACCGCTTCGGCTATGAACTAACTTTTCTGTTTTTCTTTCAGACAAAAACATAAAAATATCTAAAAGTAGGAAAAATCCCAGGTATTACCTTTCTCACACCCATGGGGAAGGGACGACACCATTCACACGGAGCATTGCCAATCTTATGAAAGACAAATGAAGGAGGATTTTTGATACTATCTTGCCACTAATTCATACTCTATATTGAGTGCAGATGTCATCTACTAATTCCGAAGCTACGCAAGAGGAAGAGGTCCAACTTCTTCCATTGGAATCAATAACAAAAGCAAGAGGCCATTGGTTTCTGGATGACCAACCAGTATCGGATCTCATTTTCATGGCAACCATCAAGATTATGGACCGGGATCACTATTTCCCCATCATGTCACAAGATTTCAAGACTATCGTCCAAGGATTACCGCGCATGACACATGTCTGGACACAAGCCGGAATTGATGCATTCTTAAGATTTCCGATCTATATGCTAGATTTCTAGAGATGTACACAAGTAATGAATACACTTCAATCTGCATCGAATAAGATATCAGTCCCAGAGGCAAGAGTATTGGATAAAGTGGGTGCCTGGAAAACGATTCAATTCACTCATGAGCTAATTAACAGAGCTTTCGGGTGGAATCAAGAGGGAATCACAAATGTCAAAGATGAATGTCATGATCCAAAAAAGAAAACCTTTCTGGAAATCAACAGAACTGATATTGAAGATGTTGTTCGCTTAGTGCACCAGCACTTTTGTTTTCCAAGCATGCATAGATATACATCACCTCAAAAGATCGTGGTGCAACTGCTCTCACATGCTATGAGGCAAGTCCGAAATCAAGTAAATATGACTCCATATGTTCAAGACCGTCTATTTGAAGCAAAGAAGAAGTGGGGTCAGAAAAAGTTTCTAAATGGTAGTTCGGCATTGACCCTACTTAGGCACTGGATATGAAGAACTGCTTGCACGTGATGCCAACCTCAACTCAGATGGCCAAATACGTAAAGTCAGCAATTGTACCAAAGAAAAGGAAAACAATCATCGTTGTTGAAGAAGTGGGAACCAGTTCAAAGACACCTATGAGAGGAACTAAACGCCTAAGAGAGGAAGAAGCTCAAGAGACACCACAATCAAAGAGAAGACATGTGTTACTGAAAATTCCTATAACACAGCAGCCAATAACCAAGAGAGACCTCTCTGCAGCCCTGGAAGAAACACATCAGTATATGCGGGGGCAAGTAAATTTGAATATTCAAGGTCACCATTACAGACAGGCAAGCCAGGAAAAGAAATAGAAGGATAAAGAACATACTTGTCAAGTACCTTCCAGATACAAAGAAATAGGGTTGGAGGAATCAAGCTCTAATGAGGAATCAAGCCCTGAGAAGGACACCCTGGATACTGACATACGAACAGAAACACACAATGAGGATTGGACAGAGATCAACCAAGTCGAAGTCACACCTGACAACCAACAGGAACAGGCAAAGAGCCAAGAACCCACTAAACCAGAGCACATCATTCAATTGAATGATAAGTCAAAGATCAATATCAAGGAAGCTCCAATAACTAATAAAGATGTAGGGCCACCTATCAAAGAAGAAATACAAACTCCAGTGGACCAGGAATCAGGCCGACAACCAAATAAGGAGCCCGTTGTGATTGAGGTACCGGATGATACACCTCAAGGTAAGAATGACCACATGGAGGCTGATCCAAGGATCCAACTTCACATTAGGCAGCCCCATGATACTACGTTACACGTGGCACAAGGGAAAGATGTGACAACAGGAGTAGAACCTAGTATCCCCACCACATGGTTAAATGTGGACGTAACTCAATTGAAACCTGTTGTTAAGAAAATGATACAAACGGCCATGGACACACAACAACATATGATGGATACAGATGCGGATTATGACAAGGCCATGTGCGAAAAGAATCAATTTCAAATCATGAGTGAGCAACTGTCCGCACAACTCATCAAGGCCCAGAAAGAGATTACAGCCAAAGGAACGGAGTTACTCGCAGTAAAAACACAATGCGATGCATTGATGCACCAGCATCATCAGCTACAGACGCAACTGACATAATTACAAAGACAGCATGAGGCTAGTGAAACAGACAAGGAGAGAATGAAAGCTAGAAGTAATCTGCTTGAGACACAACTAAAGGTGTACATGGAGGAAAATGACAATTTACGAAACAGAAATAAAGAATTGATGAAGTCATTGCTATATGATGAACCTATCGAAAAACAAGAGACTACAGATATTGATCAGAAAGAATTAAGAGATCAGATTGAGAAATATGCAGATTTATTGAAACACGAGCAAGCATTGAGAGTACAATGGGAACATAAGTACATTCAAGACACCAATGAGCTCAAAAAGCAACTGAATACGGCCAATGGCAAACTTGCCGTGAGTTATAGTGAAAACATGGATTAGGTAGCAGAAATTGGCAATGAGTTGCTTGCGACAAAAGAAGCTCTAAGGGCAGCAATGCAAGAAATAAAAGAAAAGATTGACCGACTTACAAAATTAAACGTTAAGCAACAGAGCCAACACCAATCGGGACACCAGTAGAGCCAAGACAAGAAAATCCTACTGACGAGGTAGAGGTACGTCCTCTATCTCCCCCGATTTATAATTCTCCAATGAAAGAGCAGATGGCAGAAACACATGATGATCATCCAATGCCATATACTACAGAAATAAGTCAGAAGGAACGGGCATTATTGGTGTCCCGGTTGACAGAAAATTTTGAAAATGAAGTCATCAAAGTCATGAAAGAAGCAAGGATTAAAGGAAAAGACTTGGAGACGATCATGAAGCCTTTCAACATTCTGTATGGACTATTGAAAGAGAAAACCAGACAATACATAAAGAAAATCACACAGAAAAACCCAGACAAATAGCTATAGTTCAACAATGACACGTTCAACTATACTCAAGAGGAATTTGAAGCAGCACAGCCTGTTTGGAGAAGAAATTTTTTGGAGAAACATCCTACATTACGGGTGCACTGGCAAGTGGCACCATATTTATTACAGGTAAATCCTTCTTTTTGTCCAACACCACGATGCAGAGAAGCACGAGAACTTTTGGATATGCAAAAGACTGGTGTGATCAATAAACAGTGGCTAAACTATCCACTACTTCCAAGTCCACCGCATAACTATCTACCTACGGAGGATTACATGATCAAAACCATTGAATTCTGGCTGCAGAATTATGCAACAGTACCCGATTTAACTATCAGGATGACCAATAAAATACTCAGTATGATACTTACAGTATTAAGGGTCTTCAAACACGCGGCATATACATTTTTGAACTTCATTGGCATTAATCAAGGAACAGATATTCTCGTTTTTGACTTGTTTGTTATGCCTAGCCGACCAACAATAATGGCATATTATTCTAGGTTGATGTTTTTGCCGAGTACCTATATGCAAACGTTCGAAGAAGCGTTTTTCACAGGGTTTTTTGAGATTGATTCAGAAATCTTTTTAAAGATGTCATCTAACTTGAATGCCAGATTAGTGGCATATGAGCTAATCTTCTTCCTCGATCATAGACAACCACCACATGACGGTGTGAAAGCAGAATAGTGGAAGCAGCTAATGATACGTGAAGCCAATCTGCTTAATGAAACAGAGCAAAAAGTATATAGAACATACTCCTGTCGACTCCCAAAGCCTGTCGGGGACGACAGAGTTCAAGAGGGGGTAGTGTTGAGGGAGAATCAAGCAAAAAGAAGAAAAGAAGAAGACAAAGAAAGAAGCTTCATTAAAAAGATCATATCTGAAGATTCATCTCTGCAGGAAGCTCCACAGGGGCGCAACACCCATCTCTACACAAAGCCCCACAGGGGCACATATCAAGGAAAAAGCACGCAGGTGGAAGGAGGAACCAAGGCCAGGAAAGTATCCAGGAAGTGCAAGAAGATAATTGGCAGGTACTAATCCTTCCGTTGACAGTGTGCGATGAAAAGAAAGTAAACAGGCTCAAAGCAATACAACAGGGTCAGATGTGTGCAACCAGGACAAATCAGAGGACCAAAAGCTAGAAAGAGGTCACTAGTGGCGTGCGTGGCAACCCAACTGAATACAGCAACTCAGATATGTGATATAAGGAATACCAAGGGGCAAACAGAAGCAAAGGACATACCTCGGATAAGATAACCAATTGTCTAACAGTCCTTGTTGCCGCTTCGACCGCTGGGTGCGTGTATTCAGACCTCTTAAACAAGCTGAAGACAAGAAGTAAAGCCTGTCAAGGGACGACAGAGACAAAGAGGGGGAGAGTGTTGTAGAGCAAAGAGAGCACAAGGCAGAGAAAAAGAAGGGCCCCAAAATTTTTCCAATTTAGACACCGAATTTTTGTATTATAACCATTCTTGTAACATAACTTCCGTTGTAAATGCACAAGAGGAGTCCTCTAAATGCATCCCCACAGAAGATTAGAAGCTTACCCATGTAAATTAGTAGGAAATTAGTCTTTTAGTGAATAAAGTGCCGGTCTCTTGTGTGAAAGGACCATTTTTACGGCACATGTATATAAGTCAATTGGTGACTCTTTGTAAAGACTTTTTGGCACATGTGTGTTGCTTGACAAGAGTGTTAGGAAGTGTTGTCTATCCATGAAAGTGCTTGTTTGTTGTGGTTAAGGTGTGTGTGAAGTGTAGGAAGTGTTGAAGTGTAGGAAGGTCATTCCCATGACTCAGTATTTTGCTCATAACTTGAAGTAGAAGCATCAGAATTGAGTGAAAATACTACCATTGGATGCATCTTCTCGAGAGCTTTGAAATGCATATGCTATTTGCTATATTTGGAGTTCGGAGCTGAGAGAAAAGCTCAATTTACTATTGGCTGCTGCACCAAGTGTCACGACACCATAACTGACAGTTGAAGCTTGATTGGAATAGTCTTTGCCTTGTTTGCACTCTTTGAGTAACTCATTTGCATTGATCGTCATTTGAATGCATGTCTTCATACACTCGGCTAGGTTTTGATACTCATCAGATTGATAATTAAAGCGTGAATCCCCACTATATGCACTTGAGGGGGATTGAGGTATAGTCTCTTTCTCCACAAGTCCCTAAGTTGGTTCTTAGGTACACAATGATTCCTTTATATTGATCTTGGATTGTGTATTCAATTGGACGAGGTTTCTTCCTTCAAATTGTACTACCTGATTTTGTACTTGTGAGTTTTGGTTGTCGAGGGAGGTTTCAATTTGGAGAATCTCCTACCATTCTTCATCATTCATCTCTGTCCTTATATCAGTGTCCAATGTGTCATGCTCACAACTAGATTCTTCATTGGAACTTGAGTCATCAAGTCCCAATTCCTTGTATCTGGTGGCTTGAGATGGGTTGTGTTCTTTGTGTCCCTTCGTCTGCAACCTTCTGGACTGCCTGTATTGATGTCCTTGGACAGTGCGGTTTATTTGACCCCACATGTAAGTATGTGTTTCTTCTAAAGCTGTTGAGAGATCTCTTTGTGTTATAGGAGGTTGGGTCAACGAAACCCTTGGCAGTAGATGTGCTTTCTTTGATTGTGGGGTTTCCTGTGCTTCTTCTTCTCTGGCTCGTTTAGCCCCCCACATTGGCATCTTCGAATTTATTCCCACTTCCTCTTTGGATATGGATGCTTTCTTTTTCTTTGGAATTGTTGCAGACTTCACGTATTTTGCCATTTGAATGGAGGTTGTCATTAATAGCAGACATTCCTTCATTTCTAGTGCTTCATAGATCAATAATGTCAATGCAGAGCTTCCATTTAACAACTTCTTATGATTCCATTTCTTCTTAGCTTCAAATAAGTGTTCTTGTATGTATGGCGTAAAGTTGACTTGGTTCCCAATTTGCCTCATCGCATGAGATAGCAATTGAACTACAATCTTTTGAGGTGTTGTATATATGTTCTTGCTTGGGAAATAAAAATGTTGATGCACTATACAGACTGATTCTTCAATATCCGTCCTGTTAATTTCCATAAAGGTCTTCTTTTTAGCATCATGGCATTCCTCTTTGAGATTCGTGAGGCCATCCTGACTCCATCCAAAAGCTTTGTTGATGAGTTCATGCATAAATTGAATATTTTCCCATGCCCCCATTTTGTTAAGAACTTTAGCTTTTGGAATTGAGGGCTTATCTGCTGCTGCCTATAGCGTGCATCATTGAAAATCCGGTAAATAAATTGGGAGTCATAGAAATGCGTCAATTCCGGCCCTTGTCTAAACTTCCGTGATGCTTGGCAATCCTTGTAGTATGGTTTGGAAATCTTGCAACATCAATGGAAAATAATGGTCCATGTCCATAATCTTGATGGTGGCCAAAAAGATGAGGTCTGCCACTGGTTGTTCTTCATGGAACCAATGACCCCTTGCTTTTGTAATTGATTCCAAAGGAAGAAGAATGACCTCTTCCTCTTGGGTAGCTTCTGAATCAGGTGATGCCATCTGCATTTAAATCATACCACAATCAGTGTAAAAGTGGTTGCATGACTTATTTCCCATTTATCTCCATGAATCGAATAGTTCTCTGAGTGACTTGTGTTGTCCTTTCCCGTGGGTGTGAGAAAGGTAGTACCTGGGAATTTTTTCATTTACATATTTTTTTTCTTATTATTTTTTTTGAAAGAAAACAAAAACGTTAGTGAGTAGCCGAAGCTTAATTATTTTCCCCAACGTTATTGTACAAGTGCTTTCCTATTCCCTTGGAGGGAAATGTGCATCACTAATAAATAGATGAAGAATTATGTGTCGAATGCATGGCCTCATAATGTGGCCCTATTATGCATGTTCGAGGTGTATGGAACTAAGATGTGTGCAAGAAGAAGTTGCAGGCGGGTTTGTCGATGACGATCGCGATTTGGGTATCCAACTCAACTTCATTTTATTGACTTTGACTACATCCTCGTCTTTTATTGTGCTATGTGTGGCTGTCGTTTTGTGATTCTTCTTTGCCAGCCATTCATATCTTGGAGTTGCTTTCATTGAGTACTTCTGTTTCTGCAATTTTGAGTCATCGCGTCTTTCTTGCTTCTTTGACTCTATTTTGGATGGATCCTTCTTTCATACTAGTGTTTTTAGTTTAGTTTTCTTCATTGGCACAGGTGATTTGGGAATCCACATTTGTGTTCTAAAGGGTTGAGCAGCAATCAGCATCTTTGGGATCCATAATTGGGCAATCTTCTGTAAACCTCTAGATCCAGCTTGTCTTGAAATCTTGACCTGTTGTTGGTTCCCTTGTAGATGATGTCTTTGTTTTTGGTGGTATGCTGCTACTTGATCCTTTTGAATCCATGCCTATCTGGTGCCTTGAATTGGATATATTCTAATGTGGGAAGGTTCGAGATGACTATGCTGACTAATCGCTCTTGTGCTCAATTCCTCACTAGGGCTCTCCATGTAAATGATGTTAGTAGAGGGGTCCACTAGATGATGAGGGTGTGTAAGATTAAGAATCGGTGTAAACTCACATGAAGTGCTTGGAGGTGGGGGTTCCATAGTAGAGGTAGATGTACAAGCATCGTCATGCATGAGTAATTGATCTCTCAGAGCTAGACAAGTGGCTTTGATAGGTCGTTCTTCTAGCAAACTGAATACTTCGCGATGCCCTATCTTGGCTGATATGTAGCCTAAGGCTAATTGGATCATTTCCTCATATTCATATATCCAATATTGGCCTAGCACAAGCTCTTCCAATAAATCGTGATCATGGCATACTAATAGTTTTTGTTGCATTGTGTTATTTCCTAGGTGCAATGATAAGATAATCTCACCTATGCATTCAGTAACATTTCCTCATATTCCAATCATATATGCTTTGGTTGAACATAATTGTACTTTGTCAAAGAGGATTTGATGCAGCTGACAGCTTCTCCTGTGTCAATGAGAGCATCCACCAAGTGGTATTCCTGTGTTCCCACTCCTAAGTTCAAATAGGGTTGCCTCACTTGATGTCCTAGGTTTTTTGATGCTCTAAAAATTAGCCATTGGGATAGGCTCCTCTCCTAGCTGATATCTTTCATCCCTCTCTCTCATCCATTCCCTTCGTTTCCTTATTCGTTCTAGGGCCTCCTGTCATGCCTCCTCGCGTATTTTCTCTTCTTCTTCTCATCTATTTCTTGTTGCTAGAAGTCTTAATAGTATCTCTTCTATTAATGGCTCTAAATACTTCTTCACTCGATAACCACTTATATAATTTGGTAGTACTTCTCCATCTAGGGTTGCTAAATTGATGGCTCCACTAGTTGATATGTGATTGATCACCAAGGGGCCATATCCTCTCTTTTGTAGCTTCTTTGCATGTTGCTTTAAAGTATATAGAAGAACTAAATCTTCTTCCTTCAAGGTTTTATCCTTAATATGAGCATCAAAGTACGCCTTTTGTCACCTTTTTGCAGCATAAATGCCTGCCACTGCTTGTAACCTTGTTTCATGTAGCTTCTTGATTTGGCCCAATTGATTAGATAACTCATGTCCAGTCCATTCGTAGTTCGAGGCTACTCTAAGAGTAGGCACTAGGAAATCAATTGGTAAGATGGCATTCTAGCCATACACTAGGTCAAACGGAGTAGTTCCTATGGTTGTTTTGTATGCTACTCGAAATTCCCATAAAGTGTGATGTAACTGCTTGTCCCAATCAAATCTTCCATTGTTAACAATCTTTGTGAGAACTGTACACAAGATCTTGTTTGAACTTTCAGCCTGTCCATTGGCTTGCGGGTGGTAGGGAGCTGATTTCTTGTGAATCACTAAGAATTCATTCATTAAGGCTTCTATCAGTTCATTGACAAAGTGTGTGCCTCTATCACTTATGATTTCTATTGGCAATCCAAATCTAGTGAATATGTTTTCAAAGAGAAACTTAGTCGTGGTCCTTGCATTGTTCTTCTTAGTTATCTTGGCTAAGTAGAGAAAGATGCACTTAACCATATTCCAATGCTTGACACCAAGGCTATGCATCAACTTGCTCATTTGAGAGATCAAAAAGTGAATATCAACTTAGGTCATTCATAAATAAATCAAGCATCCAACAACTTGCTAATAGATAAAAACATCAAATACATCTTTGGAATCATGAAAACTCAATCATATTCTTCTCTCCATGGGAGTGACAATACATTTGTTATCTTCAAGGCGAAAACATTGCAATAATGTGTCAATGTATTTTATTTGAGAAAAAATTAATCCCCCATCAACTTGTATAAATTGAATGCCCAAATAGTGATGCAAACTCCCCAAATCAAGCATCTCAAAAGAGGCATGCAAAGCATCCTTAAATTTAGCAATATGCTTCTTATTAGGACTAGTGAGCAACATGTCATCAACATATATAATAATGATCAAAAGTACATCACCTGCACGCTTAACATACAAGGTGCTTTCAATTGGATTGTTCTTAAATCAATATGCTAGTAAGTAGGCATGCATCTTTTCATACCAAGCACACGGTGCTTGCTTCAATCTGTATAATGCCTTTTTCAACCTACATACTTTGTTTTGCATGCCCTTTTTGTACAAAACCATGGGTTTGAAATACATACACTTCTTCACGTAAATCACCATTCATAAATGTAGTTTTAATGTCCAAATAATGTACATTCCAACCATGATGAGCTCCAAGTGCACAAATGCTATGAATGGAGGTCATTTGACAAGTGGGAGCAAAGGTCTCATCAAAATTAATGCCTTCTCTAGATCATAATCTTTGGAAACAAGCTTGGACTTACACTTATCAATTGTTACATCAAGCTTATATTCAATCTCGTATACTCATTTAGTGCCAATGACCTTTTTTGCTAGGAGGAAAATCACATAAAGACCAAATTCCATTCTTCATAATAGCATCGTTATTGCATAAGAACCATCCATTTTTTTGAATTTTATGCCTCACCGAAAGAAACAGGCTCATTTGCATCACAAAGACTAGAGAACACCACTGCAATAACTTGAGCTCACTGAAGTCTATCGATGATGCAAAACAAAACCTTTTCTTTTAAACTATACTCAACAAAGCTACATTTCATCGCCTTATCATCCAATTCTTTGCGTTGTTGTTTAGGCACTAATGCATATGCAAGACTGTAGCTCAGATGAGTAGCACCTCCTTTAATGTCATTCCGAGAAGACGTGAGGATGGTATGAAGACCTGGAGCAAGTGAAGGCACAAGTGCGTGAGTGAGAAGCACACAAACATGCACATGCATACACACACACGCGCACACATAGCAAGAACAAAGAGGAAGACAATGGAGTTCTTTTAGATTACTTTCAAAATACTCATACAAGTTCAATTCAATTACAAGCTAACCTCAAAAATGAGCTCTCTAGCTCTATTTATAGTTTTTCACTAGTTTTTGGCCTTGTCCAGACCTAGTGTCTGGCCTAGTTAAAAATTAGGTTCTCTGGCCTATTTGGAGGTTCAACGGAGTCTAAAAAATGTGAAAACTGATAGGTAGGTACTTCTAAAGCTCCTCAAGCTCAAGGACTCCTTGGCTTGCACAAAATGGAGCTACAAAAATATGAAATGGTATTTACAATGGTTTTTAGTGATGAAAATCACTATTTTTGTAGGGATTTCTTCTAACATTTTGACATACATTTCCTGGAGCTCCCTACTTGCTCCTTCTTCTTGTGTGCCCAACTCTTTGATGCATGAAAAATTTAAATGGCCTACTTGCCAGATCTTCTTTGACTACTGTGTCTGCTTGTGCTTTCTCTTCGCTACGACTCCCTTCGTAGGCTTCCCTGTCTTGTGAGTCCTTCAGTTCCTTGACTACTAGTAGCCAACAACCCCCCCCTTCTCTCGCGTCTGTCGTCTCTGACAGACCCTTTTCTAGCTGTGCGTTGGACATAATATTGAACCACATCGAAAGCAAGGTGGTGTTCTTCTAATCGTAGCCCCCGTGCTAGGTCTGTTAACAATGCATCCCAATCGACTGGACCTGGGACGTCTGGATGGGGCACCCGCAATTGATCAGAGTAGATGGTCCTCTCCACAGCGAATAGTTGGAGGAGATGTGAGGGCTTGGGTACAAATATTTCTGAGTGATATTCCCAGAACCCCGTGATGAACATCTCCTCGAAGGTCTGCTTGAAGCATGCTGGGAGGTATTTTATTCTTGCGTGCTAGGCATATACTACCTTTATTGAGGGGGTAGTGCTCATGTCATATACCAGATCTTGGTTGCCTGCAATGAAGCCAACTCCTGAAAAGTGGGGGTCCTTGATATTCTTGAATGTCCTGAATGTGATGAGCATTAATTTGAAGATCTTCATGCACATATGTGCCATCACATCAGGTGTGTTCCGTAGTCGAATGCTCCAGTGACGGATTGTAGAAATCATGTAAGCAACAGTGGGAGGTCCTTGTGGAGGTGCTAGATAGACATAATTTAACCACTTTGCACAACCTTTGATGTTTTTTACAGCAATGGTAAATTCGGGCCAGGTGCATCTGCGGAAGACTGGAACATAACAGGGATTGTATTTAATAAAGAGTGGCATGTTAGTCCAAGTACGAACCATCTCTGGATAGGTCTCAAGAAAACGGATCCTCCAGGTGGGTTGATGAATGGATCCTTTTTTAGCACTCTCTGGGATATCGTCGGGCCCAAATTGTGTGGCAAAGGTTGGAGCCTTGCCACATCGTCATTGAATCTCTGCGTTGTAATATGCCAGGAGTACACAATATGGCACATACTGATCGTCGTTGGTGCCTATCCATCTATGATGAGACATACTACAGAAATACTATGACTTTATGATGGTGTCTTCTAATTTGTCCATTTATTGGATTTGGATTGCCACTCGATCTTCATGGGTTTTCGCTGTCTTTTCGAGTGTCTGGAGCCATTCGGGTACTTTGACTTCCAAGGTGTCTATTCCTTCTGAGGTTTGCTGACCTCCTGGCATCGGCATAGGAACATATGGTTCCTCATACGATTCGTCCACCTCAATGGGTACCAATTCATCTGGCTCTGGTTCTACAACTGGAGAGGGCTGTCTTTCATATTCCAGTAACTTCTTCTGCAATTCTGCCACCTGCTCTGTTAATGCCTTTACTTCCTCTGAAGTCGTGGTTGTTTCTATGACTTTGGGTTGTGCCTTCTGTTCCCTGAGCTGGCGGCGTAGCACATCCCGTTCCTTTTCCAGATCGTCATGTGCTTCTAATAGATCTGCATAGCTTTCCAAGATTGTCTTCATTGTTTCTGAGGGGACGGCTTTGAATTGTTCTGGGTCAATTTCGTGGGGAGAGCCTTCCATGGAAGCTTCCAGGTTTTCTTCGTTTTGCTTCTGCAGACGCTTGTTTTCTTCAAGTGCGGTAGCCATGTGTTTTCTGAGTAGAGTCAAATTATGCCGGACTCTTAGATTATCTGCTTAGTAGACTTCTAGTAAAGCTTCGAGTTGTTTGACACCTGGCACTTGGGATGGTTGGGGTGTCTCCAGGAGGGTTTGATGAGCTTGCTCGAGTGTGGTGTAACGTTGATTGAGGTCTGCATTTTCTTCTTCTATAATTGTAAGCTGTCTCTGTAGTTGTTGATGATTCGTAGTCAGTTGATGATGACGGTCTTCGAGAGCCTGATACTCACTCTGAAGTTGATACACACATTGATGTAATGCCATGAATATACTATTTACATTAAACAATGCAGGGAAAGATGAAGATGCAGGGGGAATGGGGAAGGGAAAGGGAGTTGTGAATGTTGTGGAGTCAAGTGGTGAGGTAGGTGGAGGGGGTATGGGAGATTGAGGCTACGTGGGGGGAGGGAGTGGTGCTGTGGCTGGTGATGTTTCCATTGTGTCGAACGTGTGTGTGACTGTGTAGATGGGGATAGTGGGTGGGGTGGATGTGATATTTGTGAAGAGTGTTGTGAAAGTGGGCATGGTAACTCCTCCGAATTGGATGTCGGGAGAGAGAGGAATTCCCATGACGAATGTGGTAATGGCAGAAATAGGCATGGTAGTGCCACGTGGTGAGGTGACTTGTGTAGTGAGAGGTGAGGTGGGTGGTGAGAGTGGTTCCGCCTGATGTTCTTTTGTTTGTGTGTTACCTCCTGGTTCTGATATATTGATGTGGATTTGTTTGTCAGATCGCATGGGGCGAGTAGGTACTCGTTTCTCAAATCGATGAATATAAGCTATGGCTGCATGAACAGCCTCATCTAAACCTACCGCGTCAGCGTGCAGGTTCATTGATTCAATAAACATGTCATCCACACCTTCTTTGGCTAACATTTGGCTCATGATCATCTTTCCTATCTCGAGCAACAGTTTGTGTTGTTCTTGGACTCGCTTCATGGTTTCGTATAATCTTTTTATTTGGGCCGAGTATGCCGGGGCACTTGCTAGTTCTGAATGTTCGTCATATTCTTGATCATACTCCTCGTTTGCTTCTTCTTCTTCTGTCTCTTCTTCGTCCTCTTCTACTTCTACTACTCCCGGTTGGGTCGGGGCTGAAGTTGTAGTAGTGAGTTGTGGTCCTTGGGTCTGCTCTGCTTCTGTCTCCAGGTTAGACTCATTGATCAAACGGGCAATTTCTTCATCTGTCAAATCAGCAAGGCTGTAACCTTGTGGGAACTCCAAGTCCGATGGAATCGGCAGGAACACCAGATTGGGTCCTTCGGCGCTTGGTCTAGGTAGGCAAATGGTAAATGGTCGGACACGTCGCGTTTGTGGAGGGGTCACCTCTGGTGTGGTGGTGGCTCCCCTTGCTTGGGCACATGGTAATTCAACTCCTCCTCTCATCTTCTTCGATGGAGGACCTGCCGTTGACATCCATCTTTGGAATTCTTGGGCCCTGGACCATACTAGTGCTCTTTGAATGGGCACGTCGTACGCTAAGCATCTGTAAATTATTTTTGTCAGGGCACAGCATCCATGAAGTACATTCTTCTGTTTCTTATTCCATCGTTGATGGGCTAGGTGGATCTGATCTATGATCCAATGTGGTATATTGATGGTGAGATTCTCTGTCTCCGCCAAGTACAAGCTGAACCATATCTTTTTTGGTGGCATAGTGAAGCGTTCTTGGGGGGGAAAAGCAAAATGCTGCATGATCATTCGTAGGTGGAGAGCAATGGTAGGTGTCATTGCTACCATGTCCTTCAATTTATTGAGATCCTTATGCTTCATCCTGCCTGGAGCCAATGTTTCTTTCTCAGTGGGAATATGCATACCTTGCATGTTCAATGCTTCCCGTACCAGATTGAGGGTCAGTTTGAATCTCTTGAGTTCGTGGCCTGGCAACAGTGAGGGTAGCACAAAAGTACTATCGCCTCCCTTGGCCCTCCTAGGAGTGATGGTACTGATAAAATAGGAGCAGCGTAGGAAATCTGGCTTAGGCAAATGTGCCCTGAAATAGCTATCCAAGCCTGCTTTGGTCCATACCGATCGCATTACTTCTGCATTCTGATATTTCTCAAATTCGCGAGTGAAGAAATGGTAGTGTCCCCATTTGCCATTGAACTCAATTTCTGCTTCCCAGAAGTAGGTGCCATCACCCAATGGCCCTGCGACATCACTAAACCAATGAGCATGTTTCCCCACTTGAGAAGTGTGTCCCTGAGGAGGGTCCTGAATAGGGAGCACATGCACCGCTTGAAGTTCTTGAGGCCTCTCGGTGAGTTGTGGTTCAAGGATGAGGGCTTCAATGTCCACAATTTGTGCGCTAGACCCAGCCTGGGAACTGGTGCCTCCGGTTTCTGCCATGTTACAGCTTGCTTGCTAGTTTTGTGAGAATATAGAAGCAGGCGTTAACATTGTAAAGGACAAGTTAGAACAATTTTTGTCCCCCTTACAATTAACATGAGGTGAATGATGAGTTAGTCGATCAGTGAGTGCTCGATGATAGTGTGTGTTGTTAATCCTATGAGCTAAGTGAAAAGATGCAGTTAGTAGGTGGAGAGGAATGTACAAATGGGATCGAGGGGTTTATTACAAGCTTTTGGCTGCCAAACACAATGAATGACTTTATGTTTTGGTTTTGTGGAGACTCTGGAGGTCTTTATGAGGGTGTCTGCTTGGAAATGAGGTTGTATAGGGGCCCATTTGCAAGTGATTCCACCCGTGCTCATGTAAATGTGCATTTGTGTGTGTTGAATGAGAGTGGGCATCGGCTCTTTGAGTGAGTGAACCCTGTCGTGTATGGTGTGATTTGTGTGTGACTAGTTGAGCCCGAAAGCAAGCCTTAGGCACCCAAATTTGTTTTGATTGTGGGCCAGCCTTCATCGACTTCTTGGGTACCCAGATAGATTTCACTTTCACAAAAGAATTTTTGGAGTCTTCTTATTAGTATCATGTCGTTGATTACTAATAGGAAGTTGAGATAGTTGTTGTGGCTTGACCGCAATAGGATGCTCGCCTTTCCGCACCCACACTTGTTTCAATGGCTGAGACATCCTGCTTCGCACGTTCCTTTGGCCTCCAGCATAGGTAGTCTTCAGTAATTGATCTGCCTTTGGTTGCTGCCTCCCTCTGGCCTTTGGAAAAGAAGGGAGTTCCGTTGAGTCCTTGACTTCTTTATTGAGATCATCATTCCTCTACATCACATAGCTTTGGACAAGAATAGCATTGTCAACTTCATGTGTACCCTTGGAAGGACCAGGAGTCTGTGCCTTTCCTAGTTCCTTGAGTGCTCCATTATCTAACTCAATTGTAATTCGACTCTGATTTACCCATACCTGAAGAAGTCCACTTCTTAGGTTCAGGTTGACTGCATGATCATAGATCCAGTCTTGACCCAAGACTAGAGGCTCGGTGAGGTCCTCATCTTGACACACTAGTACTTTAACTATCATTAAAACGTCTTGAATGTAGAGGGGAAGTTCCACCTCGCCTATGCAAGGGGTTTCCACACCTCCCAATCCTATGAGATATGCCTCTATAGGATTGACTTTTAATTTCAATTCTTGACAGTAAGAGAATCTCACCGCACTAGTGGTTGCACCTGAGTCAATCAATGCTCGTGCAGTCCTTGCACTCTTCCCTTGTCCTATCTCCAAGGTTACAAAAGGACGTCGATCAACTATTCTATGGGGGCTTACACTTGAGACTTCACACATAGCCATATGATATCTTGGGTTCGCATAGTCATCTATCCTTGGCTGATCTCGTCCTTGTCTTCTCATCTTCATTTTTCGGATGCGTTCCAAGGCTTCTACCTGTGCTTCTTCTCGAACTCGTTTTTCCTCTTCTTTACGTTTCTTGGCAGTGTTGAGTCGATTGAGCATTTCCTCGGTGAGAGGTTCCTGATACAACTTGACTCTGCATCCACTTATGTAGCTCAGGAGAATGTCGCCTTCGAGTGTGGCTAATTGGACTACTCCACTAGTTGAGATCCTATTTATGATCATAGGTCCATAGCCTCTCTTCTCTAGTTTTCTCGCATGTTGCTTCAGAGTGTAGACTAACACTAGGTCCCCTGCTTTCAATCCTTTATCCTTCACATGGGTATCAAAGTACGCCTTCTGCCTTTTCTTAGCTGCATATATTCCTGCTGCAGCTCTTAGTCTTGTTTCACCTAATCGTTCGAGGTCAAAAATTCTTGAAGAGAGTTCATGGCCCGTCCACTCATGCTCCTGTGCTACTCTCAATGTGGGAATCAAGAAGTCCAGAGGTAGCACCGCATTTTGGCCAAATACCATCTGAAAGGGTGTGGCTTGGAGTACCGTTTTATAGGCCACTCGGTATGCCCAAACAGCATGGTGTAGCTGTTTGTCCCAATCAGAGCGTTTATTATTTACCAATTTAGTCAACACATTGCATAGGATCTTATTTGTGCTCTCAGCCTAGCCATTAGCTTGTGGGTGATAGGGGGCAGACTTCTTATGTGCTACCAAGAATTCTTGGAGAAGATTTTCAATAACTTCATTCAAGAAGTGAGTCCCTCTATCACTAACTAGCTCTATAGGTAGCCCGTATCTTGTGAATACATTCTCAAATAAGAACTTAGCTGTCGTTTGAGCATCGTTCTTTGTGGTAGCTTTCACTTCTACCCATTTAGTTAAATAGTCGGTGGCCACAATGATATATTCAGCATGTGAACCCTTGGCTGGGGGATTAATAGGACCTACAAAGTCTATTCCCCACTTAGAGAATGCACGACCACCCATCATAGGTTTTAAAGGCATCTCATCTTTGCGTATAGGATACTGAGTGCGCTGACAAATGTCACACCATTTCACATAGGTATGTGCATCCATGTGAAGGGTCGGCCACCAAATTCCTGCAAATAGGATTTCCTTGATCACCTGATCTGGTCCAAAGTGTCCTCCTGCTACAACTTTGTTAGCAGTAGTCAAGGAACTGAAGGACTAACAAGACAAGGAAGCTTACGAAGGGAGTCAGAGCGAAGAGAAGGTACAAGCAGACAGAGTAATCAAAGAAGATTGGGCAAGTAGGCCATTATTTTTTCAGGAAGCTAAAGCATATCAAAGAGGTGGACACATAAGGAGAAGGAGCAAGTAGGGAGCTCGAAGATGTGTATGTCAAATCGTTAGAGGAAATCCCTACAAAAATAGTGATTTTCATCACTAAAAGCCATTGTAAATACCATTTCATATTTTTGTAGCTCCATTTTGTGCAAGCCAAGGAGTCCTTGAGCTTGAGGAGCATTATAAGTAGCTACCTACCAGTTTTCATAATTTTTAGACTCCATAAATGGGACCTAGAACCTAATTTTTAACTAGGCCGGACACTAGGTCTGGACACGGCCAAAACCTAGTAAAAAACTATAAATAGAGCTAGAGAGCTCATTTTTGGGGCTAGCTTGTAATAGTTTTGGACTTGTATGAGCATTTTTGAAGGAATCTAAAAGAACTCCATTGTCTTTCTCTTTGTCTTGCCGTGTGTGCACGTGTGTGTGTATGTGTGTGCATGTTTGCATGCTTCTCACTCACACACTTGTGCCTTCACTTGCTCGAGATCATCATACCATCCTCACGTCTTCCCGGATTGACATTAAAGGAGGTGCTACTCATCACTGAGCTACACCAAATTTTGGCGCCGTTGCCGGGGATCGAGCTTTGAGGACGAGCATGTGATGGTAAGATGTAGATTTGAGACGTTGGCGTTGTAGGTAATTTCTTTACTCTTCTTTATTTTTCTCTTTCTTACTTCATCATCATCATCACCATCATCATCCTCACCACCTCCCACCTCCATCTCCACCATCGCAAAAAATTTCATTTTTTGATCATATCACCTTCTTCCTTCCATTTCCCTCATTTCACTTGGAGAGAGAGCGAGAGAGCGAATTGTGTGCATTGCTTTTTGTCTGTTTTCTGAGTGATCTTGCAGGTACAGTTGTATCATCCCCTCCAGCATGCTGCGTAGGTACAGACGTACTCGGAACTATCTCTGTGTCGCAGACCTCTCGGGATCGACAGAAAATTTCGCCTTTTGGTAAAACAAAGTGCACCACAGTGACATGCACAAGGAGCACATTCCAAATCACTAGAAAAAACTAAAAAAATCTGTGTTTCTCTGTCAATCGTGACCGACACCATCGATCACGATCGACAGCCACGATCGACAGATTCTGTCGATCGTGACTGACAGAGACGACCGACTGACCCTGTCAATTGCGATTGATATCATCGATCGCGATCGACAGCCACGACCGACACCTCTGTCAGTCGCGATTGACACCGTCGATCGCGACTGACTAAATTTTGACGATTGACTGAATTTCTCGCGTTGCCACGTGTCCCTCGCGATAGATAGGACCTCGATTGACTGAAATTACGGCAAAAATCCCAGGAAAAGTGTCGATCGCAATTGACACCGTCGATCGCGACTGACAGGACCCACGATTGACTCTGTCAATCGCGATTGACACTGTCAATCGTGACTGATGTGTCGATCGCGACCGACAGCCGCGACGGACACTTTTGTCAATCGCGATTGACAGACCTGTCGATCGCGATTGACAGGCTTTTCGGTCAAAAAATTAGGGTTTTTTATTCCAAGTTTTGGGGATAGCTTTTGGGCATATTGGTCTAGCAATTAGTGATTTGTGAGGTCCCTACACATGTATTTTTGAGAAAAATCCTGTGATCTGTTAGCCTGTTTGAACCCTGTTTTAGCACCAGAACCCTGAACTGACATAACTTTCTCATACGAAATCCGTTCGGAGTGATATTAGGCTTGTTGGAAAGCTCGTGGGGAGTACAACCAAAATTTCCACTGGTTACGGTAAAATTAATATCAGGATTATTAGATAGGGTATTTTGAAGTTGACCATACTCCGGGGTAGGAAAACTGAAGGATCCTTGGGCTTGTTTTTCATAAAGGCAAAGGGAAATTTGGTTTGTGGATTGCATGCATGAAAGTGATCTGTCCGTCATTTGAATTTAAGTCTTGAGCTAACCTTGAGACTCTTACAGGTCCATTGAGAGCTCTTGAAGGTATCCAAAGCAAGGGGTAATCTGCAAGCTTGAGAACGGGGTTCTTGAGCACCAAAAGAGCACGAGATCTGCGAGAGAGGTTGGAATATTCTCAACACCCTCTGTCCATTCCTAGCTTAGGCTAAGTACGAATAGTTCTAGAAGTAAGTCAGGGCAACGATAGGCACGAGACAAGTCAAGACTATCTAAGAAATCAAGTTATAATCAAGAGATAACCTGTGTGTAACCGACAACTTAAAAGGAAAAGAACCTAACGTGAGACGATCAACATTCAAGTGCAGAAATTAACTTAAGTGTTCCTAACGACATGATATCAGACAAGATCATAAACACGATAATCAACTAAAAAGAATCAAGTGACTGATAAAAAGAACTCAGCAACGAGGTTGTACCCTGGGTAAAAATTGGGATTGCTCAGCTAAGCATATGAACCTTAGATCAGGACGACACCTAGGAAGAGATAGACAGAGTCTTAGATCTTCAGAGGCTAGTGTCAATCATACTGCTAGGTCTTGGGCCCAGCAGTTGAGCCATTATTCGCACTACCCTAGCTCTGAAACTAGTGAGTCAGAGATGTCCCACGGTATGGAGAGACCTACAGGAAGTTCAGGTGTGCCATACTTACATAGGGTAGAAGGCCCCTACAAGACGCAGCTGGAATACCTAAGGACCAACCGATTAGGTGCTAGCATCTATGAGGACGGCCTAGGAAGATCTGTGGTCTAGATCAAAAACCCAGATCAATCCATTGGAGTAGAGCACCCAGCTGTCAAGTTTGAAAATGGAGCATACTTGGACAAAGAAGGAACAATATACGTAGTCACAAGTCACCCAGATAGGACAGACGAGTTCGGAAACGTGATCCCTGAGATAGATTTAGATCACCTAGAGCAAGGAAACATGGGTGTAGAACCTAGAACCCCCCGAGGCAAATCTATTCACTAGGATTATCACACCAGAGTGGATTTCCCAAGACAATAAGAGCATAGATCTACTCTTGAACTGAGAGACTGATGAAGCCTTTTGGAGGTATAGAACTGATCAGCCGAATGAGGTAGGGACAATCATGATATATGAGTTCAAAGATCCTGATGGCCCAGGTAGAGTGACCTACTTAGATCACGCTTCACAGAGGATCTTTTTGGTTACAGAAAATGATAGGCATGCTTACACTTGGAAAGGTGAATTTATTTTCCCCCAACCAAGATCGAATGTGTCCTTTGGTCACCCAGGAGCTGGAACATCCCAAGCTCACGGAGCTCAAAGAGACAGACATAGAGATAGACCGGAGGTGAGCTTTGCCAACCCAGTGGGAAGAGAAAGAACGAGAACGGAAGCAAATAGAGTGGAACCTGAGGGACTTATAGCCCCAAGGAACCAAAGGAATGCGGATGAATTCCCTCTACCAAGACCTAGAGAGCACACGAGGACCCTGAGACCTACACAGTTGGTTAAGTCCATGAAGAACTACTTCGATGGCACAGGAGACCCATATGATCATGTGGCCAAGTTTAGGCAAGTCTTGAGAGCTGAGCAAGTTGAGGACCTATTCACGCAGTATAATGCCTTTGGTCTAACCCTTAGGAACACAGCCCTTACATGGTTTCAACCATTGAATGAGAGACAGTTCAAGAGCATAGACCAACTCTTAGAGGCTTTCATCACTGAATTCTCTAAAAGTGGCATAAGGCATAATACTTCCTCATTGATACATAGCTTCAAGCAGACCCCTCAAGAGACCGTGAGACTTGCAGGAAGAAGATTTAGGCAATATCTTGAGAGATTCCCTGTTCTTGAGTTACCCACACCAGCCAAACAAGTGGCTTTATTCTTGGATGGATTGCTAAGTACCAAATTGAGGTCATATGTGTACTTGAAGGACCCTAGGACTATAGAAGAGTGTGTACGCATGTGCATTGACATTGAGGATAACCTAGGGGAGGAACTAGAGTTTTCAAAAATCTACAAAGATTTTGATAGTGCCTCTAGCCTCTCTTCTTCGCAATCTACATCAATTGAAGAACTTGCGGAGAAAGTAGCTCAAAAACTAGGAGTCACTAGCAAACAAATCCCAAGGTTTGCCCCAGTAAAGAGGTGCTATACTTGCGGTGGTGACCATATGGCGAACGTATGTCCCATCATGGCTCAACCCCAAGTGAACCCTAGTAGCCAATATTGCACCATAGAACGGAGATACACAAATCACACAGCACAAGACTACCCATACAATAAGCAAGCAGTTAGACAAACCTACCCCCAGCCCTATCCACACCAAGTAAGGTATCAGAACCAATACCCACCACAACAATATGGCAGACCACAACAACCCTATCAGCAACCCTACCAAAATCAGCAAAGACCTCAGCTTGTGTTAGCCCAACAACCCCCAGCTCCAGCCAATGTGATCCCAGTAAAATATGCAGCTGCAGAAGAGAACCTGAATAGAGCTATAGTCCCCGTAACACCATTGCTTTCTGGAAGTGACTCGAGTGACCATAGCTTTGATTCGACACATATTGATAGGCCCCAGGCCTACTACATGCAGTCTCCTGAACATGGTGAGTCCTACTTTAGTGAAGAGCCGAGTGAACCTAGTTGGGAGTCAGATTACGCAAACGTTATGTATACAAATCCCAACCCTAGACCTCAACCTAGGCAAGTAAGACCTCCATTTCCTAGAGGACCATGCTACAGATGTCAGGGAGATCATCTCATTCGTGATTGCCCCTTACCTCCACCTACACAACCCCAGTCAGTGACAATCCAAGGTTTTTGCCAAGATTGTGGAAAGGAGCATCTCTTACGAGATTGCCCAAAGAATCCCAATAATATGCCAAAAATCACTCCTATCAACGTTATTGGGTTAGTAGTAGACTCCACAGGAAGTGTGACTTCCACTGCACCAGTACAGGTAGTCACTAGAGCTCAAGCCTTGCAGCAGAACCAAAGTTTAGGCCAGGAAAAAAGTGTTGAGGCTAGCGAAACTGAGAGCATAACCAAGAAGAGGACTAGAGCCCGGAAAGATAGTAGAGAAAGAATGAAGAGGCAATGGGCAAAGAAGTTGAGTGAACTCGAGGAAAGCCTAAGAGAAACAAAACCCAGGATAGTTGAACTTACATCTCAAACTCCCTCTCACACTACACCACCACCACCATTCCCATCTCCATCCTATCCAACCCCTTCCAACCCGCTTCATACGACCCCACCACCCCCTAGAGTAGGATCAGTCCTAGCAGATCCCACTCCCGAGGACCTTAATATGATGCTAAAGGCATATCAGGCCAGAATCCAAGAAGGGCCAAACGTAACCGATCATGAAAAGTGTTACCCTAGAGCAGAACTAGAGCTTGAACGAACCAAAATTTGTGCTAAGATGGTGGAGTTGGCTCAAACCATGTTTGAAGCCAGTCGCCTCTTTAACATCTCTAGTTCAGCTAAGACACAGTTGCACTTTGATGGACTGCTAGAAAGGTTGGAGAGGCTAATAGCACAATCAGAAAAGGAACCTGCCTCTCCAAATCAGGGCAAGGCAAGCGAAAGAGAAAGCCTACCTGCCCAGAAAGCCTATGTGCCTAACTCCACGGAGCCAGACACCTCTTCTTCTATGAATCGGTTCACCCCAGAATTCCTACGAGAGATTCAAGAAGACAAATGGGCTAAAGAAAGCGAAGTCCCTCCTCCCATCGAACTTGTGGATGATGCACATGATCAATTCCCACAAGATATTCCCTCAATTTATGGAGAGCAGGAGAGCACTCAATCTCAAGAGAGATTAGACTTCGAATCTAATTCCATACAAGAACTACCCCATTTCACGGGCCCATGGGAGGCAAAGTCCACATGTATGAGAGCACCCACAGTCATGGTAAGAAACGAAGACTCAGTCATACCTAGGAATACAGAGGTAGTGAAGAACACTAAAGTGCAGTGCAATCTCACTTTAGAAGAGTTACTCAAGGTTAGGCCAGAACTATGGAAACATGTGGCCAAACAAGTGCCAGAAATAGCTAAACCTCGTTCCCAGGTAGGATCCCAGATAATAGTGCCAGAGATACCTCTGGACAAGATAGGAGATATGAGTGAGGGTGAAGAAGGAAACATCTATCTTCCCATCACCCATCAAGGATACACAACCAAGGCAATTCTGGACTCAGGTGCAGTAGTTGCTATTGCCACCACTTCCCTATGGAAGCGTTCGGGCAAGCCAGCACTCAGGCCCACGAGGATGAAATTGCAGATGGCTGATGGTCACATAGAAAGACCATTAGGCTTGTTGGAAGGAATAACTCTCACTACATGCGGTGTTGAGTTTGAGCATACTTTCGCCATATGTGATTTCAGCAAGAACCATGCCTATGAGATGATTTTGGGAAGACCATTTATGCGACAGTTGCAAGTGGTACAGGATTGGGGAACCAATTCCTTGTATTTGCAACACCTAGGTGTTACGACCAAAGTCAATCTCAAGGATTACTCTCATAGGGATGTACCACCTATTCAATGGAATCCCATCCACAGATCCAAGGATGACACGGAGTCTGTGCACTCCATAGGATCAGGATCCTCATGGATGCATGAAGACACTCACTTATGGATGTGTAAAGTGGCAATTGAAGAAGAGAAGAGGGAAAAGGCCAGAGAGATGGTGCAAAGGAAACCCATAGATTAATTCAAGACCCAGCCTATGCATCGGTAGTATTTCCTGATGAAGAGTTTGAACCTCATGGTTGGGCAGAAATTCTAGCAACAATGGATGTAGCCATCAATGAAGAGCAGTGGACACCCCACTGTGATGAGGATGGCTATGACATTTCAGTATTCTCCATAGAGCCAATCATGGGAGATGCGGTTTTAGAAGAGTGCGAACCTAGCCCTGATGCATTTGAGGATGCAAGTGACTCCGATCTAGAGTCAATCATTATGGACCCACCTTTTGCATCAGATGAAGAATACTTCTATGAAGTAGAATTCCAACCTCAGAGACACGAAGAGATAACAAACGATGTACGATTAACCACACAAGTGACTGCTAATAATGATAGCAAGAAACAGAAGAAGAAAGAAATCCCCCCGAAGGAAGAAGAATCTTTGTTTGAGGTCCCGAAAAACTTTAAAAAGAATGAGATAGACGATATGAGAGTCATGATAAGAATGCCTAAACGCGAGGCACAATCAGGAGAGGCCTATGATAACAAAGAAACCACCAAGAAAATAGTGGTAGCCCTAGAAGAAGGAGAGGAGAGATGCATGTACATAGGCCATGACCTAACAGAGGAAGAAGAGCATGCATTAATAGCCTTGCTAAGAGAATACAGAGATGTATTCGCTTGGAGTTACAAGGATTTGAAAGGTGTAGACCCAGACATATGCTCACACACAATTCCCATGACCTCAGACGCGAAACCCTCTAAGCAAAAGCCATACACATACAATGATAATTATGCTGCCAAGATCAAAGAGGAGATAGATAAACTGGTAGAAGCTGGATTCATCTATGAAATTGAGCACACTGATTGGGTACCCCCCATTGTAGTGATGCCCAAGAAGAATGGAAAGCTAGGTGTGTGCATTAACTTGAAAAAGGTTAATGCAGCCACAATTAGGGATAATTATCCACTTCCAATCACCGAGCATCTGCTAGAAAGAGTAGCGGGCAAGGAAGTATACAGCTTCCTTGATGGATTTTCGGGCTACAATCAAGTAGCCATAGCTCCAGAAGATCAGCATAAGACATCTTTTGCCACAGAATGGGGCATATTCGCCTTTAGGGTAATGCCATTCGGGCTTACCAATGCTCCTGCAACCTTCCAAAGATTGATGTGTCATGTATTTAAAGAGTTCTTGAGGAAGAATTTAGAGGTCTATGTTGACTATCTTTGTGCTCATTCCAACATTAGACAGACCCATATACCTGAACTCAGACAAATCTTTGATAAATGTAGGGAGTATCAAGTATGCTTGAACCCAGAAAAGTGTGTTTTCATGGTCAGGCAAGGCAATATTCTAGGACACATAGTGTCAAAGAATGGCATATCCACTGATGAAGAGAAAGTGAGAGCCATAGTAGAGTTACCGAGGCCAAAGAACTTCAAGGAAGTACAAGCTTTCATGGGGCATTGTGGTTATTACCGACGGTTTATACACATGTATGCCATCATAGCAAAGCCTCTGTACAAACTTTTGACCAACTTTGAGTGGACTGATGAATGTGAGAATTCCTTCAATGAGCTTAAACGGCGATTATGTTCAGCACCAATCTTGACCACACCAGATTGGAATAAGCCTTTTCATGTTCATGTAGATGCATCCAATTATGCTATTGGGTGTGTACTCGCACAACCTACGGGCGAAGGGAATATGGATCTTCCAATTGCCTATGCTAGTAGACAGTTGAATGCAGCTGAACGGAACTATACCACCACCGAACGAGAAGGATTAGGCATGGTGTATGCGGTTAAGAAGTTTAGACACTATTTGCTTGCAAATAAGTTTAAATTTTTTACTGACCATCAAGCATTGTTATATCTCGTGGACCAGCCATGCAATACAGGTAGATTGGTAAGATGGTTTCTCTTACTAATGGAATATGACTTTGAGGTAGTGGTGAGGAAAGGCAAGACTCACTTGAGAGCAGACCACCTCTCTAGGCTCACATCTGGAGAAGCCCCACAAGGAGTGTTAGATGACCTTCCTAATGCTTACTTGTTTAATTTGGAAGTTGTACCTCAGTGGGCTAAGCCATTAGTGCCATTGTTGACATACGGGCCTAACCACCCAGTCATAAACACTCACGATAGGGAGGTAGTAAAAGCCCAGAAGTACCACATCATGACAGGAAGTATGTATAAGCACACAGATCAAGGGATCCTAGCTTGTTGTGTGGAAGAAGACGAGTACGCTAAATGGTTGCAATTAGCACATGTAGGTGTATTAGAGCAACACTACTCAAAGCAACGAACCCTACAGACACTAAGGAGACTCGGAGTGCATTGGCCGACTATGGAAGCTGATGTCCAAAAGTTGTGCAAGGAATGCCCAATCTGTTGCACTAAACCACCTGTGGAGCATGCCACTCTTTATCAAGTGTTCATAGTACCAGATTGGAGTGAACCATTAGTAGATTTCCTGAGGACGAGAACATTCCCTCAAGATATGACACTGGCCAGACAAAGAAGTCTAGAACAAGAAGCCCTAGATTACTCACTCATTGGTGATAATCTATACAAGCGTGGTAAAGATGGTTACCTGAGACTATGTGTCCATGAGAGCGAATATCTCAAGATCTTGGAAGTAGCTCACCAAGGTGTAGCAGGAGGACATTTTGGACCAGATCGGGTGATCAAGGCAATCCTATTTGCAGGATTATGGTGGCTGACCCTTCACATGGATGCACATACCTATGTGAAGAGGTGTGATATTTTTCAGCAAACTCAGTATCTTATACGCAAAGATGAGATGCCACTGAAACCTATGATGGGTGGACGTGCATTCTCTAAGTGGGGAATAGACTTCGTAGGTCCTATTAATCCCCCAGCCAAGGGTTCACATGCTGAGTATATCATTGTTGCCACGAACTATTTAACCAAGTGGGTAGAGGTAAAAGCTACAACAAAGAATGATGCTCAGACGACTGCTAAGTTCTTATTTGAGAATGTGTTCACTAGATACGGGCTACCCATAGAGCTAGTAAGTGATAGAGGCACCCACTGCTTGAATGAAGTTATTGAACATCTTCTCCAAGAATTCTTGGTAGTACACAAGAAGTCCGCCCCCTATCACCCACAAGCTAATGGGCAAGCCGAAAGCACAAATAAGATTTTATGCAATGTGTTGACCAAACTAGTGAATAATAAACGCTCTGATTGGGACAAACAGCTACACCATGTTGTTTGGGCATACCGAGTTGCCTATAAAACGGTACTCCAAGCCACTCCCTTTCAGATGGTATTCGGCCAAAATGTAGTGCTACCATTGGACTTCTTGATACCTACACTGAAAGTAGCACAGGAGCATGAGTGGACGGGTCATGAACTCTCTTCGAGAATTTTTGACCTTGAACAATTAGGTGAAACAAGACTAAGAGCTGCAGCAGGAATATATGCAGCTAAGAAGAGGCAGAAGGCATACTTTGATGCCCATGTGAAGGATAAAGGATTGAAAGCAGGGGACCTAGTGTTAGTCTACACCCTGAAGCAACATGCGAGAAAATTAGAGAAGCGTGGCTATGGACCTATGATCATAAATAGGATCTCAACGAGTGGAGCAGTACAACTAGCCACATTAGAAGGCGATATTCTACCTAGCTACATAAGCGGGTGCAGAGTCAAGTTATATCAGGAACCTCTGACTGAAGAGATGCTAAATCGACTCAACATTGCCAAGAAACGTAAAGAGGAAGAAAAGCGAATTCGAGAAGAAGCTCAAGCAGAAGCTTTAGAACGCATCAAAAGGATGAAGCTGAGACAACAGGGAAGGGATCAGCCTAGGGCAGATGACTATGCGGACCCAGGATACCATATGGCAATGTGTGAAGTCTCAGGAATAAGTGCCCATAGAATAATTGATAGACGACCTTTTGTAACCTTAGAAATAGGACAAGGAAAGGGTGCAAGGACTATAAGAGCCTTGATTGACTCAGGTGCAGCCACTAGTGCTGTTAAATTTTCTTACTGTCAAAAGTTGAAATTAACTGTCAATCCTATAGAAGCATATCTCATAGGATTGGGAGGTGTGGAAACCCCCTGCATGGGCGAGGTGGAACTTCCCCTCTACATTCAAGACGAAGTAATGACAGTTAAAGTGCTAGTGTGTCAAGATGAGGACCTCACGGAGCCTTGGTTCAAGATTGGATCTATGATCAGGCAGTCAACCTAAACCTAAGAAGTGGACTTCTTTAGGTCTGGGTAAATCAGAATCGCGTTACAATTGAGTTAGAAAATGAAGCACTCAAGGAATTAGACAAGGCACACACTCCTGGTCCTTCCAGGGGTAGACATGAAGATGACCATGTTGTTCTTGTCCAAAACTGTGTGATGCAGAGGAATTATGATCTCAATCAAGAAGTCAGGGACGCAACGGAACTCCCTTCTCTTCCAAAGGCCAGAGGGATGCAGCAACCAAAGGCAGATCGAATACAAAAAGAGCAGAGTACTACCTATGCTGGAGGACAAACGAACGTGCGAAGCAGAATGTCTCAGCCATTGAAACAAGTGTGGGTGCGGAAAGGCGACCATCCTGTTGCGATCAAGCCAACCATACGGGCAAAACTTCTTATTAGTAATCAACAACACGACACTAATAAGAAGTCTTTCAGAAATTCTTCTGCGAAAGTGAAGTCTATTTGGGTACCCAAGAAGTCGATGAAGGCTAGCCCACAATCAAGACAAATTTGGGTGCCTAAGGCTTGCTTGCAGGCTCAAATAACTCCATCGAGACCACACCCTGTACAACATGATTCACTCACTTGCACAGCTATTACTCACTTGTATTCAACACGCACAAACACACATTGGTCCATGAGCATGAGCAGAATCACTTGTAAATGGGTCCTTAAAAGGCCTCATTCCCAAGTAGACACTCCTGAAAAGCCCTCCAGAGTCTCCACAAAATCAAGACCAATAGCAAATCAATTTGTTTGGAAGCCCAAAACATGTAATAAACCCCCCGACCCTCATTTGTAAATTCATATACACTTACTCACTACATCACTCATACACCGCATCTTTCCATTTAGCTCTTAGGAATATCCATTCACTAACTACACACACGATCCCTAAGCACTATTGACCTACTAACCTCTCACTAAAATTAGGTTAATGTTGTAATGGGGACGCATGAACGCTTGGTGTCCATTTGTAATGTTAACATTCATTTGTCTATTCCCACAGAATCGGTGACCAGTCTCTTCACCATGGCCGAGGCAGGAACTAGCTCCCAGGCAGGCACCAGCCCCCAAATCATGGACATTGAAAGTCTTCCCATTGAAGAGGAATTGAAGGAACGCCCAGTGGCATTGAGGGTATTACACGCCATACCGATTCAGAATCCTCCACAGGGGCACACAATGCCGGTCAGCAAAAACTCACATTGGTTCAGTGATGTGGCCGGACCTCTGGGTGAAGGCACTTACATGTGGGAGGCCGAGATAGAGTTCAACGGGCGATGGGGCAGATATCATTTTTTCACCAGGGAATTTGAGAGGCTTCAAAATGATGAAGGTCTGAAACCCATCTGGAAGAACGTTGGACTCTACGACTATTTCAAGGCTCAGTTACCCAAGCCAGATTTTCTATGGTGTTCCTACTTGGTTAGCACTCTGACCCCTAGTAAAGAGAAAAAGGGATATAGTACCTTCGTTTTACCATCACTTACCAGAGGTAATGAATTAAAGCGTTTCAAATTGACGAACAACTTGGTGAGGGAAGCTCTTGACATGAAAGGCATGCATATCCCCACCGAAAAAGAGACGATGGTCTCGGATAACATGAAGAACAGGAACCTCACTAAGCTCAAAGACATGGTGGCAATGACACCCACAATCGCCATTCACTTGCGAATGGTCATGCAACATTTTGCGTTTCCCGCTCAAGAGAGGTTCACAATGCCACCTAAGAAGATATGGTTCAGTCTATACTTAGCAGATGCCTTCAATTTGACAATCAACATGCCGCATTGGATTATCGACCAAATCCACTTGGCACATCAACGGTGGTATAAAAAGCAAAAGTTGATACTGTATGGATGTTGTGCCCTCACTAGGATTGTGTATAGATGTTTGTCTTATGATGTG
This sequence comes from Ceratopteris richardii, assembly GCA_020310875.1. Taxonomy (NCBI): domain Eukaryota; kingdom Viridiplantae; phylum Streptophyta; class Polypodiopsida; order Polypodiales; family Pteridaceae; genus Ceratopteris; species Ceratopteris richardii. Next base: position 151,619,277 of record CM035428.1, read on the forward strand.
CCAGTTCAAAGGGCATTGATTTGGACCAGGGTACAGGAATCTCAACGTAGACTATCAACCGCAGGGCCTCCATCAAAGAAAATGAGAGGCGCAGTTCAGATGCCCTGTGCACAAGCCCGCGGTGCAACACTGGCACCAGAGACAACTCCATGACTTCCAAGGCGTGTACAACCCTTCACTATCAGATTACCAAGACATAGCACTGATGGACCGAATCTGGTGTTTCCACCTGTACCAACCGACCTAGAGTTTCCTCACGGATTCACATTAGAAGACCTAACTGATGAGGAGGTAGCCAGAATAATCGAGGCTGTTAACACGGAAGTCGAGGCAGAGCAAGCTAGTGGACAACAAACTGCTACAGACCAACCCCATCCTAGACAACCAGAGGTCGTCGAAGTGGAGGATGAAGAAGAAGAAGAACAAGAGGAGGAACGAGGTGGACAATCAGAGGAAGAGGAGCAAGAATATGACCAGGAAACTCTGCAGGAACTTGAGGGTGCCCCGGCTTATACTAAGGAATTGAAAAAGTTGTATGATACCATCAACAGAGTTCAAGAGCAACACAAAATGTCCCTCGCAGCAGGAAAAGCCCTCATGAACCAAATCCTTGAGGAGGAAAAGGTGTAGACGAGCACTACAGAGAAACCCTTGACATGATAGCGGATGCATTGGGGGTACCTAAGACGGTGCATACCGCTCTCGCGTATTCACGAAGATCAGAACGACAATACGGTAGACGTCCTCCTCGGGCAGGAAAACAAATGAATGTATTAGTGTTAGAACCTCAGGATACCACATCCACAACCACGGGCACAGCACACACCATTCACGACACTGAGGAAGTCCATACATCAAGTGCACCCCCATCACCCCCTTTACCACCCCTACCTCCAACTCCACCAACTTCACCTCCCACTACCAGTGTAACCACTATTGTCACCGCCTCAGAGTCCACTGCCCATACCGAAGCACAGACTGTCAGTCAACCCAAACAACCCACACACTCTATCACCACCTCACTTGTATACACTACCACTGACACTGTAATTCTAACTGCAGCCACGGAAAACCCCGTTCCCCCGATCACACTTCTTGGCGGTTCATATTCACAACTATACACACCACTTTACACTTTCACCACCATCACCGCACCCACAATTCCCATGTTCACAATCACTCCCACGACTGCATCCACTTTTGACCTCATGGACATATCACCCACCTCCGCACCTCTCCCTCTCCCCATACATCCACAATCTCCCATTCCCCCACCACCCACTTCACCCTTTTCAAGCACAGCATACACGCTCCCATTCCCTTTTCCCTTCCCTTCTGCATTCAACACCCTTCCCGCATCCACCCCTATTAATAATGTATTTAATAATATGTACCAGTGTATGTCTCAACTACAACAGCACTACCAGCATCTTGATAACCAGCATACGAGCCTCTTCCGAAGCCATGAAGCGCTACAAGCACGATTCATTGATTTAGAAAGGGAAAAGCGGCTACTACAACAACAGTATGTCACTTTACAGGAACAACATGAGCAGTTAGTGGCCAATCCAGCCCAGTCAGATGCGGAAGAAAAATGACAACTTGATGAGCTTCTACACTCCTAGATAACAGAGAACCTCAAGCTTTGATGCAACCTGGCACTATTACGAAAACACATGTCTACAGCACTCGAGGAAAATGAACGACTACAGAAACAGAACGAAGAAAACTTGGAAGCAGCCATGGAGGGTTCACCACAGGAAATCGGCCCAGAAAAATTCAAGGCTATCCCATCTGGAAATATGCAAATCGTCTTGGAAACCCATGCCGACCTCCTGGAAACCCACGCAGCCTTAGAAAGAGAAACAGATGGTCTACTCAAGCAACTGGCAGCTCAGCAGGAGTCACCAAGCAAAGTCACAACAACAGCCGACACTTCGAAAGAAGTCGTAGAACTCAGAGCAGAACTAGAAGAACTACGAAGTAAAGTTCTTCAATACGAACGTCAACCCTCCCCCTTGGCGGAACCGGAGCCTGAAGACTTAGTGCCAATTCAAGTGGAGGAGATCTTTGACGACCCATACGTTCCCATGCCAACACCCGGAGGTAAGCAAACAGAAGAAGGCATGGACACCATTGAGATCGAGGCTCCTGAATGGATGCAGAGGTTAGAGAAGGTGGCCACAACCCATGATGAGAGAGTTGCAGTACAGATAGCATCAATGTCTCGATTGGAAGAAGTTGTTATTAAGTCAGACTACTTTAGAAACCTCTCCCATCATAGGTGGATTGGCACATCTGATGATCTGTATGTTCCATTCTGTGTATTAATGGCAGATTACAATGCTGAAATCAAGCAACGCACAACAAAAGAACCAACCTCGGCGACACAGTTTGCACCGGATGATATCCCTGCAAGTGCCAAGCAAGGGAATATACATCAACCTACTTGGAGGATCCGCCTGCTTGAAACCTACCCTGAGATGAATCGCACGTGGAATAGCATGCCTCTATATATCAAGTATAATCTCTGCTACTGCCCTGTCTTTCGAAGAAGGTCTTGGCCGGAGTACACAAAAACAGTTTTGACGGTTAAAGGATGTGAAAAGTGGTTAAATTATGTGTACCTAGCACCTCCTAATGGCCAACCCACAGTCAACTACATGATTTCAACCATCCGACACTGGGCAGTCCGGTTCAAGAATGTCCCAAATGTTATGGCACAGATGTGCCTAAAAATTTTTGAGCTCATGCTAATTACGTTCATGACATTTAAGAACATCAAAGAACCTCATCTTTCGGCTATTGGATTTAATGAAGGGAATCAGGACCTTGTCTATGACATGAGCACCACGCCCTCCATTAACGTCATCTATGCCTGGCATGCCCGTATAAAGTATCTACCTGCTTGCTTCAAACAGACGTTTGAAGAAATGTTTATCACGGGGTTCTGGGAATATCATTCAGAGATATTCATTCCCAGACCATCTCATTTATTACAGTTATTTGTCGTGGAACAAGCTCTCCATTCAGAAAATCTACGTATACCACATCCAGAGGTTCCCGGGCCTGTAGATTGGGATGCTCTACTCACTGACTTGGCCAAAGGGTTGAAAATTGCAAAACATCATTTAGCCACAGACGTTGTGGAGTACTACATCCAACGACCCACTCAACAAGGGTCTGTCAGAGACGACAGACGCGAGAGAGGGGGGTGTGTTAGCAGTAGTCAAGGAACTGAAGGACTAATAAGACAAGGAAGCTTACGAAGGGAGTCAGAGCGAAGGGAAGGTACAAGCAGACAAAGTAGTCAAAGAAGATCGGGCAAGTAGGCCATTATTTTTTCAGGAAGCTAAAGCATATCAAAGAGGTGGACACATAAGGAGAAGGAGCAAGTAGGGAGCTCGAAGATGTGTATGTCAACTCGTTAGAGGAAATCCCTTAAAAAATAGTGATTTTCATCACTAAAAGCCATTGTAAATACCATTTCATATTTTTGTAGCTCCATTTTGTGCAAGCCAAGGAGTTCTTGAGCTTGAGGAGCATTAGAAGTAGCTACCTACCTGTTTTCATAATTTTTAGACTCCATTTGAGCCTTCAAAGGGGACCTAGAACCTAATTTTTAACTAGGTCGGACACTAGGTCTGGACACGGCCAAAACCTAGTCGAAAACTATACATAGAGCTAGAGAGCTCATTTTTGGGGCTAGCTTGTAATAGTTTTGGACTTGTATGAGCATTTTTGAAGGAATCTAAAAGAACTCCATTGTCTTTCTCTTTGTCTTGCCGTGTGTGCGCGTGTGTGTGTATGTGTGTGCATGTTTGCGTGCTTCTCACTCACACACTTGTGCCTTCACTTGCTCGAGGTCATCATACCATCCTCACGTCTTCCCGGATTGACATTAAAGGAGGTGCTACTCATCACTGAGCTACAACCTTGGTGAGCAGTTTCCAAGATCTTGAGATATTCACTCTCATGGACACATAATCTAAGGTAACCATCTTTACCACGCTTGTATAGATTATCACCAATGAGTGAGTAATCTAGGGCTTCTTGTTCTAGACTTCTTTGTCTGGCCAATGTCATATCTTGAGGGAATGTCTTCGTCCTCAAAAAGGCTACTAGTGGTTCACTCCAATCCGGCACTATGGACACTTGATATAGAGTGGCATGTTCCACGGGTGGTTTAGTGCAGCAGATCGGGCATTCCTTGCACAACTTATGGACATCAGCTTCCATAGTAGGCCAATGCACTCCGAATCTCCTAAGTGTCTGTAAAGTTCTTTGCTTTGAGTAGTGTTGCTCTAATGCACCTACATGTGCTAATTGCAACCATTTTGCGTACTCGTCCTCTTCCACACAACAAGCCAATATCCCGTGATCGGTCTGTTTGTACATACTTCCTGCCATGATATGGTACTTCTGTGCTTTTACTACCTCTCTATCTTGAGTGTTTATGACTGGGTGATTAGGCCCGTATGTCAGTACTGGCACTAATGGCTTAGCCCACTGAGGTACAACTTCCAAATTAAACAAGTAAGCATCAGGAAGGTCATCTGATACTCCTTGTGGGGCTTCTCTAGATGTGAGCCTAGAGAGATGGTCTGCTCTCAAGTGAGTCTTCCCTTTCCTCACCACAACTTCAAAGTTGTATTCCATTAGTAAGAGAAACCACCTTACTAATCTACCTGTATTGCATGGTTTGTTTACCAAGTACAATAATGCCTGATGATCAATAAAAAATTTAAACTTATTTGCAAGCAAATAGTGTCTAAACTTTTTAACTGGATATACCATGCCTAATCCCTCTCGTTCAGTGGTTGTGTAATTTTGTTCAGCTGCATTCAATTGTCTACTAGCATAGGCAATTTGAAGATCCATATTACCTTCGCCCGTAGGTTGTGCGAGTACACATCCAATCGCATAATTGGATGCATCCATGTGAACATGAAATGGCTTATTCCAATCTGGTGTGGTCAAGATTGGTGCTGAACACAATCTTCTTTTGAGCTCATTGAAGGAGTCCTCACATTCATTAGTCCACTCAAAGTTAGTCGAAAGTCCATACAGAGGCTTGGCAATGATAGCATACATGTGTATAAAGCGTCGGTAATAGCCACAATGCCCCATGAAAGCTTGTACTTCCTTGACATTCTTTGGCCTGGGTAACTCAGCCATGGCTCTTACTTTCTCTTCATCGGTGGATATGCCATTCTTTGACACTATGTGTCCTAGAATCTTGCCTTGCCTGACCATGAAAACACACTTTTCTGGGTTCAAGCAGACTTGATATTCTCTGCATTTGTCAAAGATTTGCCTGAGCTCAGGTATATGTGTCTGTCTAATGTTGGAATGAGGACAGAGATCATCAACATAGACCTCCAAATTCTTCCTCAAGAACTCTTTAAACACGTGACACATCAGCCTCTGGAAGGTTGCAAGAGCATTGGTAAGCCCAAATGGCATTACTCTAAAGGCAAATTTGCCCCACTCTGTGGCAAAAGCAGTCTTGTGCTGATCTTCTGGAGCTATGGCTACTTGATTGTAGCCCAAAAATCCATCAAGGAAGCTGTACACTTCCTTGCCTGCTACTCTTTCTAAGAGATGCTCAGTGATAGGAAGCGGATAATTGTCTTGAATAGTGGCTGCATTAACCTTCTTCAAGTTAATGCATACTCGTAGCTTTCCATTCTTCTTGGGCACCACTACAATGGGGGATACCCACTCAGTGTGCTCAATTTCATAGATGAATTCAGCTTCTACCAGTCTATCAATCTCCTCTTTGATCTTAGCAGCATAATTATCATTGTATGTGTATGGCTTTTGCTTATAAGGTTTAGCATCTGAGGTCATGGGGATAGTGTGTGAGCATATGTCTGGGTCTACACCTTTCAAATCCTTGTAACTCCAAGCGAATACATCTCTGTATTCTCTTAGCAAGGCTATCAATTCGCGCTCTTCTTCTTCCGTCAGGTCATGTCCTATGTAAGTGCACCTCTCTTCTCCTTCTTCCATGGCTACCACTATTTTCTTGATGGTTTCCTTGTTATCATAGGCCTCTCCTGATTGTGCCTCGCGTTTAGGCATTCTTACCATGACTCTTCTATCGTCTATCTCATACTTTTTGAAGTTTTCAGGGACCTCAAACAAGGATTCTTCCTCTTCTGGTGTGACTTCTCTCTTCTTTCTTTTCTTTCCTTCATCCTTAGGGGTCACTTGTGTGGCTAATCTTACATCATTTGTTTGCTCTCCATGTCTCTGGGGTTGAAATTCTACTTCATAGAAGTATTCTTCATCTGATGCAAAAGGTGGTTCCATAATGATTGACTCTAGATCGGAGTCACTTGCATCCTCAAATGTATCAGGGCTAGGTTCGCACTCTTCTAAAACTGCCTCTCCCATGATGGGCTCTATGGAGAAGACTGAAATGTCATAGCCATCCTCATCACAGTGGGGTGTCCATTGTTCTTCATTGATGGCTACGTCCATTGTTGCTAAGATTTCTGCCCAGCCATGAGGCTCAAATTCTTCCTCAGGAAATACTACCGGTGCATAGGCTGGGTCTTGAATGGATCTATGGGTTTCTTTTGCACCTATCTCTCTGGCCTTTTCTCTCTTCTCTTCTTCCACTGCCACTTTACACATCCATAAGTGAGTGTCTTCATGCATCTATGAGGATCCTGATCCTATGGAGTGCACAGACTCCGTCTCATCCTTGGCTCTATGGATGGGATTCCATTAAATAGGCGGTACATCTCTATAAGAGTAATCCTTGAGATTGACTTTGGTCATAACACCTAAGTGTTGCAAATACAAGGAATTGGTTCCCCAATCCTGGAACACTTGCAACTGTCGCATAAATGGTCTTCCCAAAATCATCTCATAGGCATGGTTCTTGCTGAATCACATGTGGCGAAAGTATGCTCAAACTCAACACCGCATGTAGTGAGAGTTATTCCTTCCAGCAAGCCTAAGGGTCTTTCTATGTGACCATCAGCCATCTGCAATTTCATCCTCGTGGGCTTGAGTGTTGGCTTGCCCCAACGCTTCCATAGGGAAGTGGTAGCAATAGCAACTCCTGCACTTGAGTCTAGAATTTCCTTGGTTGTGTACCCCTGATGGGTAATGGGAAGATAGGTGTTTCCTTCTTCACCTTCACTCATATCTCCTATCTTGTCTAGATGAATTTCTGGTACTGTTCTATGAGAACCTACCTGGGAACGGGGTTTCACTACTTCTGGCACTTGGTTAGCTACATGTTTCCATAATTCTGGTCTGACTTTGAGTAGCTCTTCTAAGGTGAGGTTGCACTGCACCTTAGTGTTTTTCACTACCTCCGAATTCCTAGGTATGACTGAGTCTTCATTTCTTACCATGACCGTGGGTGCTCTCATACAAGTAGACTTGGCTTCCCATGGGCCTGTGAAATGGGGTATTCCTGTAGGGAGTTAGACTCGAAGTCTAACCTCTCTTGACTTTGTGCACTCTCCTGCTCTCCATAAATGGAAGGAATATCTTGTGGGAATTGATCATGTGTGTCATCCACAAGTTCAATGGGAGGAGGGATGTTGCTCTAGCACAATGGTGAGAACCACGTTAAGAAGCTCCACCTCCTTAATGTCAATCCGCGGAAGAGATAGGAGTGATATGAAGATCATGAACGTGAGATGAAGTGAGAGTGAAGGTGAGATGCATAGAAATGCACACACATACACACACACTACGAAGGGACAAGCAAGACACAATGGAAGGTGAGAAATCCACTCTATTACTCAAGAACACCCTTACAAGCTCCAAATAACTCTAAGTTTTTCTCTACTCAAACAAGCTAACCTAAAAAATGAGCTCTCTAGCTCTTTTTATAGTTTCTAGACTAGTTTTGACCGGTTTCACATCTAGTGACCAGCATAGTTAAAAAATAGGTCCTAAATGCTATTTGAAAGGGTAAACGGTGTCTAAAAATAACAAAAATTGATACGCGCATTCTACCTAAGCTCCTCAAGCTCGAGGACTCCTCGGCTTGCACAAAATGGAGCTAGAAATTAAGAAAAGGGTTTTTCTATGTTACATATGTGACAATAGTGATAGAAATCACTCTTGGAGGTTTTTGCAAAGTATTTGAAAACATAATTCTTTGAAAAAAAGATTCCACTGGCTCCCTTCTCCGTCGTTACATGCTTCCACGTCTTCTATGCCTCTGGCTGCTTCCAACACCCCCCTCCCTCTCGCTTCTGTCGTCCCTGACAGAACCTTGTTGTGAGGTCTGCCGGATATAGTTCTGTAGGAGGTCTTGAGCGAGGGTGTGCTCGGAGATACGAATGCCTCGGGCCAGGTCGGCCTCGAGTTTCTCCCAGTCTATTGGTTGCTGTTCTTCCTGTGGCGAGAGCTGATAGTGTGTGGAGTAGACCATTCGTTCACAGGCAAATAAGTGTAATAAATGTGTAGGCCTGCTTATGAATACCTTTGAATGGTATTCCCAGAAGCCGGTTGTGAACATCTCTTCGAAAGTCTGCTTGTAGCATGCCGGTAGGTACTTTATTCTGCAACGCCAGGCATAACACATCCGTAGCGATGGTGTTGTACTCATATCATATACCAGATCGAAATTGCCATGCTCAAAGCCCAGGGTGTTTACATGAGGTGCCTTGACGCATCGGAAGACTTTAAAAATCATTTGCATCATGTCAAAGATTTTGACAGTCATATGCGCCGCTATATCGTCCATATGCTTTAATCTAGGGAGCCAGTGGCGAATTGTAGCCATCATGTAGCCAACAGTTGGTAACTCGATGGGTGGCTTAAAATAGGGGTAATTCAACCAATCCTGGCACTGCTTATTGTTTTGTACCTTGATAGCAAAGGCAGTCCAGGAGCAGCGTCGTGGTACTGGTCCCCAACATGGGTTGTATTTTAAATGCAAAGGTGCCTCTACCCATGTACTCATCATTTCTGGATACTTTTGTAATAACTCTTTGCGCCACTCTGGTTGATAGATCTCTCCTTGATGCGCATCGAGTGGTAAATCATCCTCCTCGAATTGAGTCGCATGCGATGGTTTCTTACCTGTCTCTTTCTCAATGGCTAACTGGTATTCGGCCATTAACATAAAATACGGTTTATACTGTAGCTCATGCCCAGATATGTATCGTCGCGGGGCCAAATGAGCAAAGAATGGAGACTGTAAAATTCTTTCTTCTATCATCGCCATGGCATGTAATTGTGCCTCTACTCTAGCTGAGTGTGTGGTCCCAAGTTCCTCAATTGTCTTCATCCACGCGGGGGTCAGGAGTTCGTAAGTCATCTGGCCTTCGGCCGTGACGCGTCCGCCTAGGATGGGTTGTGGCTCGTACGCCTCTTCAAACATTTCCTCCACCGGGATGGTGACAGTTTCTTCCTTAGCTGGAAGCTCAGGTGGGGAATCTGGCCTTGGTGGTGCTTCATATACTGCGATCCTTGATTCAAGGTTTGATACCTGGGCCCGTAATGCGTTGAGTTCCTCTAAAATGTCAGGAGAGGGGTCCACAGGTGCTGGTATGTCTTGGTGTGCCGGTGCTCGTAACTGGAGTAATTTATGATCTTCTTTGAGTTTCTGTAACTCCTCGTTCATGCAGTCGTATTCATCTAGCAGTCTTACATGATCTTCTAGCAGCATCCTCATCCAGTCTGAGGGAATGGCTTTGAACCGACTAGGACTCAAAGGTTGGTCTGGGTGGTCGAGCGCTGCTTCTAAGTTTTCGCGGTTCTGATCCTGTAAGCGCTGGTTTTCTTCCTTTGCTGCTGCTAGGTGTCTTCGTAGTAAGCCCATATTTCTTGTTAATGTTGTGTTGCGCATTGTCTGGGCTCTTAATAAGTTATCCAGGTCGGCAGTGGCTTCTTTGGTCTTTTCTTTGCTTTCTAGTTCTAATTTATGATAGGCCTCTCGTAATTCTTGGTAGCGGCTATTCAGTGAGGCATTCTCAATAGACAATAAATTAAGCTGCGACTATAAGTCAGTGGTTGTCCTCTGCAGCTACTGATAATTATTGCCAAGAGATGTGAACTCATCTCTTACTTGCGTCATACACATGAACATTTGTTGAAATGCATTATCTACAGTGGGTGATAGTATTAATGGGGTGCTAAATGAAGATGTAGTGGGTGTAGATGCAACGGGAACGGGGAATGGGGTTGGGAAGGTGGATGCTGTGGTGATTGTTGAAAATTGTGAGGTGCTTAAATATGTTTTTGCCGTGAGTGAAGTGAGTGATGGTGCAGTGGGTGGTGAGATGTCCATGTCATTGGACGTGTCCAGTGTGGTGGCTGTGAATATGGGTGTGACTGTGGGTGCTTGTGCTGGTGTAAATACGGGATTTACAAAGGTTGAGGAGTAATCTACAGGGGGACTGGCTGGTGTATTTGGGTGGAAAGGGGAAAGAGGGGTTACAGTGGGTCGGGGAGGTGAGACTGGGGAGAAGGTTAATGGCAGTGGGAATGGGAAAAGGGGTCGTGGAGGTGTGGGGAAGGACGGGAAAGATGGATGGAGGAATGGGTTGGAGAGAAAGGTGGATGTGTGAGGGGGTAGACTGGGTCTAATGGGTGTAGGAATTGTGGGGTGAGTGGTCGTAAAGACGATTTCTGCTACGCCACCGGCGAATGAAGATGTTGGTCTGGGGGAAGGAGGGTGAATAGGGGAGGCTGGAGGGATGGGTGGTGATGGAGGAGTGGTTGGGGTGGTCGGTACTTCAGTGACTACTGAGGTATGTACAGTTGTAGCGCGGGGTGGGGAATCTACAAGGATGGTTTCTGCTGCCAACGAACTTTCGGGGACGAGGCGTGCCTCCTTGGATTGTTCTGAAGACTGTGCTCCTGTTGGTACATGAATGTATTCGCCGGGCTTTGAAAGTAGTCGTACTCTGCGGGGGTCAAACTGTGGTAGTGGCTTTCTTTGCAAGTACCTAAGTGCTTTGTTGGAGCCTACTAATTTGACTAACTCTCTGAATCCTTTGATGTATGCGTCTTCGAATCTGCCTGTGACAAGTTCTTGTTCTATTATCGCTTGACTCTCTTCCTCAGTCAGCTTTTTGCGTGCCCAAACCTTTTCCATAGTTCTGTACAGCTTCTTAATAGCCAATGTGTAAGCTGCTGCTTCGTAAGTTTCATCTTCATGGGTACTTGTATCACCATGTGTGTCTGTTTGTTGGCCTTGGCCATCTGTCTGTTCATGCTCTTGGGATTCCTGAGTTCCCTGGCTAGCTTCGTCGTCATCGGTTGCTATTCTTTCGTCATCAGAGCTAGACACAATCTGTCCTTGTGGCTGATCCCTGGGTGTGGTAGGGTAGCTAGGCCTTTCAAATTCTTGAGAAAACAATTGTCCTTCTGAAAACTGGAACTCATTGGAGAATGCATCGGGCATCTCAAAATTGAACGTTGTGTTCAGTGGCGCTGCTTGTTTTGCTTGTAAATGGGGTATTGGAAAAGAGAAAGCTTCCGCACCAATGGTGGTGGGAATTTCAGCTGCTGTGGTGATAGGTTCTGTGGTTATGGCTGCTTGGGGTGCAACAGTACTGGTGGTGCCCTCCGTTACAAATGGTCTTGATAATCTGATACGAATAGGTTGTACTGTGGGAGTGGCTGCTGTCGGTGACTGCTCTGGAGATGGTTGTGGCGAGGGTGATTCTGGGACTTGTAGGCATGGGATAGTGCCTCTCATCCGCTTTCCGGCTCTGCCTTTGCTAGCCTTTCTAGCTTTCTTTGTGGTTCCTTTAAATGCCTTCAGTTCCTCACTGGTCATGGCACGCTCAATGGGTAAATCATATGCCAAACACATATATATAATCCTTGTAAGTGCACAACACCCATTGATGACTTTCTTTCATTCCCATCTATGTTGTGCCAAATAGAGCTGATCAATTATCCAGCTAGCTAGATCAACCGTTTGGGGTCCCGTACATGCTAAGTATAATCCAAACCAGATTCTTTTGTGGGGCATGGTAAAACGATCCTGAGCTGGGAAAGCAAAATGTTGCATGCATATCCGCAATGGCTTGGAAAGCTCAGGGGTTATAGCTGAAATATCCTCCCACTTAGTAACGTCACCACCCTTCATCGGCTCTGGAACTAGCCGTTCTCGCTCCGTCGGAGTATGCGTTCCATGTATTTTGAGAGCTGCGCGAATTAAATCTTTAGACAAGTAAAACCTTCTGAATGGAGGATCATTTACCAAGGATGGTAACATGAATGTTCCGGGTGGATCCTTGTTCTCTGAAGCCGTGAAGGTAGTTACTAGGTAAAAGCATCTGTAAAAATCGGGTTTAGGCAGAGGGTCACTAAAATATTCTGTAAAGCCTGCCCGTGCCCAAACGTGCGTTAAATCTTGTGTATTCTGTAGTCCTTCAAATTCTCTTGAAAAGAACTGGTACTTAGCCCATGTGCGAAGATCAAATGCCAAATTGGCCTCAAATATGAAATCAGCATCTGCTAATGGTCCTGCTAGGCCTTGAAACCAGTGAGAGTTACGATGAATCTTCTCGGTATATCCTCTAGGAGGATCGTTGATTGGCATGGGTCCTGGAAAACCTTGAAACTCTGGTGGTTGCCACGTAGGATAAGATTCCGCGAGTAATTCTCCAATATTGGCCATTGGTATACTGGGGCCAGCTTCTGATGGTCCTTCTTCGGTTTGCATGATGACTGACGAGCTAATGGAAAAGATCTGTTACAAAAGGTTAGCACATTAGTATGGAAATTAATTATGATCCCATTAAGGTGAGACAGCAATCCCTTTCCATAACCGATGTGTAACCCGTGTAGCCAAGTGTCGTGAAGTGATTGATGCAATGATTTTTTGCATAGCTAATGCATGTCTCTAGACGCCTACATTGTCAGATTATGCATACATTTCTTGATGAGCTTTTATAATGCATGATGTGGGGTTTTGGTGTATGAATTTATACAAGGTTTGGTTGAGGGTGAATTATTACAAGGGTGATGTTTAAACGGGGTGGGAGAATTGTTAGACAAGGGGGTACAAGAAGACGTCTGGATACGTTTCGGTATCCATTTCCTAAGAGTCTTTGAGTGGGTGGTGTGTTTTCTGTTGAGGGACAAAAAGTGGTATTGGGTTTGGTGGTATTGAAGGATGGAAAGATTTCTGAGGGGTATATATTACATGGCTAGAGGGTTGGGCTATAATACATTGTTTGGGTACCCAAATCTATGTGGGTGTGGGTCGATTGATAAGATACTTCTTGGCGATCCAAATCTGTCGAGTATTTGTACTTGGGGAAGAAGATTGAGGGGATCTTAGATACTGATTCTGCTTTTGCTTTGACTTCTTCTTATCAATGTCTGAGTTGTTGAAATCTATGGATGCTTTCTGTTCTTTTGGCACCCATATTTGTCTCGTGCCACTTGTTCTGTGATGCTGATACTGCAGCTTTTTCTTTGCCTTGTCTGGTGGTGTCGTCGGTCTGGGTTCCTCTGTTTGGCTGCATACTTAAGATGTACATTGTTCCTTCTTTGTCTATGTACGCGTCTCTCTCAAATTTCACCATTGGACGTTCCAATCCAATGGGTTGGTCGGGGTTGTGCATTTGCACCACTTTCCTTCGCAAACCATCCTCATAGATGCGAGCACCTAATCGGTTGGTTCGGAGAAACTCTAGTTGCGTTCTATAGGGTCCTTCTGGTTTTTCTAAATGTGCTACATTCGACCCTCCTTCTGGTCTCTCTGTGCTAAATGCCATTTCTGAATCGCTAGTATCTGTGCTCTCGTAGGGATAACTAGTGTTCAATTGTTGAGCCCACGATCGTGCAGTAGTTCTTACACTTGCCTCTGATGATCTAAGGCTTCGTCGGTCTGACTTACCTATATGTTTGCCCGATCTAAGGTTCATTAATTTTCTTCCTTGCACACTCAGTACACGCTCATATCGGCAATGATTCTTTGTTATTACTTTCTTGATTCTTTTTAGATGTCTTTAGATTCTTGTCTTAATGTATGCGTCAAGAATTCGACTTTCCGTGGTACTTTGAGTTCTCGTTCCATCAGACTTATGTTCTTTCCTTTAGATTTTTGTGTCACACACCTTTATCTTTAGTCTTGGACTTGATAAATTTAATTCTCTTGAACTTGAGGCGTTCCTATCGTCTTAAATCCACAATGCTAACGTTTATCCTAAGCTAAGAATTGACTGAGGGGGTTGAGTAATCTTCCAACCTCGAGTCAGCTTTTCTGGTTGCTTTGATGCCCAAGAAGCCGCGCTTCCCAAGCTTTATGCCCTTCACTGCCTTGCCTTGAATGCCCTTGATTGCCTTTGCTAGACCTGGAAAAATCCAATATTAGACCAATTCACAGTTGGATGATCAAGCACTTGAGTATATACACCTTTTAAGTCCCTTCCCTTTTGCCCAACTTTTCAATGCTTGCCCCCTGGCTTTCTAGTCCCAAACTAGGTCAACCTCAAAATAGCTTATCTAAAAATAGACGTATCCTTTAAGAAAAAAACAGTTGAGGTCACGTAGTACTCATAAAGAGCTTTCTAATGAGCTATTAAGCTCAAAAAACGGACTTTGGATGAAAAAGTTATGGCCGTTCAAGCCCTGGGGGGTAAAAACTGACAAACAGGTTTTTTTCTCCAAATATGAGCTAAGGGGTCTCCTATGAGTCTAATCACCCAAAAATTTCCCAAAAATAGCCCCAAAATTGGCCAAAAAATGAAACCCTAAAATTTGCGATGGGGGTGCACAATCGCGATGGCGTGAGACAATCGCGATGGTCTCGGACCATCGCGATGGCGTGAAGGTGAACAATCGCGATGGCGTGATCAGGCGAACAATTGCAATGGCATGAATGTGAACCGTCGCGATGGCTCGATCAGGCAGACAATCACGATGGCGTCAGTCAACGGTCAACGTGAACAATCGCGATGGTCCAAAGTGAACCGTCGCGATGGTCACAAATGCGATGGCGTGAGCCAATCGCGATGGTCAGGGCGCGATGGCGTGAGCCAATCGCGATGGTCCAAAATTCGAGTTGTCACGATGGTGTAAGGGTGTCGTCGCGATGGCGTGAAGTGTGAACCGTCGCGATGGTCTAGCTTGCCACGTGGCACCGTCGGCGCGATGGCGTGAGCCAATCGCGATGGTGTGGGGTCAACCGAACAGTCGTGATGGTCCGCGAACCGTCGCGATGGTCCAAATGAACCGTCGCAATGGCGTGAGACCGTCGCAATGGTCCGGCCGAGCTGTCGCGATGGCGTGAGCCTATCACGATGGTGTGACACAATCACGATGGTGTGAGACCGTTGCGATGGTCCACCAAACTGAGAATTTTGCAGATGCGTGTGTGGATTCGTGTGTGCGCTTGTGTGGCCTATCCCGTGGTGTGGTCGCTTACCAAAAATTCCGCACTTGGCAGACCATCGCGATGGTCTGACACAGACGGAAATCTCTGACAGAAACTGAAAATTTTACCTTTCCCAAGCTTTCCTGATGCACTGGAGCTTTGTACCTGCAAGAAAAGTCAAGAAAACAAAAGTACATGCAAGCACAAAAGCTCTCCCTCACTCTCTCGCATGCACAAATGAGCGGAAATGAGGAGAATGGGTGGATATGGTGAATTTTCTGATTTTTTTGGAGATGAAGATGATGATGCGGTGATGAAGATGGAGTGTGGGGGAGGTGAAAAACACTAAAAACTAAGTAAAAACAACAACAAAAACTGAAATTTTTACCTTCCAACGCCACTTCTTGCTATACTCTTACCATCACACATTCGTCCTATACTCGATCCCCGGCAACGGCGCCAAATTTGGTGTTGCTCTAGCACAATGGTGAGAACCACGTTAAGAAGCTCCACCTCCTTAATGTCAATCCGCGGAAGAGATAGGAGTGATATGAAGATCGTGAACGTGAGATGAAGTGAGAGTGAAGGTGAGAAGCATAGAATTGCACACACATACACACACACTACGAAGGGACAAGCAAGACACAATGGAAGGTGAGAAATCCACTCTATTACTCAAGAACACTCTTACAAGCTCCAAATAACTCTAAGTTTTTCTCTACTCAAACAAGCTAACCTCAAAAATGAGCTCTCTAGCTCTTTTTATAGTTTCTAGACTAGTTTTGACCGCTTTCACATCTAGTGATCGGCATAGTTAAAAAATAGGTCCTAGATGCTATTTGAAAGGGTAAACGGTGTGTAAAAAATAACAAAAATAGATACGCGCATTCTACCTAAGCTCCTCAAGCTCGAGGACTCCTTGGCTTGCACAAAATGGAGCTAGAAATTAAGAAAAGGGTTTTTCTATGTTACATATGTTACAATAGTGATAGAAATCACTGTTGGAGGTTTTTGCAAAGTATTTGAAAACATAATTCTTTGAAAAAAAGATTCCACTGGCTCCCTGCTCCGTCGTTACATGCTTCCACGTCTTCTATGCCTCTAGCTGCTTCCAACAAGGGACTTCACTTTCATTAGCCCATTTGTCTTCTTGAATCTCTCGTAGGAATTCTAGTGTGTACCGATTCATAGAAGAAGATGTGTCTGGCTCCGTAGAGTTAGGCACATAGGCTTCCTGGGGAGGTAGGCTTATTCTTTTACTTGCCTCATCTCTTCCTTGATTTTTTTCTTCCTTGGCAGATCTTGCAATTATGCTCTCTAACTTCTCTAGGAGTCCATCCAAGTGCAATTGTGTCTTAGCTAAGCCAGAGTAGTTGAAGAGGCGACTGGCTTCAAACATGGTCTGAGCCAACGCGACCATTTTTGCGCACAGCTTGGTTCTTTCTATCTCTAGGTCAGCTCTAGGGTAGCACTTGTCATGATTCGTTACATTTGGCCCTTCTTGGATTCTAGCCTGATATGCCTTAAGCATCATATCTATGTCTTCAGGAGTGGGGTCAGCCAATACTGATCCTACTCTAGGGGGTGGTGGGATGGTATGAGGTAGGTGAACAGATGGTGGTGGAAATGAGGGTGGTGGTGGTATGTGAGAGTTTGTTTGAGAGGTGAGTACAACAATTTTGGCTTTTGTTTCTCTTATGCTTTCTTCTAAGTCGCTCATATTTTTAGACCATTGTCTTTTCATTCTCTCTCGGCTATCCCTCCAGGCTCTCGACCGTTTCTTGGCTATGCTCTCGATTTCACTAACCTCTGCACTCTTCTCTTGACCTATTCCTGGGTTTTGTTTCAAAGCCTGGGCTCTAGTGACCACTTGCACTGGTGCAGTGGAAGTGACACTTCCTGTTGAGTCTACAACTAAGCCAATAATGTTAATTGGAGTTATTTTTGGCATATTATTGGGATTCTTTGGGCAATCTCGTAAGAGATGCTCCTTTCCGCAATCTTGACAAAAGCCATGTATTGTTACTGACTGTGGTTGTGTAGATGCAGGCATTGGGCAATCACGATTGAGATGATCTCCTTGACATCTATAGCATGGTCCCCTAGGGAATGGGGGTCTTACCTGCCTAGGTTGAGGTCTAGTGTTGGGATTTGTGTACATGAGATTTGCATACTCTGGCTCCCAACTAGGTTCACTCGGTTCTTCACTATAGTAGGATTCGCCATGTTCAGGAGACTGCATATAGTAAGCTTGTGGACTATCTATGTGAGTGGAATCAAAACTATGATCACTTGGGTCACTTTCGGAAAGCAACGGAGTCATTGGGAATATGGTTCTATTCAAATTTTCCTCAGCAGCTGCATACTTTACAGGAATCACATTAGCTGGGGTTCGAGGTTGTTGAGCTAACACAGGTTGAGGCCTTTGTTGGTTTTGGTAGGGTTGTTGATAGGATTGCTGTGGTCTACCATATTGCTGCGGAGGGTACTGGTTCTGGTATCTTCCCTGTTGTGGATAGGGCTGAGGGTAGGTTTGCCTAACTGCTTGCTTATTGTATGGGCAGTCTTGTGCTGTGTGATTTGTGTATCTCCGTTCTATGGTGCAATATTGGCTGCTAGGGTTCACTTGGGATTGAGCCATGATGGGACATACGTTCGCCATATGGTCACCGCCGCAAGTATAGCACCTCTTTACTGGGGCAAACCTTGGAATTTGTTTACTAGAGACACCTAGTTTTAGAGCTACTTTCTCCGCAAGCTCCTCAATTGATGTGGATTGCGAGGAAGAGAGGCTAGAGGCACTATTTGAATCTTTGTAGATTTTGGAAAGCTCTAACTCCTCCCCTAGGTTATCCTCAATGTCGATGCACATGCGTACACACTCTTCTATAGTCCTAGGGTCCTTCAAGTACACATATGACCTCAATTTGGTGCTTAGCAATCCATCCAAGAATAAAGCCACTTGTTTGGCAGGTGTGGGTAACTCAGGAACAGGGCATCTCTCAAGATACTACCTAAATCTTCTTCCTGCAAGTCTCACGGTCTCTTGAGGGGTCTGCTTGAAGCTGTGTATTAATGAGGAAGTATTATGCCTTATGCCACTTTTAGAGAACTCGGTGATGAAAGCCTCTAAGAGTTGGTATATGCTCCTAAACTGTCTCTCATTCAATGGTTGAAACCATGTAAGGGCTCTGTTCCTAAGGGTCAGACCAAAGGCATTATATTGCGTGAATAGGTCCTCAACTTGTTCAGCTCTCAAGACTTGCCTAAACTCGGCCACATGATCATATGGGTCTCCTATGCCATCAAAGTAGTTCTTCATGGACTTAACTAACTGAGTCGGTCTCAAAATCCTCATGTGCTCTCTAGGCCTTGGTAGAGGGAATTCATCCGCATTCCTTTGGTTCCTTGGGGCTCTAAGTCCCTCAGGTTCCACTCTATTTGTTTCCGTTCTCGTTCTTTCTCTTCCCACTGAGTTGGCAAAGCTTACCTCCAGTCTATCTCTATGTTTGTCTCTTTGAGCTCCATGAGCTTGGGATGTTCCAGCTCCGGGGTGACCAAAGGACACATTCGATCTTGGTTGGGGGAAAATAAATTCACCTTTCCAAGTGTAAGCATGCCTATCATTTTCTGTACCCACAAAGACCCTCTCTGAAGCGTGATCTAAGTAGGTCACTCTGCCTGGGCTATCAGGATCTTTGAACTCATATATCATGATTGTTCCTACCTCATTCGGCTGATCAGATCTATACCTCCAAAAGGCTTCATCAGTCTCTCGGTTCAAGAGTAGATCTATGCTCTTATTGTCTTGGGGAATCCACTCTGGTGTGATAATCCTAGTGAGAACAGATTTGCCTCGGGGGGTTCTAGGTTCTACACCCATGTTTCCTTGCTCCAAGTCACCTAAGTTCGCTTCTGAGATCACATTCCCAAATTCATCTGTCCTATCTGGATGACTGGTGACTACATATATTGTCCCTTATTTGTCCAAGTATGCTCCATTTTCAAACTTGACCGCTGGATGTTCTAGTCCAATGGATTGGTCAGGGTTTTTAATCTGGACCACAGATCTTCCTAGGCCGTCCTCATAGATGCTAGCACCTAATCGGTTGGTCCTAAGGTATTCGAGTTGCGTCTTGTAAGGGCCTTCTACCCTATGTAAATATGGCACTCCGGAGCTTCCTGTAGGTCTCTCCATACCGTGGGACATCTCAGACTCACTTGTCTCAGAGTTAGGGTAGTATGAATGATGGCTCAATTGCTGGGCCCAAGACCTAGCAGTATGATTGACACTAGCCTCTGAAGATCTAAGACTTTGTCTATCTCTCCCTAGGTGTCGTCCTGATCTAAGGTTCATAAGCCCAATTGAATAATCCCAAATTTTCCCAAGTACACTTTGCGTTGCTGAGTTCTTTTGTATTAGTCACTTGTTCTTTGTTAATTGCCCTTAGGGTGTCACTTCTTGTCCAATGAATCTTCATCGCAAGGAACACTTAAGTTTTATCGTACTTTGAGTGTGGCCGCTCGATTTAAATTCTTTTCCCTTAGGTTGTTTCGCAATTGTAATCTCCTAACACTTGCACTTGAGTGATTAGAGTTCTTGGACTTGGTCGTTCTTAACGTATCCCTAATTAATCAAAACCTCTATCCGTACTTAGCCTATGCTAGGGATTGACAGAGGCTGTTGAGAATTTCCAACCTTGAGTTTCTTCCCTTGGTTGCCCTTGTGTGCCCAGGAAGCGTGTTCCCAAGGTTGCACTTACTCTTGCTTCGAGTACCCTTTGATGCTCTCAAAGAACCTGAAAAAGTCCACAATTAGCTCAAGAATTGAATTCAGTTGACAGACAGATCACTTTCATGCATGTCACTAACCAAATTGCATTTTGCCTTTATGAAAAACAATCCCAAGGGACCCTCAGTTTTTCCTACCCCGAGATATGATTAACTTCAAATTACTCCCCACGAGCTTTCCAACAAAACAAAAATCATAGCAAACGGATTTCGTATGAGAAAGTTATGCCAATTCAGGGTTTTGGGGCTAAAACAGGATTTAAAACAGGTTAACAGGCAAACAGGACTTCTCGAAATGCTTTGGGTGCCGGCCTCTCAAAGCTCTACTAGCCCTTAAAAGCTCCCCACAAATTGCCAAAGATTAGACCACTCTTTTTGCCCTAAAAAAATTGGCGGAATTTGCCCGTCAATCGCGATCGAAAGCTCTGTCAATCGCGATTGATATGTCAGTCGCGATCGACGTGTCAGTCGCGATTGACTGGCCCATCGTGGCTGTCAGTCGCGATTGATGGGTCAATCGCGATTGACACATGGCCCAGATTTTTAGTCGATCTTGGTCAAAGGGTCGTTGACTCTGTCAATCACGATTAACGTGTCGATCGCGATTGACAGGTCTGTCGCGAGTGTTCAGTCGGTCGTGGTCAAGCAGTCGTTGACTGGGTCGGTCGCGATTTACAGGTCCGTTGGGGCTATCAGTCGCGATTGACTGGTCGATCGTGATTGATGGCTCGATCGCGATTGACACATGTCATGCGTAGATTCAGTCGGTCGTTGACTCTGTCAGTCACGATTGATGGGTCGATCGCGATTGACAGATCGGTCGGCAAGTGTCCGTCGTGGTTTGTCGATCGCGATTGGCAGGTCGATCACGATTGACAGAAAACTGAGCAATTTTAGAATTTCAAGCACACATTCATGAAGCTCTAGGCCTATACATCACATTTATGCACTTAGTTTTGCAAGAAGGTCAATTTTTTTGTCGGTCGCGATTGACAGAGGTCAATGCCTCGGGACCTGCACAGTCAAATTTTTTACCTGCTGGAGCTGGTGCAGCTGCTGGGGATGCTGATTCCTGTAGAAAATCTCAAAAAACACAGAAAATCACAAGCACACAAATGCTCTCTCTCTCTCTCTCACAAGTGAAATGAGGGAAATGGTATGGATGGGGTGATATGACCAAAAACTGAAATTTTTCGCGATGATGGAGATGGATGTGGGAGATGGTGAGGATGATGATGGTGATGAGAAAAACAAAAGAAAATAGATAAAAGTGAAGAAAATACCTATGACTCCAACACCTCAACTCTACGTCTTACCATCACACGCTCGTCCTCAAAGCTCGATCCCCAGCAACGGTGCCAAAATTTGGTGTAGCTCAGTGATGAGTAGCACCTCCTTTAATGTCAATCCGGGAACATGTGAGGATGGTATGAAGACCTCGAGCAAGTGAAGGCACAAGTGCGTGAGTGAGAAGCACACACACATACACACACACACGCACACAACAAGAACAAAGAGGAAGACAATGGAGTTCTTTTAGATTACTTTCAAAATACTCATACAAGTTCAATTCAATTACAAGCTAACCTCAAAAATGAGCTCTCTAGCTCTATTTATAGTTTTTCACTCGTTTTTGGCCTTGTCCAGACCTAGTGTCTAGCCTAGTTAAAAATTAGGTTCTCTGGCCTATTTGGAGGTTCAAACAGAGTCTAAAAAATGTGAAAACTGATAGGTAGGTACTTCTAAAGCTCCTCAAGCTCAAGGACTCCTTGGCTTGCACAAAATGGAGCTACAAAAATATGAAATGGTATTTACAATGGTTTTTAGTGATGAAAATCACTATTTTTGTAGGGATTTCTTCTAACATTTTGACATACATTTCCTGGAGCTCCCTACTTGCTCCTTCTTCTTGTGTGCCCAACTCTTTGATGCATGAAAAAATTAAATGGCCTACTTGCCAGATCTTCTTTGACTACTGTGTCTACTTGTGCTTTCTCTTTGTTCCGACTCCCTTCGTAGGCTTCCTTGTCTTGTGAGTCCTTCAGTTCCTTGGCTACTGCCAACAAAGACAACCAAAAACACATAGATGAGAAATAGATGGCTTGCAACCATGCTAAGCCTCATATGGAGTGATAGATTGCAATGCTTTGGTGGGAAACCTATTAAGTACATATGTTGCACACATAACAACCTTAAGCCAAAAGCTATGTGGTAAAGCCTTATTTTTTACCATACACATTGTCGTTTCCATGAGAGACCTATTATTTTTCTCAACAACTCCAATGTTGAGGTGTATAAGACAATGTACATTGATGTTTTACTCCACACTTAGCTAGAAATGCATTAAACTGAAAAGAAATATACCCCCCAATCAAAATGGAGGGTGCCAATTCTACATGCTGACTTATTTTCAACTAGAACCAAAGACTATTTAAAGCACATAAAAACTTTGGATTTTTCCTTCAATGAATAGACCCATGCATGCCTAAAAAATTCATCAATGAAAAATTTAGTAAGTATAGATAATTTCCCAATGAAGGTGTCTGCATCAGACCACAGAGATCAATGTGAACAAGCTGCAATTTATGTGTAGCTCTAAATAAACCTATCTTTGGGGAAGGAAGAATGCCTCACTTTACCCAAAATAAAGCCCTCACACACATTCTTAGAAGGTGCTTCAAGTTTAGCAAAAGGGGAGACTATTTTAAATTCATGTAGAAAACTAGAGAAATTCAAATGAAAGAAGTGTGCATGCCAAAGTTTTGCATTTGAAATAGCCTAAGAATCATGAACGTGTTGATGCTTTCTCAATTTTCCATAATCTATTATCTTATATAGCCCACGACATAAAGTGCCTCACATATATAAGGCATCTAATAGTGTGAAAGTACTACTATCAACAATTTTAGGAATGACCTTTCCAACTCCCATGATAGGGTAAGAGGATTTTGTTAGCACATGTGATAGTATTCCTTGTAGGAGCGGGCTCAAGTTAAGTGAAGAAACTACATTGCAGTGTAATATTTTTGGTTGCACTACTATCAAAATACTGAGTCTACTATAGACATGCATTGCTCATGAGAAGATGGATCATAGTTGCAACAAGTAGTAAATTCCCATTACTCGTTCCAAACAAGCTTAGACTTTGTTTTCGATGTAAAGGCCTTGGTAGCAACCATTCCAACCTCCTTCTTCTTTGCCTCTTATGCAGATGGTTTAGGATAACTCTTAATGGCATGATCATTTACCTTGTTATACTTGCAAAACTATTTCTTCTTTTTGTTTTCTTGTCATCATTGTATTCTTTCTTTTACTGTGAAGCATTAGCAATTTTTTGCTTACTAATAGATGAGCTCTGTTTACCTTTGCCCTTCTGACTAGCTAAGAAAGCTTGATGTACAACACATATTATTGGCATGTTTTGTCTAGATTTATTTTCTTATAGCAAGACAAAGACTAACTTCTCAAATTTTAAGGCATTTGTATTGCATTTCATCATCAATCGAAGAGTAGAAGCAAAACTTTGATAAGAATTCGGAAGATAAGAACCATTTGCACCAACCAACTACTTGGCAAGATTTCATCCTTAGAAATCAATTGCTCTTTCAAAATACTTTCTTTCTAAAAAAAGTGTCCATTGAATATCCTTCACTCATATGCCCACTTTCCAACTATTTTCAAAGGTAAGAAGCATAAGGCTTATTTCTTACCTGGTACAGTGTGGTAAGAGATATGCCCACTTTCCAACTATTTTCAAAGGTAAGAAGCATAAGGCTTATTTCTTACCTGGTACAGTGTGGTAAGAGTATCCCATGCATCTATTGCTTTGCATAAGCAAATATGGGGGATAATGACACATTTGATTGATGAATCTATCAATGCATGTACCTATGCATCTCTACAATCCCAAGAAGATGCTCTATAGTAGGTGCAATAGGAAGCATAACAAGACCAAGAAATTGAAGATCACCATCTTCAACATCACTTGCTATCATTGTATTTGTAGGTGTAGGAGGACATATTTCAACACATTTGCACAATATTCCACAAGCCTTTTGCTACCAATACATGAAACATCATGTACATCCATAATGGTAATTAGAACCATCAAACTTATCCTCAATAGCCAACATATGAAATACATCATTGCTTTCAACCATGGTGAGTGACTATATTTCTTGATTTAGAAACTTGATTATATCTCAAAAAGTTGAGCAAAGGTACCCAATCAAGATTTTCTAAACTTGTAACACACTCTAGATGCTTATATTGGAAAATCAAAAGTTGTACATAACAAAAGCTGCACAATCATTTTGATAGTGTGTTCGAAGGGCCAAACGAGTCAAATCAAAATTTTGTCATGAAAAACTGAAGCTATCTTGAACTACTAATGACCTCCACCATGCTCACCAAAATTTATGTGATTATGAAACTATGATCAAAAGGGTGTTGATGATGCCCTAAAGAAAGCGGCTACTTATTATGATACTAATTGTTGGAGTTCAAAGATTAAGAAAGCACACAAAAAACATGAAGAAGAAGAAGAAGCTTTGGAGCACAAAACAAACACTAAATGTATTACCAAGTGAATGTACAAAGATACATGAATCATTAGGGTTATAGACATGTAACAAGTCTCCTAATCTTCAAGCACAATCCCACACAGAATAATAGACTTTGGCACAACAAAATATAAAGAAGAAAAAACAGAGTATACACAGAACAAGAAGAGAGAAAACTTTATTATCTATGCAAATTTACAATTAGTTTTGATCTGCATTACAAAATCTATAAAATAGCTTCAATGTGAAGCCTCATCCACCTGACCATCCCCGAGCTCATCTCAATCCCAATCCCAATCACAATCACAATCCCAATCCCAATCCCAATCCCAATCTCAATCTCAATTGCAAACTCAGAAGCCCAAAACGATCGTGATCAATGTACAACCATCCTCCTTCCCTATCTCTTAGTCTTCTTTTGTTTGGATCTCCACCTTTCGGTAGTGCACGACCAATCACGCCTTCCTAGACATGCACTCTTAGAATCTACATGCTCCAAGATAACATCTTTTCGCATGTCTCATGCAAGACTTCCACACCACCCATGCATCTACTTTTCATGTCCACCTCAAGAATTGTACCTACAAAAATAGAGGCGATCCCTACAACACACTCACACACACGTCAATCACCCAAAATAACCGATATACCCATGTGCCTTTTCTAAATCTACGAACATGAATAAGATGAATCAAGGCTCCTCTTTTTTTTTTAAGCATCGAAAAATGGCACTTTTCTAAGCCTTGTAACTCAAAAATGGGGAGCAATTAGCTTAAGCTTGTGAGACACAAAAATATTCAGTTCTTCAATATGTACAATAGTGTTAGAGATGCCTTAGGTCCAAATCCGCTTCAAGATATCACTTTTGGGCCTTGCAAAATAAGAAATTCTAGAGAGAGATGAAAAAAATGAAAAATATCTTCATTAACCTATCTTCATAAATAGCGAAAGATGCACTTAATTGCCTACCAATGCTTGACTCCTGGGCAACGCATAAACCTGCTCATCTGTGAGACAACAAATTGAATATCTGGCCGAGTAATGCATAAGTAAATCAAGCATCCAACAGCCTACTGATAGAGCACAACATCAAATGCATCTCCAACATCATGAAGACTCAATCGTAAACTTGTCTCCATAGGAGTGGCAATAGGCTTACAGTCTTCAAGGCCAAAACGCTGCAATAATGTGTCAATATATTTCGTTTGACACAACGCCATTCCACCATCAACTTGCATAAACTGAATGCCCAAATAGTGATGCAAATGCCCCAAATCAGACATCTCAAATGAGGCATGCAAATCAGCCTTAAAATCAGCAATATGCTTCTCAATAAGACCAGTGAGCAGCATGTCATCAACATAGACAACAATGATCAGAAGCACATCATTAGCACGCTTAACATATAAGGTGCTTTCAGTTGGACTGTTCTCAAAACCATGTGCAATCATATAGGCATGTATCTTCTCATACCAAGCACGTGGTGCTTGCTTTAAACCATATATGCCTTCTTTAACATGCACACCTGGTTTTCATGCCCTTTCTGCACAAAGCCACGAGGCTGAAAAACATACAATTCTTCTTGCAAATCACCATTCAAAAATGATGTTTTAATGTCCAATTGATGTTCATTCCAACCATGATGAGCTACAAGTGCACAGATGCTCCGAACAGTAGTCATACGGCATGTAGGTGCAAAGGTCTCATCAAAATCAATTCCTCTTTCTTGTGCATAACCCTTTGCAACAAGCCTAGCCTTATACCTGTCAACTGTACCATCCGATTTATGCTTCAGCTTGTATACCCACTTAGTGCCAATGGCCTTCTTGCCAGGAGGCAATTCACATAAAGACCAAGTACCATTCTTCATTATAGCATCATATTCAGATTGCATAGCAGCCATCTAATTTTCTAAATTTTCTGCTTCATCAAACAAAACAGACTCATTCTCATCAGAGAGACTAGATGCAGCCATAGCATAGCAATCTGATGCAAAAGAGGCACTATGAGAGCCTAAAGGAGTACGATATGAGAGAGGTGCATCTAATTTGTTGTCATCCAAGGTCTGCACCAGCCGTTTTGGCATAGTTCTTGCCTGCTCAATATCAGCTCTCTCATCAATGAGTGTATCACGTACATCTGCATCAGAAATGGAATTATCTGCATCATCATATGAAACCTACAAAGGCTGAGAGGTTGTTATTGATATATTTAGGTAGTGATGTGTGTGAACACTCTAGGACCGTCGGGGCACTTTTTTCCCTCTTTAGGAGGTTTTTTTTCCCTGGCTTGTATATATGCCTATTGCCCTAATGGGCTACTTATCTTTGTACATTCTCTAGTAATACATTCAGTATTGTGTGTTTGTGCTCCAAGCTTCTTCTTCTTCCTTGTGATGTTCGCGTGCTTCCGCAGACGTCTATCTCCAACAATTGGTATCAGAGCAGGTCGTCGCTTCTTCTAGGGCGCCATCGACACTCCTCCGTTTGCAGTCTCAGATTCGCACGAAATTTGGTGAGCATACTCAGGGTGTTTTCGAGATCAAAACTGCTTCGCTTTGTGGTGCCGAAATCGCAATCTGAGCTCGTTTCGGCCTCCGAACGCACTATCGCAGTGCTTGTGCAGGCTATTTCGTCCTTTTGTGCCAAAGGTATATACCAGTTTCTGTTCGCCAGTTTAAGCGTCTCGAAGTCTGCTATAGGTCTAGCAGACCTCGTCTGGGTAGTTCTGTTCAACTTTTTGAGATACAGTCAATTTTCTGCATCAAGGTATTCTAGTCAATGGCCATGGCTGAAAGCAGTGATGTATTCCGTATGTTGGCTGTTGAGGATAAGTTGGATGGTACCAACTACCCATTATGGGCTTATATGATGCGACATGTACTGGTTGCAAAAGGATTGTGGAACATTGTGCAGGGTGTTGAAAGACGTCCTGTTACACCTGTAACGACAGGTACTGCAAATACAGGTGTTGGAGCTGATGAAGATGGTGTCGAAGATGATATTCCGCATATTCCTGTTCGTGCTGCTATTTTTGTTGCACCTATTGCAGAGCAGATTCGTTGGGATGGTAGAGATGCCCAGGCACATGCATTGATAGATGTCTGTCAAACGTGCCATTATTCCTCACATTCGCTCTTGCAGAACAGCAAAGGATGCTTGGGATACACTTACCACTTTGTACCAGGCTAGGAATGAGGCTCGTGTTGCTTACCTCCGAAAACAGTTGGAGAGTGAGCACATGAATGAAGGTGATTCTATGGACAGTTTTCTTACAAAGATCAAAGACCTGAAGGAACAATTGATTTCTGTTGATGAGGTTATACCAGATAGCTCACTTGTGCAGACCGTTCTGAATGGTCTTCCTAATTCATATCAGAGTTTTGCCTCTACTCTTCGGTTGATGATGAAAGGCAATTTGAATGCCTTGTCATTTGAGGAATTAGTCTCTGTTATGTTGCAGGAAGATCAGTCCAGGCAGAACAGGTCCATTATGCGTGTTGTAGATCAAGCTTTCCTGGCTAGTCAGAAGGGCAAAGGAAAATGGAGCTCTTCTACTAGTAAGCAGAAATCTACAAATGCTGCACAATCGAAGAACCAGGATAAAGATGAGAAGAAATCAGAAAAGCAGAAATTGTTCTGCAAGTATTGTAAAGGAAATGATCATATTATAAAGAACTCTCCAAAACTCGCTGCTAAAGAGGCAAAGAAGATAGAGGCTGGAATGGTTGTTGCAGAGGCCTCTACACCAAAAACAGAGTCTACAAATCTTGTGCAGGAAGAAGAATGGGCGTTTACTACTGTCTGCAGTTTTGACCCATCTTCTCATGATCAGTGCATGTCTGCAGTAGACTCAGATGTTTGGTACTTTGACAGTGGGGCGACCAAACATATTACCTCGCAGCGCAGTTTCTTCTCTTCACTCGAGCCTGCCCCTATAGGGAATACTGTCACATGCGCCAATAACTCCTCTTATCCTGTTATGGGAGTTGGTAAGATCATTCTGACTACTGCTGATGGTAGTTCTTTCACTTTGTCAGATGCTTTATTTGTGCCAGGGATCAAAAAGAACCTGTTATCAGTTTCTGCATTAGCCAAGATTGGCTTGGTTGTGAAATTCGTTGATGATAGGTGTACAGTCCATGATCTCTCAAATGGCGATGTGATTATTGCTTCTGGCATTTTATGTCGTGGGCTGTATAAGCTCATAGATTATGAAAGATCTGTGAATGATTCGGCATGTGAAGTTCATGATTCTCACGCTATGTTAGATGCAAAGCTTTGGCATGCACGCTTTGGTCATCTGAATTTTGCTAGTTTGTTACGCCTGCAGAAATCTAAAATGGTATCCTCTTTGCCCAAACTTGAGGCACCTGGAAAACATGTTTGTGAAGGCTGTATTTTGGGCAAAATGCAGCGTTCTTCCTTTCCAAAAGATGGTTCAGTTCGAGCTATGCAGAAATTGCAGCTTGTACATAGTGATGTCTGTGGTCCTATGCAGACACCCTCTTTTGGAAATTACCTTTACTTCATGACTTTCATTTATGATTTTTCCAGGCATGCATGGGTATATCCACTCAAAGCAAAGTCCGAAGTGTTCATGTGCTTCAAACAGTTTTTGGTTTTGGCTGAAAATATGTCAGCATGTAAAATGGGCACCCTCCGTTCTGATCGAGGGGGGGAATATATGTCTTTAGATTTTAATGCATTTCTGGTTGAACGTGGGATAAAACACCAGTGTACAGTGCCGTATACACCTCAACAGAATGGAGTTGCTGAACGAAAGAATAGGTCACTCATGGAGATGGCGAGGTGCATGGTCAAAAGTCAGGCTTTACCACATAGTTTCTGGCTTGAGGCTGTCATGTGTGCAACATTTGTACTGAATAGGTGTCCCACTAAAGCGTTGCAGTCTATCACTCCATATGAGGCTTGGCATGACCGCAAGCCATCTGTTGCTCATCTGTATGTTTTTGGTTGTTTGGCATATGCATTAGTGCCTGAACAACATCGCAGAAAATTGGATGATAAGGCAGTAAAATGTATTTTTGTTGGGTGTAGTTCTGAAAGTAAAGGCTATCGTCTGTATCATCCACAGACTAAAGGCATTCTGGTTAGCCGTGATGTTGTCTTTGTGGAAGATGCTATTCAGCCATTGCTTTCATGTACTAAGGAGACATCTGTTAGCTCCAAGGACATGTATGATACTTTGATGCCTCTTTTTACAGGTGGACAGGCTAGTGCTGGTCCTAATGAGGCAACTTCTCAGCCTTTGCAAGTTTCATATGATGATGCAGATCATTCCATTTCTGATGCAGATTTACATGATGCACTTGTTGATGAGAGAGTTGATATTGAGCAGGCAAAAACTATGCCAAAATGGCTGGTGCAGACTTTGTGTGACAGCAAATTAGATGCACCTTTGTCATATCGTACTCGTTCAGGCTCTCATAGTGCCTCCTTTGCATCAGATTGCTATGCTATGGCTGCATCTAGTCTCTGTGATGAGAATGAGCCTGTTTCTTTTGATGAAGCACAAAATTCAGAAAATTGGATGGCTGCTATGCAATCTGAATATGATGCTATAATGAAGAATGGTACATGGTCTTTATGTGACTTGCCTCCTGGCAAGAAGGCCATTGGCACTAAGTGGGTATACAAGTTGAAGCGTAAACCTGATGGTACAGTTGACAAGTATAAGGCTAGGCTTGTTGCAAAGGGTTATGCACAGGAAAGAGGCATTGATTTTGATGAGACCTTTGCACCTACATGCCGTATGACTACTGTTCGGAGCATTTGTGCACTTGCAGCCCATCATGGTTGGAATGTACATCAGTTGGACATTAAAAAAACATTTCTGAATGGTGACTTGCATGAAGAAGTGTATGTTTTTCAGCCCCGTGGCTTTGTGCAGAAAGGGCATGAAAACCAGGTTTGCAGGTTAAAGAAGGCATTATATGGTTTAAAGCAAGCACCACATGCTTGGTATGAGAAGATACATGCCTATCTGATTGCACATGGTTTTGAGAACAGTCCAACTGAAAGCACCTTATATGTTAAACGTGCTAATGATGTGCTTCTGATCATTGTTGTCTATGTTGATGACATGCTGCTCACTGGTCCTATTGAGACACATATTGCTGATTTTAAGGCTGATTTGCATGCCTCATTTGAGATGTCTAATTTGGGGCATTTGCATCACTATTTGGGCATTCAGTTTATGCACGTTGATGGTGGAATGGCTTTGTGTCAAACGAAATATATTGACACATTATTGTAGCATTTTGGCCTTGAAGACTGTAAGCCTATTGCCACTCCTATGGAGATAGGTTTACGATTGAGTCTTCATGATGTTGGAGATGCATTTGATGCTGTTCTCTATCAGCAGGCTGTTGGATGCTTGATTTACTTATGCATTACTCGGCCAGATATTCAATTTGCTGTCTCACAGATGAGCAGGTTTATGCATTGCCCAGGAGTCACGCATTGGAAAGCGGTTAAGCGCATCTTTCGCTACTTGAGTGGTACTCGGCTACTTGGGTTGTTTTATCCCAAGGGGGGATTACTACTGCCAGATTTGCATGCTTTTTCTGACTCAGATTGGGCTAGTTGCTATGACACTCGTGTGTCCACCAATGGTTTTTGCTTCATGCTTGGTAGCTCATGTATATCTTGGTTGAGCAAGAAGCAGCCTACTGTGGCCCCTTACAGTTGTGAGGCTGAGTATAGGGTAGCTTTCACAGCGACTGTTGAGTGTGTGTGGCTCAGATGCCTTATGGCTGATTTGGGTGTTGGCCAGTCTTCTACCACCACCATCTTCATTGATAGTCAGAGCGCATTGGCAGTTGCGAGGAACCCTGTGTTCCATGCTCGCACTAAGCACATTGAGGTGCATTATCACTATGTCAGGGAGAGGTTCTCTGCTGGGGAGATCAGCTTGGCATATGTGCCCACGCAGGAGAACATTGCAGACCTTTTCACGAAGGCTCTGCCTAGGGAGAAGTTTGAAGCTTTCCGCAAAGCTTTGGGCTTACTTCCTTTTGTGGAGTGATTTCCACATAGCTTGGCACTTCCTTATACATGAGTGCTGTTCATCGCATCACTCCCAGGGGGGATTTGTTGATATATTTAGGTAGTGATGTGTGTGAACACTCTAGGACCACCGGGGCACTTTTTTCCCTCTTTAGGAGGTTTTTTTCCCTCGGCTTGTATATACGCCTATTGCCCTAATGGGCTACTTATCTTTGTACATTCTCTAGTAATACATTCAGTATTGTGTGTTTGTGCTCCAAACTTCTTCTTCTTCCTTGTGATGTTCGCGTGCTTCCGCAGACGTCTATCTCCAACAATTGCCTCATTAGGACCAGCAGTAGACTGTCCACCTGTAAAAAGAGGCAGCAAAGTATCATACATGTCTTTGGAGCTAACGAATGTCTCCTTAGTA
This sequence comes from Ceratopteris richardii, assembly GCA_020310875.1. NCBI lineage: Eukaryota > Viridiplantae > Streptophyta > Polypodiopsida > Polypodiales > Pteridaceae > Ceratopteris > Ceratopteris richardii. Next base: position 151,651,398 of record CM035428.1, read on the forward strand.
CATGATGGCTGAATAGCATCTTCCACAAAAACAACATCACGGCTAACCAAAATGCGTTTAGTCTGTGGATGATACAGACGATAGCCTTTACTTTCAGAACTATACCCAACAAAAATACATTTACTGCTTTATCATCCAGTTTTCTGTGATGTTGTTCAGGAACTAATGCATATGCCAAACAACCAAAAACATGCAGATGAGCAACAGATGGCTTGTGGTCATGCCAAGCCTCATATGGAGTGATAGACTACAACGCTTTAGTGGAACACATGTTCAGTACATATGCTGCACATATGATAGCCTCAAGCCAGAAACTGTGTGGTAACGCCTGACTCTTGACCTTGCCATCTCCATGAGTGACCTGTTCTTTTGTTCAGCAACTCCATTCTATTGAGGTGTATATGGCACTATACACTGGTGTTTTATCCCACGTTCAGCCAGAAATGCATTAAAATCAGAAGACATATATTCCCCCCCTTGATCAGAACAGAGGTTGCCCATTTTGCATGCTGACAAATTTTCAGCCAAAAGCAAAAACTATTTGAAGCACATGAACACTTCAGACTTTGCCTTCAATGGATATACCCATGCATGCCTGGAAAAATCATCGATAAAAGTCACAAAGTAAAGATAATTCCCAAAAGAAGGTGTCTGCATAGGACCACAGACATCACTATGTACAAGCTTCAATTTCTTAGTAGCCGGAACTGAATCATCTTTTGGAAAGGACGAACGCTGCATTTTGCCCAAAATACAGCCTTCATAAACATGTTCTCCAGGTGCCTCAAGTTTGGGCCAAAGCTTTGCATCTGACATAGCCTGAGAATCATTTACTGCACATGCCAAATCATTTACAGATCTTTCATAGTCTATGAGCTTATACAACCCATGACATAAATGCAGAAGCAATAATCACATCGCCATTTGACAGATCATGTACTATACACCTGTCATCAACAAATTTCACAACCAAGCCAATCTTGGCTAATGCAGAAACTGATAACAGGTTCTTCTTGATCCCTGGCACAAATAAAGCATCTGACAAAGTGAAAGAACTACCATCAGCAGTAGTCAAAATGATCTTACCAACCCCCATAATAGGATAAGAGGAGTTGTTGGCGCATGTAACAGTATTCCCTGTTGGGGCAGGCTCAAGTGAAGAGAAGAAACTGTGTTGCGAGGTAATATGTTTGGTCACCCTACTGTCAAAATACCAAACATCTGAGTCTACTGCAGACATGCACTGCTCATGAGAAGATGGGTCAAAACTGCAGACAGTAGTAAATGCCCATTCTTCTTCCTGCACAAGATTAGCAGACTCTGCTTTTGGTGTAGAGGCCTCTGCAACAACCATTCCAACCTCTTTCTTTTTTGCCTCTTTAGCAGCCAGTTTTGGATAGTTCTTTATGATATGATCATTCCCTTTACAGAACTTACAAAACAATTTCTGCTTTTCTAATTTCATCTCATCTTTATCTTTCTTCTTCGAACATGCACAATTAGTAGATTTCTGCTTACTAGTTGAAGAGCTCCATTTTCCTTTGCCCTTTTGACTAGCCAGGAAAGCTTGATCTGCAACTCACATAATGGACCTGTTCTGCCTGGACTGATCTTCCTACAACAGAACAGAGACTAACTCCTCAAAATGATAAGGCATTTGGATTGCCTTTCATCATCAACCGAAGAGTGGAAGCAAAACTTTGATATGAATCAGGAAGACCATTCAGAACGTTCTACACAAGTGAGCTATCTGGTATAACCTCATCAACAGAAATCAATTGTTCCTTCTAGTCTTTGATCTTCGTTAGGAAACTATCCATAGAATCACCTTCATTCATGTGCTCACTCTCCAACTGTTTTCGGAGGTAAGCAACACGAGCCACATTCCTAGCTTGGTACAATGTGGTAAGTGTATCCCAAGCATCATTAGCTGTTCTGCAAGAGCAAATATGAGGAATAATGGCACGTTTGACAGACAAAGCTATCAATGCATGTGCCTGGGCATCTCTACCATTCCAAGGAATCTGCTCTGTAGTAGGTGCAACAAAAACCGTAGCACGAACAGGAATATGCAGAATATCACCATCTTCGACACCTTCTGCATGAGCTTCAATACATGCAGTCGTAACAATTGTAGGTGTGATAGGATGTTTTTCGACACCCTGCACAATGTTCCACAGTCCTTTTGCAACCAACACATGTCGCATCATATAAGCCCATAATGGGTAGTTGGTACCATCCAACTTATCCTCAACAGCCAACATACGGAATACATCACTGCTTTCAGCCATGGCTGGTGACTAAAATACCTTGATGCAGAAAATTGACTGTATCTCAAAAAGTTGAACAGAACTACCCAGAAAAATTCCGCTAGACCTGTAGCAAACTTTGAGACGCTTATATTGGCAAATAGAAACTGGTATATACCTTTGGCACAAGAAGACAAAATAGCCTGCACAAGCATTGCGATAGTGCGTTCAGAGGTCAAAACGAGCCCAGATTACGATTTCGGAACCACAAAGAGAAGATGTTTTGATCTTGAAAACACATTGAGTATGCTCACCAAAATTCGTGTGATTTTGAGACTCCAACGGAGGAGTGTCGACGGAACCCTAGATGAAGCAATGACCTGCTCTGATACCAATTGTTGGAGTTAGATGTCTGCGGAAGCACACGAACAACACAAGGAAGAAGAAGAAGCTGGAGCACAACACACATTACTGAATGTATTACTAGAGAATGTACAAAGATAAGTAGCCCATTAGGGCAATAGGCATATATACATGCCGAGGGAAAATAACCTCCTAAAGAGGGAAAAAAGTGCCCCGGCAGTCCTAGTGTGTTCACACACATCAATACCTAAATATATAAACAATGTCTCTAATGTTTAAGTGCATGTACAATTGCAAGCATTTCCAAGTCATGCGCTGTATAATTTAATTCATGTTTCCTTAGTTTCCTTGACTCATAAGCCACTACCCTTCCTTCTTGTGAAAATACACATCCAATTTGACTTCCACTAGCATCAGATGCAAAAATAAATGGCTTCCCTAACTCAGGTATCTTTAGCACACAATTTTCGATAATTTTCTGTTTTAATTCTTCAAATGCATTTTGACACTCATCGTTCCATGTGAAGTCTCTATTTTTCTTTGTCAATTTTGTAAGAGGATTTGCAATTCGAAAAAACTCCCTATTGTGTGTCATCTCATTTTGTTCCAAACCAAGGAAGCTTCTCACATCTCTTACACATTTGGGTGTAGGCTAGTCAACTATGCTTTTAACTTTTTTAGAATCTATGTGAATCCCTTCCTTAGAAACAACTCTCCCCAAACAAGTCACTTCTCCCTTTGTAAAAAAAATATGTTTACTCATCTTACCATATATTTTATGCTCTCTGAGTTTTTGTAAAGTCTTCCTGAGATGCAATGCATGTTCATCATCATCCTTAGAATACACAAAAATATCGTCAAGAAATACTAATACAAAGTCGTTGAGATATTCATGAAACACATTATTCATCAAACACACAAATTTTGCAAGAGCATTTGTCAATCCAAAAGGCAAAACTGTGAGCTCATAATGACCATATCGTGTTCTAAAAGCGGTTTTGGGTATGTCCTCAGACTTTACTCTAACTTGATGATATCTCGATCTTAAGTCAATTTTACTGAATATTGTGGCACCACTCAATTGTCTCATCAATTCATCTATGTGTGGAAGTGGATACTTGTTCTTAATGGTTTTCTTGTTCAATCCCCTATAGTTGATACAAAGTTTGTATGAGCCATCTTTCGTTTTCTGAAACAAAAGAAGTGCTCCCCAAGGTGAAACACTAGGTCTTACTAACCCCATCTTCAATAGATCATCCAGTTGGAGCAACTCTTTCAATTCATCAATATTGAACCTATAAGGTGCTCTACAATAAGGCTCACCTCTTGGATAGAGGTCTATAGCATGGTCAATTTTCTTAGGAGGAGGCATGCTTGGCAGATCATTTGGAAATACATTTGCGTACTCATCTAAAAGTTTTCTAGAATGTTCAAGTATTTCTTCTTCTTTCTTCTTCTCCTGAAGGTCATTCTCATAAACCAAATAGGTCTCACAACCTTGTTGAATACCCCTAATCAACTTTATATCAAAAACAAGAGAAAAACATGAATTACACTTGCCTACTAGACGATGTTCCTTCCCCTCTATTTTCAAAGTAAGGATCCCACTTTTGCAATCAATCACAACATTGTTATGAACTAACTAGTCCATTCCAATTATTACATCACATTCTCTCGTTTCAATTATATGGAAGGTACCCAAAAACTTATGTTCACCTAACATAAAATCAAGATTCTCAAGACAGCCTCGAGTATAGTATATCCTACCATTAGCCATCTGTACAGGTCTTTTGGTTTGCATCTCAATATGCAATCCTAAAGCCTCTACCATCTTAAATGAAAGGAAACAATTCATGCTACCCGAATCAATCAAGAAACTAACCTTACATGAGGATATGTCCCCCATAATCCTAATCACCGATGCCCTTGAATGAGAAGAACTTTTCATGCATTGAAGTCTAGGGTTAAAACACTTACCTTAATCATCCGCTTCCTCAAGTGTTATGTTTTCTTCTTGTAGATGATCTATCTTTTCCTGCATAAAACGGTTGATGGCCTTGTTTGGACATTCAAAAGTGCGATGTCCCTGTTCTCCACATCAAAAGCAAAGTCCCAATCTTTTAGCCCACTCCAAGAAATCGGAATCATGTTTCCAGTGCACAGGTTCTTACTTCTTAGGTGTATCCATCTGCTTTGGATTAGTTTTTCCTCCTTGACCATTAATAGAGTTAGTCGATTTAGGTCCATTCTGATTTATTGAAATAGGTCTTGGGGGTCGATGTCCTGTTGAGATAAACCTTGATTTGTATGCCTTTTTCATAGTAAACTTCTCCATCTTCTCAAAGTTTTCTGCTTTTGCAACCGCATCAAGAGAATCTACACATCTAGACCCCTTTACTTGATAGCGAAGCTCTTCTCACAAACCCTCAATAAATTTGTTCTTCAGGGCATCTCCAAAAACTTCTAGTGCATACTTATGTAAACGCAAAAATTCCCCCTTATATTCTTCAACAGACAAGTTATGTCTATCATCCTCATGTTGCTTGAAGGAGTAGAATTCCATTTTCTTTTCCATCCGATAATGTGGAGAACAATAATGATTCTTTGCTTGCTCTTGAAACTCTTTCCAGAGATCGGACCTTCACATGCTCTTGTCTGCATGTATGATTTCCACCATAGTGTGGTGACTCCTCATAGATGCAAAATTGCCACCTTTGCCTTTGACTCCTCACTAAACATGCGCATATCAAAGAAATCTTCGAGTTCCTCAATCCATGCTTCAAGATCATCTCTAGTTTTCTTCTCACCATCAAATTCATTTAAACAATTGCTCTTTTAAAAACTTGCTTAAGTGCAAATTTGCCTGCATCATCATCATCTTCAGGTTCACATTGTCCTCTATCTCTACATGCATTCGATGTGCCCGCACCAGTACCACCTTCATCGATGAGGTCCATGAAAGCATTTTCAGTACCCTCTTTTTGTTTGTTGGATCTTTCTTTATGTAATTCTACATTCAGCCTATGGATAAGCTCCTCTTGTTCTTCTATATTCTTCTTCAAATCCTGCATCTTGTCCCAAAATCCAAATCTGCTCTGACACCACTTGTAACAAGTCTCCTAATCTTCAATCACAATCCCACACAAAATAACAAACTTCGGCACAACAAGATATAAAGAAGAAAAAATAGAGTATACGCAAAATAAGAAGAGAGAGAACTTTATTATCTGTGCAAATTTACAAGTAGTTTTGATCTACATTATAAAATCTATCAAATAGCTTCAATGTGAATCCTCATCCACCCAATCACCCCCGAGTCAATCCCAATCCCAATCACAATCACAATCTCAATCCCAATCTCAATCTCAATCACAATCTCAGAAGCCCAAAACGATCCTGATCAATGCACGACCATCCTCCTTCCCTATCTGTCAGCCTTTGTCTTTTTGGATCTCCATCTTTCACCAGCGCACGACCAGTCACGCTTTCCTAGACATGCACTCTTAGAATCTGCATGCTCCAAGATAGTGTCTTTTCACATGCCTCATGCAAGACTTCCAGACCACCCATGCGTCTACTTTTCATGTCCACCTCAAGAATTGTACTTGCAAAAAAAGAGGTGATCCCTGCAAGACACTCACACACACATCAATCACCCAAAATAACTGATGGAGAGTGTTAATCTCCAAAAGAACAAGTTATCCTTGATGTTAGAGAGCCTCTATATCAAGAACAACTCAAAACCTCAACCAATTTTGGAAGACTAATGCCACATTACCAATCTTTGCACTAACTGTCAAGAGAGTGATTATTCAAAAAAGTCTGTTGCACTTAATTCACTCATTGAGTGATCAAATGTGTAAAGTTCTCAATATAACTTTGTATGATGTGTCACTTAGTGTTTGTGCAACCTCTCCGTCAGATTTTCTCAAAAGGTTTAGTCAATCTTGAGATGTACTCTAAACAATTCACCTATGTCTAAAATTGTACTTCTGTACAGTCAACTTTGACACCTGTAACTTCTAATGCATAGTTGTCTTAAATGAAAACCCATTTATTCAAGTGCTTTTAGCCATAGGTAGCTTACCTTCCAACTTAAAGAATGAGTGTTTGCTTCCTCAAAAATTTACATTGTGGAAGGAGAAAACATTATCATCAAATTTGCACCTGCTAAAATCTTCACTTCTTCACATTTACACATGTAAATGTTCCTACTCTCAATTCTCTCAGCTTGATCACAATTAGGATCTAAAAATTTGTACAGAGGTCATTCAACTATAGGCTTAGACTTGTACAAAAGCATTTCATAAAAGGATAAACATAGAAGGAGCACTGAGCAAAATATCAGGTGCAACTTTTCTTCTATTCAAGAAAAACATTACATCTGATTGATGAGCTATACTCTCATCACTTCTAAAGTGTCTAGTGACTCTTACAACTTGTCTTTTCTCACCTCTCTTGCATGCCCCGACTTTTTACTTGTATATCTAAACTATATGTACAAACTCGTGACCATTACAAAAGTATAAGTAAGTTAACCACAAGTTTAATGTACATGTATGTACAAGCCTTCATTCTTTGATTATGCACTAACTTCAATCTTCATATATTGGTCTTTGCTTCATCCTTTTGACTTCAAACCTTTGTGCAAATCATTAATTGATGGTTGTCCTACACCAACGGCTCTGCCTCAATCATCAATTGTGATTTTCTCCATCTTCTTTATACCTGCCATGTCTTTGAATCTCCATAGCTTTGGTCCATCCAAGATTTTGGTTAGCATATCTGCAATTTGATCTTTTTTTGGAGTATGTATGACTTCAATCTCTTTATCAATCACCTTCTCTCTCAGAAAGTGATATTGAATCTCAATGTGTTTAGTCCTGGCATGAAATATAGGGTTAGTAGCTAGATACAATGAACTCATATTATCTCCATGAATAGTGGGTGTACTCTGAATTATGTCAAAACTCTTCATGAGAGTCTTCAACCATATGAAATCCTCTGCAGCTTCAACCATACCTTTATACTCTACTTCTACAGATGACAAAGCAATTGTATGTTGTTTCTTAGAACACCAAGAGATTAACTTATCTCCCACATAACATAAGTACCCATAGGTTGATCTCCTATCATCAGGATTACCTGCCCAATCTGTATCACTATATATCTTGATGTTTGTATCTGATGTGAAACCATAATACAAACCTTCTTTTGAGTGTACCCTTAATGTATCTCAACACTCTTTGTCCTGCAACCCAATGTTCTTTCCTAGGACAATGCATGAATTGAGACAACACTCCAACTCCATATGAAAAATCAGGCCTAGTTAATGTAGCATGGATTAGAATACCAATGAGACTTTGATATAGCTTCATGTTCTTAAATTCTTATCCTCCATATCTGCTCAATTTGTGATTTACCTCCATTGGAGTAGGTGCTACCCTGCAATCTTCCATTTTAAACTTGATTAACAAGTTTTTCAAATACCTTTCTTGAGTCACATATACTCCATGTTGAGTATACGAGACCTCCCTGTCCAAGAAATATGACAAGTCTCCCAAATCACTAATCTTGAACTCTTTCTCCATTTGCTTCTTGCGACTTTGTATGCCCTTCTCGATTGTACTTGTAAGAATTATGTCATCAACATATACGCACATGTAAATGAACCCATCATCACTTGCTTTAACAAGCAAGCTACTATTTGCTTTAGACACTTGAAAACCAAGTTCCTTCAAGAACTTCACAAGTCTGTAATTACATGCCCTTGGGGCTTGCTTCAAATCATACAAAGCTCTCTTGAGCTTACATACATACTCTAGATACCTTTTCTCTTTGAACCAATCTGGTTGCTCCATGAAAACATCATCTGAAATGTAACCATTTAGAAAGCATTCTTCACATCTAATTGACATAGTTTCCAACCTTTACACGTAGCAATAGCTATGAGTGTCCTTATGGTTGTCATATTTGCCACAAGACTATAAGTCTCATCATAATATATACCATATGTCTGAGCATACCCTTTCACAACAAGTCTAGCTTTATACCTAGACACACTTCCATATGCAAACCTCTTTGTCTTGTAGACCCATTTGCATCCAAATGATCTTCTGAGTATTTGGTTTAGGAACCAAATCCCATGTCTCATTCTCCATCAATGCATCATACTCTTCTTGCATAGCTTTCTCCCAATTTTCCTTACCTTTTGCCTCTTCATATGTAGAAGGGTCTTCCTCTGCTTTCACCATATAAGCATAACCTTTAGTGGTAAAAAAAGAAGTTTCATAGCTATACCTTGTAGGTTTCCATTTATGCCTTGATGACCTTCTGAGTTCTCCACTTCTTGAAGTTTCTGGTTCATCACATTCTCAATCAAATCTTGGCACTTTTTCAACTTCAACTTGTGCTTCATTGTTCTCTTCTTCATCAAGTATTTGAACCTTTGATTTACCTTTCTTCTGATTCAAAGTTTCTTCATCACCTACATGAATATTAATTGTACCTGCATACCAAGTACCTTGCTCATCAAATGTAACATCCTTTGAGACAAGGAATTGCTTTGTGGATGGACTCCACAACCTATAAGCCATCTATTTATCCTCATAGCCAATGAACACATACTTTTCAACCTTTGGTTCCAATTTATGCCTCAACTGAGATGGCACATATGCATAGGCCAAACATCCAAATACTTTGCAATTATTTAAGGTAGGTTTCTTACCCCACCAAGCTTCATATGGTGTCATACCCTGAAAAGCTTTACATGGTAGCCTGTTAACCAAGTATGTGGCTGTATTTACAGCCTCAGCCCACAAATAATTTGGAAATTTTTTCTCTTTCATCATTGACCTTGCAAACTCAACAAGAGTTCTATTTCTCCTTTCTGCTACACCATTTTGTTGAGGAGAGTACCTGCAAGTAACTTCTCTTTTTATATGTGCATTCCATAAGTAATCACTGAACTCATTAGAGAAATACTCTCCCCCTCCATTTGACCTTAGTCTCTTCAAGTTTTGACCTCTGATTCTCTCTGCATACACATGATAATGTTTAAATGTATTAAACACCTCTGATTTATCTTTGATCACATATATTGTGATCCATCTGGTAGCATCATCAACATAAATCACATAATATCTGAACCATTAATACTATAATCCTGTGATGGTCCCCACACATCTGTGTGTACCAATTCAAGCTTCTCTAAATACATGAAACCATGTTTAGTATATGATAGCTTATGAGCCTTACTGTTGGAAGCAGCCAGAGGCACAGACGACACGGAAGCATGTAACGACAAAGCAGGAAGTCAGTCGAATCGTTTTTCAAATAATTATGTTTTCAAATACTTTCCAAAAACCTCCAACAGTGATTTTTATCACCATTGTAACATATGTAACATAGAAAACCCCATTTTGTAATCCATAGCTCCATTTTGTGCAAGCCGAGGAGTCCTCGAGCTTGAGGAGCTTAGGTAGAATGCGCGTACCAATTTTCGTTATTTTTAGATACCGTTTACCCTTCCAAATAGCATCTAGGACCTAATTTTTAACTATGCCGGTCACTATATGTGAAACCGGTCAAAACTAGTCTATAAACTATAAAAAGAGCTAGAGAGCTCATTTTTGAGGTTGGTTAGTGTTAGCTTGTTTGAGGTTAGAGTTCTTTTGAGCTTGTAATAGTGTTCTTGAGTAATAGAGTTGATTTCTCACCTTCCATTGCACCTTGCTTGTTTCTTCGTAGTGTGTGTATGTGTGTGTGCATTTCTATGCTTCTCACCTTCACTCTCACTTCATCTCACATTCACGATCTTTCATATCACTCCTATCTCTTCCGCGGATTGACATTAAGGAGGTGGAGCTTCTTAATGTGGTTCTCACCATTGTGCTAGAGCAACACCAAATTTGGCGCCGTTGCCGGGGATCGAGTCTATGACGAATGTGTGATGGTAAGAGTATAGCAAGAAGTGGCGTTGGAAGGTAAAAATTTCAGTTTTTGTTGTTGTTTTTACTTAGTTTTTAGTGTTTTTCACCTCCCCCACACTCCATCTTCATCACCACATCATCATCTTCATTTCCAAAAAAATCAGAAAATTCACCATATCCACCCATTCTCCTCATTTCCCCTCATTTGTGCATGCGAGAGAGTGAGAGAGAGCTTTTGTGCTTGTGTGTACTTTTGTTTTCTTGAGTTTTCTTGCAGGTACAGAGCTCCAGTGCATCAGGAAGGCTGCAAAAAGGTAAAAACTTCAGTTTCTGTCAGAAATTTCCGTCTGTGTCAGACCATCGCGATAGTCTGCAAAGTTCGGAATTTGGAGAAGGCGACCACACCAGCGTGAAGAGCACACCTGCGCCTACAGGAATCCATAGCTGCATTCACAAAATTTGCATTTTGGTGGACCATCGCGACGGTCTCTGACCATCACGATTGTGTCACACCATCGCGATTGGCTCACGCCATCGCGACGGCTCAGCCGGACCATCGCGACGGCTCAGCCGGACCATCGCGACGGTCTCACGCCATCGCGACGGTCTCACGCCATCGCGATTGGCGACGGTGCCATGTAGCAAGCTAGACCATCGCGACGGTTCACTTTTTGGACCATCGCGACACTTCAAAAATTCGGACCATCGCGATTGGCTCACGCCATCGCGCCCAGACCATCGCGATTGGCTCAAGCCATCGCATCTGTGACCATCGCGACGGTTCACTTTGGACCATCGCGATTGTCCACGTTGACCGTTGACTGACGCCATCGCGATTGTCCAAGTTCACGCCATCGCGACGGTCCACCCTCACGCCATCGCGACGGTCCCAGACCATCGCGATCATCCCAGACCATCGCGATCATCTCAGACCCGATTGTGCACTTTCAGACCATCGCGATTGTGCACTTCGACGCCATCGCGATTGTGCACTTTCAGACCATCGCGATTGTGCACTTCGACGCCATCGCGATTGTGCACTTTCAGACCATCGCGATTGTGCAATTTCACGCCATCGCGATGGTTCACCCTCACGCCATCACGATGGTTCACACTCACGCCATCGCGATTGTCCACTTTCACGCCATCGCGACGGTTCACACTCACGCCATCGCGATTGTCCACTTTCACGCCATCGCGATGGTGCACCCTCACGCCATCGCGACGGTCACAGACCATCGCGATCATCTCAGACCATCGCGATTGTGCACCCCCATCACAAATTTTAGGGTTTCATTTTTTGGCCAATTTTGGGGCTATTTTTGGGAAATTTTTGGGTGATTAGACTCATAGGAGACCCCTTAGCTCATATTTGGAGAAAAAACCTGTTTGTCAGATTTTTACCCCCCAGGGCCTGAACGGTCATAACTTTTTCATCCGAAGTCCGTTTTTTGACCTATATTGACATTGACCTAGTTTGGGACTAGAAAGCCAGGGGGCAAGCATTAAAAAGTTGGGCAAAAGGGAAGGGAATTAAAAGGTGTATATACTCAAGTGCTTGATCATCCAACTGTGAATTGGTCTAATATTGAATTTTTCCAGGTCTAGCAAGGGCAATCAAAGACAACCAAAGCAAGGCAGTGAAGGGCATAAAGCTTGGGAAGCGCGGCTTCTTAGGCATCAGAGCAACCAGAAAAGCTGACTCGAGGTTGGAAGATTACTCAACCCCCTCAGTCAATTCTTAGCTTAGGATAAACGGTAGCATTGTGGATTAACGATGATAGGAACGCCTCAAGTTCAAGAGAATTAAGTTTATCAAGTTCAAGACTAAAGTAAAGGTGTGTGTGATGAAAACCTAAAGGAAAGAACCTAAGTCTGACAGAACGAGAACTCAAAATTATCACGGAAAGTCGAATTCCTGACGCATACATTAAGACAAGAATCTAAAGAAATTAAAAAAAAAAAAAAGAGAGAATCAAGACAGTAATAACAAAGAATCAGTGACGATCTGAGCGTGTACTGAGTGTGCAAAGAAGAAAATTAATGAACCTTAGATCGGGCAAACATATAGGTAAGTCAGAGCGACGAAGCCTTAGATCATCAGAGGCAAGTGTAAGAACTACTGCTCGATCGTGGGCTCAGCAATTGAATAGTAATTACCCCTACGAGAGCTCAGACACTAGTGATTCAGAAATGGCATTTAGCGCAGAAAGACCAGAAGTAGGGTCAAATGTAGCCTATTTAGAAAAACCAGAAGGACCCTATAGAACGCAACTAGAGTTTCTCCGAACCAACCGATTAGGTGCTCGCATCTATGAGGATGGTTTGCGAAGGCAAGTGGTGCAAATGCACAACCCCGATCAACCCATTGGATTGGAACGTCCAGTGGTGAAATTCGAGAGCGACGCGTACATAGACAAGGAAGGAACGATGTACATATTAAGTATGCAGCCAAACAATACGAACGAGTTTGGCGTGATACAACCAGAGACGGAAGCAAAACCTCAAGGAAAAGAACCATTAGAAGAGCCTAGAACACCTAGAGGGAAATATGTACTGACACGAGTACTAATCCCAGACTGGATCCCTCAAGACAACAGAAGCATAGAGCTGTTTGTAAATAAAGAAACTGATGAAGCCTTTTGGAGATACAAGACCGAACTACTTAGTGAGGTAGGTATCATCACGATATACGAGTTCAAGGACCCGGATACACCTGGAAAGGTTGTATACCTGGATTAGACTTCAGAAAGAGTCTTTGTGGTGCCTGACCGTGCTAAAAACACATACACATGGAGAGGTGAATTGGTATTCCCTCCATCTAGAACAAACATGAATACAAGTCAACAAGGGGCAGGAACATCCTCAGCCCATGGAAATCAAAGAGAGGGAAATAAAGAGAGACCGGAAGTAAGCTTCACTCATCCCATAGGGAGAGATAGAACAACCACGGACACTAATAGAGTAGATAGGCAAAGAGATCATGGAATACCAGGTGGTAGAGATGATTTTCCTCTACCTAGACCACGCAAACATGCAAGAATATTGAGACCCACACAGTTAGTAAAATCAATGAAGAATTACTTTGATGGGACAGGAGATCCCTATGACCACGTCGCAGAATTCAAGCAAGTACTAAGAGCCGAACAAGTTGAAGACATGTTCACGCAATACAATGCATTTGGACTAACGTTAAAGAATACCGCTTTAACTTGGTTCCAACCTCTGTAACAAAGGCAATTTAGAGACATCCATCACTTTTTAGAGTCATTCATCACCGAATTCTCTAAAAGTGGGATTAGACATGACACGTCTTCGTTGATTCATAGCTTTAAACAGACCCCTCAAGAAACAGTAAGACTGGCAGGACGTAGGTTTAGACAATATGTTGAACGATGTCCAATGCAAGAGCTACCCTCACAAGCCAAGCAAGTGTCATTGTTTTTAGATGGCTTGTTGAGCTCTAAACTACGCTCCTATGTGTACCTAAAAGAACCCAAAACGCTAGAGCAATGTGTGAGAATATGCATAGACATTGAGGACAACTTAGGAGATGAGTTGGAACTCTCCAAGGTCTATAAGGACTCAGACTGTTCATCTCTAGCATCCACAAAATTGTCTAGCTCGATAGAAGACCTAGCAGAAAAAGTGGCCCAGAAACTAGGAGTTTCTAGCAAACCTAGGGTACTAATGAACAAGCGTTGTTACACCTGTGGTGGTGATCATATGGCAAATGTGTGCCCCAATGCACCACAACCACAAGCCAACCCTAGTGGCCAATACTATACAATTGAAAGAAGATACACGAATCATACGGCTCAGAACTGCCCATACAACAAACAAACCGTGAGACAGAACTATCCGCAAGCATACCCGCAGCCAGGTAGGTATCAAGGCCAATACAATGCTCAGCCTTATTACTATAGGCCTCCTCAGAACTACCCATACCAGGCTCAACAAAGACCTCAACATGTCTTAGCTCAGCAGCCACCCCCACCAGCGAATGTCATCTCAGTCAAATACGCTGCTGCAGAAGAGAATCTAAGTAGGGCTTTAGTGCCTTCTTCACCTTTGATCACAGAGAGTGACCCACACTCAAATAGTTTTGACTCTACACATGTAGATAGTCCACCCGCTTATTACACAGAGTCACCAGAACACGTAGAGACATATCATTACGATAGTCCACCAGTGGAACCTAGTTGGGAGCCCGACTATGCTAATGTGATGTACACAAACCCAAATCCACGGCCCCAATTGAGACAACAAAGACCACAGGGCCCTAGAGGACCATGCTTTAGGTGCCAAGGAGATCATTTCATAAAGGACTGTCCACATCCCCCGATAGCAGGACAATCACAGTACTATAACATCCAAGGCTTTTGCGCCGATTGTGGCAAAGAGCACATAATCAAAGATTGCCCCAAGAATCCAATTAACGCTTCGAATGTGACACCGATCAACGTGATAGGTATTGTAAATAACGCAGATGGATCCAACCCTACATACGTGCCTATCCAAGCTATAACAAGAGCCCAGGCGCTCTTACAAAACCAAAAGCTTAATCAAGAGAAAGTAGTCGGAAGTAGTGAAGTTGCAGAATCTAGCAGTAAAAAGACAAAATCTTGGAAAGATTCTAGAGAAAGGATAAAGAGAAAATGGAGTAAAAAGATAACTGAGTTGGAAGGAAGTTTGAAGGAATCTAGAGCCAAAATCCAAGAATTGACTTCACAGGAAGTGAATCAAGAGAATCCAGCTCAGAAATCAGGATCAGTTTTAGCGGAACCCATACCAGAAAATCTAGACATGATGTTTCGTGCATATCAGGCTAGATTAAAAGAGGGACCTCAGGTAGCTGAAATGAGTAAAAACTACCCTCGAGCTGATCTAGAAATTGAGAGAACTAAACTTTGCATGAAGATGGTAGAACTAGCACAAGCTTTGTTCGAAGCCTCTAGATATCTTAATTGGAATAACATGGCAAAACCGGAATTACAATTTCAAGGACTAATGGAGAGGCTAGAATATTTGATAGAGAGCAAAGAGAAAAAAGATCAGCCTAGGAACCCTATTATCCCAGAGACACAGGAAAGGAATGCACCATCCCTGTCTCAAGTACCCAACTCAGAAAGTCAAGACAACCTGTCTTCCATACATAGGTACTCACATGAATTTTTGAGAGAAATCCAAGAAGAGAAATGGAGAAAGGAACAAGGAACCCATCCTCCTATTCAAGAAATAGACGACTTGCAGGAACAATTTCCCCAAGACATTCCCTCTATATATGATGATGTAGAGGAAGAACAACTGAGTGAACACACAGGCTTTGAATCTAATTCTTTACAAGAATTACCTCAGTTCACAGGACCTTGGGAAGCAAAGTCTATTAGTATGAGAGCACCCACGATAATAGTGAGGAATGAAGAATCAGTAATCCCTAGAAACACGGAAGTGATCAAGAACACTAAAGTACAATGTAATCTCACTCTAGAGGAGTTGTTAAAGGTAAAACCAGAATTGTGGAAACATGTAGCAAATCAATTCCCCGAGCTTGCTACTACTCCCTCACAAATAGGATCACAAAATAAGGTACCAGAGATACCCGTAGAAAAGATTGGAGATGTAAGTGAAGGAGAGGAAGGCAACACTTATCTTCCGATAACCCATCAGGGCTACACCACGAAAGCCATCTTAGATTCAGGAGCCGGAGTAGCCATAGCTACCACCGCTTTATGGAAACGTTGGGGTAAGCCAGCATTGAGACCCACCAGGATGAAGCTACAAATGGCTGACGGACACATAGAAAAGTCATTAGGCTTACTAGAAGGAATATCTCTCACCACTTGTGGCGTAGAATTTGAGCATACTTTTGCCATTTGTGATTTTGCAAAAAATCATGCTTATGAGATGATATTGGGACGACCATTCATGCGTCAGTTGCAAATTGTACAAGATTGGGGAACTAATTCTTTGTACTTGCAACATTTAGTAGTGACTACCAAAGTCAATCTTAAAGACTATTCACATAGAGATGTACCCTCAATACAATGGAATACCATCCATAAGACACCAGTAGAGACAAAATCTGTGCACTCATTAGAATCAGATCCTTCTTGGTTGCATGAGGATACCCACTTATGGATGTGTAAAGTTGCAAAACAAGAGGAAGAAAGGTTAGAAGCCAGGACCTTAGGCGCAGAACAAAATCCACGAACCCTTCAAGATCCAGCCTATGCACCTGTAGTATTCCCTGACGAAGAGTTTGAACCCCATGGTTGGGCAGAAATCCTAGCAACCATGGATGTAGCCATCAATGAAGAACAATGGACACCCCACTGTGATGAGGATGGCTATGATATCTCAGTTTTCACGATAGAGCCAATCATGGGCGATGCAATTTTAGAAGACTGTGAACCTAACACTGATGCATTTGAGGATGCAAGCGATTTTGATTTAGAATCAATTATCATGGACCCGCCCTTTGCATCAGAGGAAGAATATTTTTTCGAGGTAGAGACTCACACTCAGAGACACGAGGAAATTATGAATGACGTGAGGTTAGCCACTCAAGTGACTACTAAGAGTGAAGGCAAGAAAAGAAAGAAGAAAGAAACCATGTCAGAAAAAGAAGAATCTTTGTTTGAAGTACCCGAGAACTTCAAGAAATATGAAATCGAAGATAGAAGAATCATGGTACGAATGCCTAATAGAAAGGCGAATGATGGACAAGTATATGATAACCGAGAGAAAACCAAGAAAATAATAGTTGTTATCGAAGGAGAAGAAGAAAAATGTACATACATAGGGCATGATTTGACGAAGGAAGAAGAAGAAGAATTAGTTGCCCTATTGCGCGAATATAGAGATGTTTTTGCGTGGAGTTACAAAGATTTGAAAGGAGTAGATCCAGATATATGTTCTCATAGAATCCCTATGACTCCAGATGCAAAACCGACAAAACAGAAACCGTACACGTATAATGATAACTACGCTGCAAAGATTAAAGAGGAGATAGATCGATTGATAGAAGCAGGATTCATTTACGAAATTGAGCATACCGAATGGGTATCCCCCATTGTGGTTGTGCCCAAGAAGAATGGAAAATTGCGTGTGTGTATTAACCTTAAAAAGGTTAATGCCGCAACGATTAGAGATAGTTATCCTCTTCCTATCACGGAACATCTATTGGAAAGAGTTGCGGGCAAGGAAGTTTACAGCTTTCTTGATGGATTTTCAGGCTATAATCAAGTAGCCATTGCTCCAGAGGACCAACACAAGACGGCATTTGCCACTGAATGGGGCATATTTGCATTTCGTGTGATGCCATTTGGCTTAACAAATGCACCCGCCACTTTCCAGCGACTCATGTGTCATGTTTTTAAGGACTTTTTACGCAAGAGCTTGGAAGTTTATGTCGATGACTTATGTGCACATTCAAATGTAAGACAGACGCATATCCCATAGTTAAGACAAATATTTGACAAATGTCGAGAATATCAGGTTTGTTTGAACCCAGAAAAATGCGTTTTATGGTCAGACAAGGCAAAATTCTAGGACACATTGTGTCAAAAAATGGAATCTCTACGGATGAAGAAAAGGTGAAGGTAATTGCAGATTTACCTAGACCAACTAATGTGAAAGAGGTACAAGCATTTATGGGCCATTGCGGTTATTATAGGAGATTCATACACATGTATGCAATCATAGCCAAGCCTTTGTACTCTCTTTTAACCAATTTCGAATGGACAAATGAATGTGAAAATTCATTCAATGAACTTAAACGACGCTTGTGCTCAGCACCTATATTGACTACCCCAGATTGGAGTAAGCCATTCCATGTACATGTGGATGCATCCAATTATGCCATAGGATGTGTGTTAGCACAACCCACGAATGAAGGTAACATAGATCTCCCCATAGCTTACGCTAGTAGACAATTGAACGCAGCACAAAGAAATTACACCACGACGGAACGAGAAGGATTAAGGATGATCTACGCAGTAAAGAAGTTTAGGCACTACTTGTTGGCCGACAAATTCAAGTTTTTTACGGATCATCAAGCCCTATTGTACTTAGTCAACAAACCATGTAACACAGGATGATTGATACGTTGGTTTCTATTACTCATGGAGTATGATTTTGAAGTCGTAGTCAGGAAAGGAAAGACACATCTTAGAGTTGACCACCTTTCGAGATTAACCTCAGGAGAAGCTCCTCAAGGAGTAGCGGATGATCTACCAGATGCATACTTGTTTAATCTTGAGATAGCACCAGAATGGGCTAAGCCTATAGTCCCTATTCTCACATATGGACCCAAGAATCCTAGGATAAAGATCAAAGAAGGAGAGATTACCAGGTCTCAGAGATACCAAATAATGGCAGGAAGCATATATAAACAGGATAATCAAAAGATTCTTGCTTGTTGTGTAGATGAATCAGAACATGCGAATTGGTTGCAATTAGCACACATAGGTGCATTAAAGCAACATCATTCAAAACATCGAACATTACAGACTCTGCATAGACTAGGAGTATATTGGCCTACGATGGAAGCAGATGTCTACAAGTTGTGTAAAGAATGCCATGATTGTTGTGAAAGACCACCAGTAGAGCATGCTACATTGTATCACGTGTCTCTCACACCAGACTGGAGTGAACAGTTAGTGACATACTTGAGGACGAAGACATTCCCTCAAGGAATGACCTTAGCTCGACAACGCAGTCTAGAGCAGGAAGCTCACGACTATTCACTTATTGGCGATAATCTATACAAAAGAGGACGAGATGGATATCTAAAACAATGTGTTCATGAGAGCGATTATCTGAGCATACTAGAGACTGCACACCAAGGTGTTGCAAGAGGTCATTTTGGACCCGATAGGATAATCAAAGCCATCCTCTTTGCAGGATTATGGTGGCCCACTCTTCACATGGATGCTCATACCTATGTCAAGAGATGTGATGTGTGCCAAAGAACTCAGTTTCCTACTCGCAGAGATGAAATGCCATTGAAACCCATGATGGGCGGACGTGCATTTTCTAAGTGGGGTATAGACTTTGTAGGACCCATTAACCCCCCTGCAAAAGGTACACATGCTGAATACATTATTGTTGCCACAGATTATCTGACGAAATGGGTAGAGGCAAAAGCCACGAAAAAGAATGATGCACACACAACTGCAAAATTCTTATTTGAGAATGTCTTTACAAGATATGGGCTGCCTATAGAGTTAGTGAGCGATCGGGGCACTCACTTTCTAAACCAAGTCATTGAATATTTGTTACAGGATTTTATGGTGATTCACAAGAAATCCGCACCATATCATCCTCAGGCCAATGGTCAGGCTGAAAGCACTAATAAGATCCTTTGTAACGTACTGACAAAACTCGTGAACAACAAACGTTCAGATTGGGACAAACAGTTACACCACGCTGTTTGGGCATATCGAGTGGCCTACAATACCGTACTCAATGCAACTCCCTTTCAGATGGTTTTTGGTCAGAATGTTTTGCTTCCTTTGGACTTCTTGATACCGACCCTTAAGGTTGCACAAGAACATCAGTGGACCGGCCATGAATTATCAGCAAGAATAATGGACTTGGAACGATTAGGAGAAACCAGGCTAAAGGAAGCAGCAGGAATATATGCAGCGAAGAAGCGACAGAAAGCATATTTTGATGCACATGTGAAAGATAAAGGCCTAAAAGAAGGAGATTTAGTTCTAGTATATACGTTGAAACAACACACACGTAAGTTAGAAAAGCGAGGCTATGGACCTATGATCATTAACAGACTCTCAACAAGTGGAGCAGTACAATTAGCCACTTTAGAAGGAGATATAATGCCTGATTATATTAGTGGCTGTAGAGTCAAGCTATATCAGGAACCTCTTATTGAGGATATGCTTAGACGACTCACGTTGGCAAAGAAGCGTAAGGAGGAAGAAAATAGAATACGGGCAGAAGCTCAGGCAGAAGCAATAGAACGCATGAAGTTAAGAAGACAAGGACTAGGGAGAGAACAGTATAACCATCCGGAAACTACACCCAGATATCCCATGGCCATGTGTCAAGTAAAGTCAACCACTCATCCTAGTATAGTGGACAGGAGACCATTCATTACAGTCAGGCTAGAGCACGACAACCCTTGCCAAGAGCTCAGGGCTTTAATTGACTTCGGTGCTGCGACTAGTGCTATTAGATGGTCCCACTATAAGGATTCAGGAATAGAAATGCGGCCAATTGAGGCATACCTCATAGGCCTAGGAGGCATGGAAACCCCTTGCATGGGTGAGGTGGACCTTCCTATCCTCATTAAGGATGTGACCATGACAGCGAAGCTACTAGTGTGCCATGATGACGACCTGATAGAACCCCTAATCCTTGGCCAAGATTGGCTATACGATCACTCAGTGGACCTAAATCTTAGACAAGGCTCCCTACAGATTGGAACCTTAGAACAGAAGCGAGTGATACCGCTTGACTTCCCTAATTGCATTCCGATTAAGGTTTGTAACCCTCGACCCTATGAAACGCATGCAACGGAAGACCGGAAGATCTTGGGTCAGACCAGTCACGTTAGGTCTACACCAACCCACTCGGGCTTGGCTATGGACAATTGTCAATCAGAAGAACGACAGGAGATCTTCCCTGGGGCTTCCTGCAAACTAGAAGGGGCAGCTACCCAACCGCTAGGGCAGATGAACACAATCAGCGGTGAGGTGGGTTGCATCAGCGGCCAAATGAGCACAACACCCTACGGTGCTCATCCTTCCAAACTTGCTGCGGACTGGCCTAGATTAAAGATAAAGAACGAATCACTTCCTAATGGGCAGGTCACGCAAGTGTTTGATCTCCCTTCTTTTCCAAAGCAGAGCGTCCAATGGACATCTCAAACCCAACCACGAAGGAGTCAACCACAACAGAGGAACCGAGACCGACGACATCACCATACAAGGCAAAGAAAGCAGCAGTATCAACATCACAGAGCAAGTGGCACGAGACAAATATGGGTGCCAAAAGGACAGCAACCACAGGCTATTGGCAACACTGGAGACGAGAACAGGACAAAGTTTCAACAGAAGCAGAGTCAGTATCCAAAGTCCCCTCGATCTTCTTTCCCAAGTACAAATACTCGACAGATTTGGATCGCCAAGAAATACCTTATCCATAGACCCACACCCATGCAGATTTGGGTACCCAAACAATGTATTATAGCCCAACCCTCTAGCCATGTAATATATACCCCTCCGAAATCTTTTCATCCTTCAATACCACCAAACCCGATACCACTTCTTGTCCCTCAGCAGAAACATACCACCCACTCCAAGACTCTTAGGAAATGGATACCGAAACGTATCCAAACGTCTGCTTGTACCCCATTATCTAACAATTTTCCCACCCCGTCTAAACTCCACCCTTGTACTAATTCACCTTCAACCAAACCTTGTATAAATTCATACACCCAAACCCCACATCATGCATAATAAAAGCTCATCAAGAATTGCAGGCATAATCTGAAGCATGTAGGCGTCTAGAGACCTGCATTAGTTTTGCAAAAAATCATTGCATCAATCACTTCATGACACTTGGCTACACGGGTTACACATCGGTTATGGAAAGGGATTGCGGTCTCACCTTATTGGGATCATAATTAATTTCCATGCTAATGTGTTAATCTTTTGTAGCAGATCTTTTCCATTAGCTCATCAGTCATCATGCAAACCGAAGCAGGACCATCAGAAACTAGCCCTAGTGCACCGATGGCCACTATTGGAGAATTACTAGCGGAATCTTATCCTACGATGCAACCACCAGAGTTTCAAGGTTTTCCAGGACCCATGCCAATCGATGATCCTCC
Source organism: Ceratopteris richardii (assembly GCA_020310875.1). Classification (NCBI taxonomy): domain Eukaryota; kingdom Viridiplantae; phylum Streptophyta; class Polypodiopsida; order Polypodiales; family Pteridaceae; genus Ceratopteris; species Ceratopteris richardii. The sequence goes on from CM035428.1 coordinate 151,673,801, forward strand.
TAGAGGATATACTGAGAAGATTCATCGTAATTCTCACTGGTTTCAAGGCCTGGCAGGACCCCTAGCAGACGCTGAATTCATATTTGAGGCCAATTTGGCATTTGATCTACACACATGGACCAAGTACCAGTTCTTGTCAAGAGAATTTGAAGGACTGCAGAATACACAAGATTTAACGCACGTTTGGGCACGAGCGGGATTTACAGAGTATTTTAGCGACCCTCTGCCTAAACCCGATTTTTAAAGATGCTTTTACTTGGTAACCACCTTAACGGCTTCAGAGAACAAGGATCTACCCGGAACATTCATGTTACCATCCTTGGTAAATGATCCTCCATTTAGAAGGTTCTATTTGTCTAAAGATTTAATTCGCGCAGCCCTAAAAATACATGGAACACACACTCCAACGGAGAAAGAACGGCTAGTCCCAGAGCAGATGAAACGTGGTGACGTAACTAAGTGGGAGGATATTTCTGCTATAACACCTGAGCTTTCCAAGCCATTACGGATATGCATGCAGCACTTTGCTTTCCCATCTCAGGATCGTTTTACCATGCCCCACAAGAGAATCTGGTTTGGATTGTACTTAGCATGTACTGGACCGCAAACGGTTGATCTTGCTAGCTAGATAATTGATCAGCTCTATTTGGCACAACATAGATGGGAACGAAAGAAGGTCATCAATGGATGTTGTGCACTTACAAGGATCATATATATGTGCTTGGTGTATGACTTACCAATTGAGCGCGCCATGACTAGTGAGGAGCTGAAGGCATTCAAAGGGACCACTAGGAAGGCTAGAAATTCTAGCAAAGGCAGAGCCGGAAAACGCATGAGAGGTACTATCCCATGCCTACAAGTCCCAGAATCGCCCTCTCCACAACCATCTCCAGAGCAGTCACCAACAGCAGCCACTCCCACGGTACCACCAATTTGTATACGGTTATCAAGACGAGTTACGCCGGAGGGCACCACCAGTACTGTTGCACCCCAAGCAGCCACAACCACAGAACCTATCACCACAACAGCTGAACTTCCCACCACTATTGGTGCGGAAGCTTTCTCTTTTCCAATACCGCATTTAGAACCAGGACAAGCAGAGCCACTGGACCAAACTTTTGATTTTGAGATGCCCGATGCATTCTCCAATGAGTTCCAGTTTTCAGAAGGACAATTGTTTTCTCAAGAATTTGAAAGGCCTAGCTACCCTACCACACCCAGGGATCAGCCACAAGGACAGATCGTGTCCAGCTCTGATGACGAAAGGACAGCGACCGATGACGACGAAGGTGACGACGAAGCTAGCCAGGGAACACATGAATCCCAAGAGCATGAATAGACAGATGGCCAAGGCCAACAAACAGACACACATGGCGATACAAGTACCCATGAAGATGAAACTTACGAGGCAGCAGCTTACACACTAGCTATCAAGAAGTTGTATAGAACTATGGAAAAAGTTTGGGCACGCAAAAAGCTGACAGAGGAAGAGATTCAAACAATAATAGAACAAGAACTTGTCACAGGCGGATTCGAAGACGCATACATCAAAGGATTCAAAGAATTAGTCAAATCAGTAGGCTCCAACGAGGCACTCAGGTACTTGCAAAGAAAGCCACTACCACAGTTTGACCCCCGCAGAGTACGACTACTTTCAAAGCCCGGCGAATACATTCGTGTACCAACCGGAGCACAATCTTCAGAACAAGCCAGGGAGGCACGCCTCGTCCCCGAAAGTTCGTTGGCTGTAGAAACCATCTTTGTAGATTCCCCACCCCGTGCTACAGCTGTACAAACCTCAGTAGTCACTGAAGTACCGACCACCCCAACCGCTCCTCCATCACCGCCCATTCCTCCAGCCTCCCCTATTCACCCTCCTTCCCCCCGACTATCATCTTCTATCGTCGGTGGTGTTGCAGAAATTGTCTTTACGACCACTAACCCCACAATTCCCGCACCCATTAGCCCTAGTCTACCCCCTCCCACACCCACCTTTCTATCCAACCCATTCCTTCATCAATCTTTTCCATCTTTCCCCACAACTCCAAGACCACTCAGACCAACCACTTAGTCCTGCCAGGTTCAAAGCCATTCCTTCAGACTCAATGAGGATGCTGCTAGACGATCATGTAAGATTACTAGATGAATACGACCGCATGAACAAGGAGTTACAGAAACTCAAAGAAGATCACAAATTACTCCAGTTACGAGAACCGGCACACCACGACATACCAACACCTGTGGACCCCTCTCCTGACCTCCTAGAGGAACTCAACTCATTACGGGCCCAGGTATCGACCCTTGAATCAAGGATTGCAGTATATGAAGCGCCACCAAGGCCAGATTCCCCACCTGAGCTACCAGCTGAAGAAGAAACTGTCACCATCCCGGTGGAGGAAACGTTTGAAGAAGCGTACGAGCCACAACCCATCCCAGGCGGACGCGTCACGGCCGAAGGCCAGATGACGTACGAACTTCCGACCCCCACGTGGATGAAGACTATTGAGGAACTTGGAACAACGCACTCAGCTAGAGTAGAGGCACAATTACATGCCATGGCGATGATAGAAGAAAGAATATTACAGTCTCCATTCTTTGCTCATTTGGCCCCGCGACGATACATATCTGGGCATGAGCTACAGTATAAACCGTATTTCATGTTAATGGCCGAATACCAGTTAGCCATTGAGAAAGAGACAGGTAAGAAACCATCGCATGCAACTCAATTCGAGGCAGTTGATCTACCACCAGATGCACAGAAAGGAAGGATCTATCAACCAGAGTGGCGAAAAAATTTACTACAGCAGTATCCAGAGATGATGAGTACATGGGTAAAGGCACCTTTGCACTTAAAGTACAACCCGTGTTGGGGACCAGTGCCACGATGCCGTTCCTGGACTGCCTTTGCTATTAAGGTACAAAACAATAAGCAGTGCCAAGACTGGTTGAATTACCCCTATTTTAAGCCACCCATTGAGTTACCAACTGTTGGCTACATGATGGCTACAATTCGCCACTGGCTCCCTAGATTAAAGCATATGGATGATATAGCGACGCAGATGACTGTCAAAATCTTTGACATGATGCAAATGATTTTTAAAGTCTTCCGACGCGTCAAGGCACCACATGTCAACACCCCGGGCTTTGAGCATGGCAATTTTGATCTGGTATATGATATGAGTACAACGCCATCGCTACGGGTGTGTTATGCCTGGCACTGTAGAATAAAGTACCTACCGGCGTGCTACAAGCAGACGTTCGAAGAGATGTTCACAACCGGCTTCTGGGAATACCATTCAGAGGTATTCATAAGTAGGCCTACACATTTATTACACTTATTTGCCTGTGAACGAATGGTGACTCGGAGAAACTCGAGGCAGATCTGGCCCGAGGCATTCGTATCTCCGAGCACACCCTCGCTCAAGACCTCCTACAGAACTATATCCGGCAGACCTCACAGCAAGGTTCTGTCAGGGACGACAGAAGCGAGAGGGAGGGGGGTGTTGGAAGCAGCCAGAGGCACAGACGACACGGAAGCATGTAACGACAAAGCAGGGAGCCAGTCGAATCGTTTTTCAAATAATTATGTTTTCAAATACTTTCCAAAAACCTCCAACAGTGATTTTTATCACTATTGTAACATATGTAACATAGAAAACCCCATTTTGTAATCCATAGCTCCATTTTGTGCAAGCCAAGGAGTCCTCGATCTTGAGGAGCTTAGGTAGAATGCGCGTACCAATTTTCGTTATTTTTAGATACCGTTTACCCTTCCAAATAGCATCTAGGACCTAATTTTTAACTATGCCGGTCACTAGATGTGAAACCGGTCAAAACTATTCTAGAAACTATAAAAAGAGCTAGAGAGCTCATTTTTGAGGTTGGTTAGTGTTAGCTTGTTTGAGGTTAGAGTTCTTTTGAGCTTGTAATAGTGTTCTTGAGTAATAGAGTTGATTTCTCACCTTCCATTGCACCTTGCTTGTCTCTTCGTAGTGTGTGTGTATGTGTGTGTGCATTTCTATGCTTCTCACCTTCACTCTCACTTCATCTCACATTCACGATCTTTCATATCACTCCTATCTCTTCCGCGGATTGACATTAAGGAGGTGGAGCTTCTTAACGTGGTTCTCACCATTGTGCTAGAGCAACACTTACCTAATTGACATGCTTCACATCTGTATGTCATATGTTGACCTGCAACATTAGGTAACCCAAGCATTGAACCATTGTTAATAATATCCTTCCTTAATACCTCTTTCATTGAAATGTGCAAGCCTTTTATGCCAAAGATCTAGCTCAGAGATCTTATGTCCTCCATAAGTGAACAAGGCATGACCAAAATTGCTTTGAATCTTCAATGTGAAGAGCCTTCCTTCTTTCTTCCCTGAAACAATTTGTCTATACCCATTGCTAGGGTCTTCCAAAAAAAACTCCATCATTAGTGAACCTTACTTCATAACCTTTCTCAACAATTTTCCTACACTTATCAGATTCTTTGGAATTGTAGAACATACAAAACCTTACTCAGAAGAGTGCTCCCATCCTTAGCCTTTACTGATCCAATTGACTTCAAATTATGCTTTGTATTATCACCTGTTTGAACTACATGATTAGTTACCTTATTCTCCAAATTAGTCATCAAATCTATGTTGCCACTTAGGTGATTGTTACACCCTGAGTCAATGTAGAAGACTCTTTGATCTTCACTTTGTCTTTTACAAGTTGCATTCATAATCAAGGTTGAATCCTCCTTCTGATATGTTCATTTAATTTTTGTTTGCCTTTGCTATTCTTCTTCTTGTCCTTTGAATATGTTGTTTGAAATGTACTCTTATCAACATCACCTTTGACATCCTACTCAAAGGTTAGCATATGTCATAGCAATTGATTTAAATCAGGAGTGAAATGATCTAGTGACAATTTAGTGGACAAAATGAATGGCTTCCATTTCTCATCTCCTCTCAAACCTGTGAGGATTTGCCTTACCAATTTGTCCTCTTCAAGATCTTCATCAACTGCTCCTAAGGCATCTGCAATGTCCTTCATCCTTATTACATAATCAAAAATGGATTGAGAAGCCTTCTTCTTGAATGTGGCAAACTCTACCCACAAAGATGCCTTCCTTGACTTTGTAGTGTTTTGGAAATGCTCATCCAAAGCATTGTCACGAGGAAGGAGATAAGGAAGAGAGCTCACACACACACTCTCACTCTCAAGGAGAAGCACACACACAGATTGAGGCAAGGAAGAATGATCTTCTTCTTCTTCTTCTATTACATAAAAGGAATGTACAAGAATGACCTAAAAACAAGGATATAACCAGTGCAATATATAAAGACCAGTACATAAGGAAAAACCTAATGTCCGCGAATGAGTGAGCTGGCAAGAAACAAATGTGCCATCACTCTCGGTAGATAAATCTAATAAAGCTCAATGAAGTATCTCTAACATATATCGGCGTGACCACTATACATGTCAGAGAAACCAAAAACTGGTACGTGTCATCCTGGATCATCACATGTTGAGCTTGATATCTCAACACTCCCCCTCAAGCTCAATGCCATATCTTGTAATCCAAGCATATTCCGAAACTTCTTCAACTTCTCAGCTCCAAGTGCTTTGGTGAAAATATCAGCAACCTGCTCATCTGTTCTCACATAAACAAGATCAATATCACCTGCTAATACCTTCTCTCTGATGAAGTAATAATGTACCTCGATATGCTTTGTTCTAGCATGGAAAACAGGGTTCCGTGCTAACTGTATGCTGCTAAGATTAATACAATAGATAGTGATAGGCTTTTGCACTTCCACACCTAAATCTGCAAGTAACATCTCCAGTCATGATGCCTCACATGCTGCCATTGCAGCACCTCTATACTCAGCCTCAGTACTCGACAAAGCAACAGTGGGTTGCTTCTTACTTCTTCATGTAATAGCTGCACCTCCAAATGATAAATGAAAGCCACTAGTAGATCTTCTATCTGGAGTACTACCAGCCCAATCTGCTTCGGTGTATCCATGAACCTGCAAATCTACACCAGCTTCATAAAACAATGCATAATCCAAAGTAGCACTCACATAATGTAGAGTGTGCCTCAGAGCATCCAAATGTGGCTTCTTGGGAACCTGCATAAACTGACTTTCAAGTCCAACAGTGTAGCTTAAATCAGGCCTTGTAATTGTAAGATATATAAGACTTCCCACAATTTTCCTGTACATAGTAGCATTTTCCAATGCTTCACCTGATGTAGTATCCAATTTCAAATTCTGATCTAAAGGCATAGAAATTGGCTTACAATCAGCCATACCATATTTTTGCAGCATATTCAAGGCATATTGCCTTTGCGACATCCATATACCTGTTTCTGTATGTATAAACTCAATGCCCAAGAAATAGCGCAGCACACCAAGATCTTTCATGTCAAATTCCTGCATAAGAAGTTTCTTTACCTCTTTGATGCTTTCTTCATTATCACCACCTACAATCAGATCATCGACATAAATAGCCACAATAGTGATGCCATCATCAGCCTTCCTTGCATATAGTGAGTGATCTGCATCACACATAGAAAACCCAATGCTGGTTAAGTAATCAGCAATCCTTGCATGCCATGCACGCGGAGCCTGCTTCAGCCCATACAAAGCCGTTTGCAACCTGCAAACATATTCTGGATGCTTTGAATCTTCATATCCTTGTGGCTGGTCCATATATACTTCTTCCTGTAACTCACCATGTAGGAAAGCATTCTTCACATCCATCTGATGCAAAGTCCATCCTTTTGCTGTAGCTAATGCAACAAGTGTCCTGACAGTAGACATTTTAGCTACAGGGCTGAATTTTTCCTCATAATCAATGCCATATGTCTGTGCATAACCTTTAGCTACCAATCGTGCTTTATACCTGCTTATGCTACCATCAGCATTATGCTTTACCTTGTAAACCCATTTGCAGCCTATGGATTTCTTTCCTTGCGGCAATGGAACCAGCTTCCATGTATCATTTCTATAAAGTGCAGCCATCTCCTCATCCATAGCTTTTTCCCAATCTGCATTACCAATTGCATCTTCAAAACAAGAAGGTTCAGCATCTTGTATTACCTTTGTCATGTAGGCACAATGGCGAGCCATGTAACTATCATATGTCAATCATTGCACTGAATTACGCATCCTCCCAAATCTTCTTGGTCCTCGGTCACTTCTTCTTGTATCACCTGCATGTGCCCTTCTTACTCCTGGAGTCTTCACAGAGGGCAATCCAAGTTCCTCATCAAGACTCTTTTCTAAACCGCTTGAATCTCCATCAACGTCTTCAAAACCTGCACCTGTTTTACTACCAGCAGAAAGCTTTTCTTTACCTTTCTTGGATGTATTTGATGAATTTGCTGGACTGAAATTTCCACGCAATCTTCCACTCCATGGATTTGAGTTGGAACTATTGCTTGGTGATGCATCCGGTCCACTCAAAACTTGAGATTCTGCACTAGGTTTTTTCATTTTCTTTGTCATTTGGTTCAAGATTCAGTCCTTCTTTGGCATCTGCATAGAAGCTTGACATTTCATCAAAATACCACATCTCTGCTCACCTTCACCTGTCGTGTGAGTGGGTTATAACATTTGTACCCCTTTTGCTCAAGGGAATATCCAATGAAGACACATTTTTCTGCTTTCGGATCAAGCTTCGTCCTCAACTCATCTGGAACATGTACATATGCAATACAGCCAAAAACTTTCAGATGTGATAAGTTTGGCTTTTTACCTGTAAACTTCTCTTCAGGTGTAACTTGATGTACAACAGCAGTTGGAGTTCTATTCATGATGTATATAGCAGTATGCACAGCTTCTGCCCAATAACAATGAGGCATATTCTTCTCAGCCATCAAGGCTCTTGCTATTTCTGCAATATGTCTATTTTTGCGTTCAGCAACACCATTCTGTTGTGGTGTGTACCTGCATGAAAACTGACGCCGAATTCCATGATTTTTTAGAAAACTGCTGAACTCATTTGACATGTATTCACCTCCTCCATCAGATCTTAATGTTTGAATGTACTTCCCTGTCTGCTTTTCCACCATAACTTTAAAATTCTAGAAGTGAGTAAACACCTCGCTCTTCTCTTTCATGAAATATACCCATACTTTGCGTGTATGGTCATCAATGAAAGTAACATAAAACCTGCAACCGCCCATAGATGTGGTCTTTGTTGGACCCCAAACATCTGTATGTACTACTTCTAGTACATTCTCACTAACATGCTTGTCATCTGGAAATGATGCTCTTGATTGTTTACCAAATTGACATGTTGCACATACCTTTTGCATTTCTGCAACTTTGAAATTTGGTAGTCCATGGACAATCTCCTTTGACTACATCAGTTTCAGCCTTTGCAAGTTTGCATGTCCAATCCGTTTGTGCCATATCTCTATATCTGCAATAACTCTTGCACCTTTCGCAAACATGGCTGCATTCATTTCAGGAATCTTCACATTTAAGGTGAACATCCTACCCACTTTTTTTCCTTTGGCAACCAATCGTCCATCCTGCTTGTACTCTTCTACATATAATCCATCAGCATTGAACCTGACTTGTAATCCCTGGTCAACCATTTGTCCAACAGAAACCAGATTCTTCGTTATATTTGGAACATGAAGCACATCAGCGAGATGTTTTACCTTTCCGTCCTCCATAGACAATGCTATGTTTCCTGTATGCTCAATAGGATGCGATGTGTCATCACCTGTTTCAACATATCCAGGAACTGGCATTTTCTGCAAACTACTAAACCATTCTGCATGACTGGTCATGTGATTTGAAGCACCTGAATCAACATACCAGATATTATCATTCGATTTTGAAACACCAGTAGACATCGTATTCATCATGTGATGTTGAACCATAAACAGCTTCTCATAATCATCTACACTTGTGGATGCATAGTTGTTTTGCTGCCTTCTGTTATTTTGATTCTTTAACTTGCAATCACGTTCAAAGTGTCCAGGTTTACCACAATTCCAACATCCTTTACTATCATTAACTGAATCATTTCTTTGGAAATTTCTGCGACCTCTTTGGCTCCCCTTGCCTAGAAACTGTCCTCTTCCTCCTGCATGATTCTGTTGTTGACCTTGGTCTTGGTGATTGTTTCCTCTTCCACTTCCAAAACCTCTACCTCTGCCTCTTCCTCTGTCAGAGTAGAATACCTGCTCAGAACTGGGCTTTCCTTGGGAGTTTGAATCCTCACCAAGATTCTTTTCTTCAATGATCAGCATAGAGACCAAATCAGCAAAATTCGGAATATTTTCCCTGGTCTGTATAGAAGTTCTGAACTGCTTATATGCAGCTCCTAAACCACGAAGGCACACTTCCACCTTATCATCATCATCTACATTCACGCCAATAGATGCAAGTGACTCACATATGCTTTTGATTTTTAGAGTGTAGTCACTTACCGACATGCTCTTTTTCTCCAATGTATGCAGCTCGTTCTTGAGTTGCAATTTTCGTGCCTTTGTATTGGTCTCGTACAAAGTGACCAAACTGTTCCAAGCCTCTTTTGGAGTCTTGGCATCCTGTATGTGTCCAATCATGCTATCCTGTATGCTAACAGATAGCCAATACATTACCTTTCGTGCTCCTTGATTCCATTCCTCATATGCTCTTAACTGTTTTGCAGTCCGATTCCTTTCTGGTAACTGTGGAGCATTTTCATTCTCTCCTTCGATGTACTTCCAGTAGCCTTTTCCCATCAAGAAATTCGTCATTGTGAATCTCCAAGCATGGAAGTTCTTCTTGTCCAACTTATCGCTCATAAGCTGACTCATTCCATCTGCGTTTGCCATTTCTGCAACAATTCACAACACCGCAACACACTACAAGCAGTACTTCTGCTTGAACACTGTCGCACTATGACGTGACAGTTCGATCTCAGAAAAACACAGTTTTCGTGTATCAACAGTACACGGAATCGCTTGAAATTCGGAATCTGGAATATATGAGTGTCGCCAAACACAACGCAAGTTACAGTTTTTGAAACTGACCTGGTTTTTCTATGGGCCCCACCTTACGGGCTCGAAACGGAGGTCGAGATGGCTCCGAAACTTCGATCTGACAAAAACAAGTGATCCTAAAGGGATAACTCTCGAAAATATTTTGAGGTCTTTTACCTTCACGGCGATTTTTGTAGCAAACGGAGGCCGTTTGTGAAATCGCGTTTTCTCCACGCCTTGCCACGTAGTCTTCATCGTCGCCTTCTCCACGAGCTCTCTACAGCCACGCTGGCTCTGATACCATGTCATGAGGAAGGAGATAAGGAAGAGAGCTCACACACACACTCTCACTCTCAAGGAGAAGCACACACACAGATTGAGGCAAGGAAGAATGATCTTCTTCTATTACATAAAAGGAATGTACAAGAATGACCTAAAAACAAGAATACAACCAGTGCAATATATAAAGACCAGTACATAAGGAAAAACCTAATGTTTGCGAATGAGTGAGCTGGCAAGAAACAAATGTGCCATCACTCTCGGTAGATAAATCTAATAAAGCTCAATGAAGTATCTCTGACATATACCGGCGTGACCACTATACATGTTAGAGAAACGAAAAACTGGTACGTGTCATCCTGGATCATCACATGTTGAGCTTGATATCTCAACAAGCATTCCATATGTCACTTGCACTTTCAAGTCCTCTAATATGAGGTAGCAAGTAATCATTGACTCCCATGTAGATAATGCTCCTTGCTTGAGCATCCTTCTTCATCCAAATCTTTAAATCTACAAGCTCCTCCCTAATAGGAAGACTAGGATCTTTAAACTCTGGCTTTTCTTCTTCACCTATAATGTATCCTATTAAGTATTTGCTCATGAGATGAGCTTACATCCTCATGGACTAAGCAGGATAGTTTTCTCTATCCAATTTCTCTATCTGAAGAGAATCTCCCATCTTTTCTTCACATGTATATTAAATTCTTCAAGCTTTGTGAGGAATAAGTGTACCTTTACTTCAAATGTAGTTCCTTTTGATCTTCTTGATAGCTTCAGGCCTCCTTCTCTAGGTTTCACTTTAAGCTTTCACCTTTTGAACCTTCAAATGTTGATTTCTATATAACTACAATAGTCGGGATCCTCCTTTCTTCAATTTTGATGATTCTTGCTCTGATACCACTGATGGAGAGTGTTAATCTCCAAAAGAACAAGTTATCCTTGATGTTAGAGCACCTCTATATCAAGAACAACTCAAAACCTCAACCAATTTTGGAAGACTAATGCCAGATTACCAATCTTTGCACTAACTATGAAGAGAGTGATTATTAAAAAAAGTCTACTTCACTTAATTCACTCATTGAGTGATCAAATGTATAAATTTTTCAATAAAACTTTGTATGAGCTATCCTCTACTGTTTATGCACCTTATCCAAGTTAAATTTTCTCAAAAGATTTAGTAAAACTTGAGATTTACTCTAAACAATTCACCTATGTCTAAAACTATACTTCTGTACTGTCGACTTTGACACCTGTAACTTCTAATGCATAGTTCTCTTAAACTAGAACCCATTTATTCAAATTATTTTACCCATAGGTAGCTTACCTTCCAACTTAAAGAATGAGTGCTTGTTTGTTCAAAACTCTACATTGTGGAAGGATAATTGAACAAAACATTATCATCAAATTTGCACCTGCTTCAGTCTTCTCTTCTTCACATTTACACATGTGAATGTTTCTACTCTCAATTCTCTTAGCTTGATCACAATTAGGATCTCAAAATTTGTACAGAGGTCACTCAATTGTAGACTTAGACTTGTACAAAAGCATTTCACAAAAGGATAAACACAGAAGGAGCACTGAGCAAAATATGGGGTGCAACTTTTCTTCTATTCAAGAAAAACATTACATCTGATTGATGAGCTATACTCTCATCACTTATAAAGTGTCTATTGACTCTTAAAACTTGTCTTTTCTCACCTCTCTTACATGCATCGACTTTTTACTTGTATATATAGGCATATATGTACAAACTTGTGACCATTACAAAAGTATAAGTAAGTTAACTACAAGTTTAATGTACATGTATATACAAGCCTTCATTCTCCGAATATTCACTAACTTCAATCTTCATATATTGGTCTTTGCTTCATCCTTTTGACTTCAAAACTTTGTGCAAATCATCAATTGATGGTTTTCCTGCACCAACAATCACCCATATACCCATGTGCATTTTCTAAATATGCGAACATGAATAAGATGAATCAAGGCTCCTCTTTTTTTTTTTTAAACATCAAAAAACAACACATTTCCAAGCCGTGTAACTCAAAGATGGTGAGGAATTAGCTTAAGCTTGTGAGACACAAAAATATTCAGCTCTTCAATCTGTACAAGAGTGGTAGAGATGCCTTAGGTCCAAATCCTCTTCAAGATATCACTTTTGAGCCCTGCAAAATAAAAAATTCTAGAGAGAGATGGAAAAACATGAAAAATCTCTTCATTAACCTATCTTCATGCGACCAAATGAGACATTAAACATAGGAACTACAAAAAATTCAATCAAGTAAAGTTTTTCTACTAAGATACTCTACCTTTCTCTCATACAACATTTTTTCGGATTCCTTCATCTTCATGCTCAAATTTAACACACAAATTTCATGTGACAACTTTCTAGAGAGAATGTAAAAACTTATTGCTACAAAATTTTGCAGAGATGATCAAAATATCCTAAACATAAAATTTCATTATTACCTAGACATCTATTTTTTTGGGAAAATCAATGTGGCATCTTACACGACATAGATGCAAGCCAAGGGGAAAAACCTCTTAAAGAGGGAAGAAAGTGAGCCGATAGTCTTAATTGTGTTGACACATATCACCACTGAAATATATCAACATATTCAAAGCAAAAAGCATAATATAAATAATCACATGCTTATGCAACATAAACCATCCCCCCAAAAATAATGTGAAGTCCATGGTGATGTGCTAGGAGCAAAAACTTTATTCTCTTAAAAATAATTACAAAACACCATAAAAACATATTTATCCTTACAAGATGATGATTATTACACATATATTATGATGCTCATAGTGCAAGAGAAAATGGACCAAGATCACTTAAGTGATTTTCTTACTACTACAATTGAAAAAAGGGTTTGATCGTTTGCCTACACTTTATCTATTCAAACTAGGTTAATATAACATTACATCAACAAACGATCTTGTTGGTCACTAGTAATTGAAATTCTCAAAGTTTTCAAAAAAAAGTTTGATCATTGAGAGCTACTCCTAGTTTGAATTAATTGAAAGTACAATGAAAGGGACGTAGCACCGATGAGATCCTCTGAATCCCACAAAGCAGCGGTTAGACACCTACAACTACTAGAATACAAAACCTTAAGGTTCGTTAAGATAGACGCTAAAAAGTGATAACTCTAAGGCGAGATGAGATGATTGGTTTGAACTCTATATCCCAAAAACCCTACAAAAGAAATTGATTTTGATAACTCACCACGTAAGTGATGATAAGTATCTGACCACAACCCATTGGTGGTGAATCCCCATCTCGTCTTGAGAGGAAGCCCATCCTTGTTTGACCCCCCACCCCCTGTCTTGAGAGGGTAAGGGCCCAACCATTTAAAAAAAAAAAGAGGAAGTTTGGCCAAAGCCTAATCTCCTTTTGCTTGAATTGATTGAAAGCACAAATGTACAACTGAATGGGCATAGTACTCATGGGACTCCCCATATCCCACAAAGCAAAGGTTAGAATGCCGAATGATTCCACTTGCGTATCGATTATGATTTAAATGCTGATTCGAAAACTCTGTGATTACACAACTGCTTCCCGAATATAGTTAGCTCACTGAAAGTAGTTAGCTCCCCGAAGACACTTTTCACCACGCTTGAAGTTGAAGCTCGGACTATGGCACAGGAATGGCTAAGCATCATCCTGATTTGATCATGTGCCTGAAGTAGCCTCACAGATCATCTGGAAATACATCTGCGTACTCATCTAAAAGTTTTATAACATATTCATGTATTTCTTCTTCTTTCTTGTTCTCTTGAAGGTCATTCTCATAAATCAAATATGTCTCACAACTCTCTTGAATAACCCTAATCAAATTTATAGCAGAAACAAGAGAAAAACCTGAATTACACTTGACTACTAGACAATGTTCCTTCCCCTCTCTTTTCAAAGTAAGGATCCCACTTTTGCAATCAATCACAACACTGTTATGAACTAACCAGTCCATTCCAATTATTACATCACATTCTTTCATTTCAATTATATGGAAGGTACCCAAAAACTTATGTTCACCTAACATAAAATCAAGATTCTCAAGACAACCTTGCGTATAGTGTATCGTACCATTAGCCATCTTTATAGGTCTTTTGGTTTGCATCTCAATATGCAAGTCTAAAGCCTCTACCAACTTAAGTGAAAGGAAAAAATTTGTGCTACAGAATCAATGAAGAAACTAACCTTATGTGAGGATATGTCCCCCATAATCCTAATCACCGATGCCCTTGAATGAGAAGAAGTTGTCATGCACTAAAGTCTAGGGTTAGAACACTTACCTTGATCATCCGCTTCCTCAATTGTTATGTTTCTTCTTGTAGATGAGCTATCTTCGCCTGCATAGAACGGTTGATGGCCTTGTTTGGACATTCAAAAGTGCGATTTCCCTGTCCTCCACATCAAAAGCAAAGTCCCAATATTTTGGCCCGCTCCAAGAAATCATAATCATGTTGCCAGTGCACAAGTTCTTACTTCTTAGGTGTATCGATCTGCTTCGACTTAGTTTTTCCTCCTTGAGCATTAATAGAGTTAGTCGATTTAAGTCCATTATGATTTATTGAAATAGGTCTTGGGGGTCAATGTCCTATTGAGATAAACCTTGATTTGTATGCCTTTTTCATAGTAAACGTCTCCATCTTCTCACAGTTTTCTGCTTTTGCAACCGCATCAAGAAAATCTACACATCCGGATGCCTTTGCTTGATAGCAAAGCTCTTCTTGCAAACCCTCAATAAATTTGCTCTTCAGGGCATCTCCAGAAACTTCTAGTGCATACTTATGTAAACGCAAAAATTCCTCCTTATATTCTTCAACAGACAAGTTATGTCTATCATCCTCATGTTGCTTGAAGGAGTAGAATTCTATTTTCTTTTCCATCCGATAACGTGGAGAACAATAATGATTCTCTACTTGCTCTTGAAACTCTTTCCAGAGGATTGGACCTTTTCTTGTCTACATGTATGATTTCCACCACAGTTTGGCGACTCCTCGTAGATCCTTTGCTTTTGATTCCTCACTAAACGTGCGTAGATCAAAGAAATCTTCGAGTTCCTCAATCCATGCTTCAAGATCATCTCCAATTTTCTTCTCACCATCAAATTCATTTAAACACTTGCTCTTTTAGACACTTGCTCTTTTAAACACTTGCTTAAGTGCATATTTGCCTACATCATCATCATCTTCAGGTTCACATTGTCGTCTATCTCTACATGCATTCAATGTGCCTGCACCATTATCACCTTCATCATTGAGGTTCATGAAAGCATTTGCAGTACCCTCTTTTTGTTTGTTGGATCTTTCTTTATGTAATTCTGCATTCAGTCTATGGACAAGCTCCTCTTGTTCTTCAAAGCCTGCATCTTGTCCCGTAATCCAACTCTGCTTTGATACCACTTGTAACAAGTCTCCTAATCTTCAATCACAATCCCACACAAAACAATAGACTTCGGGACAACAAGAGATAAAGAAGAAAAAATAGAGTATACGCAGAACAAGAAGAGAGAGAACTTTATTATCTGTGCGAATTTACAAGTTGTTTTGATCTGCGTTACAAAATCTATCAAATAGCTTCAATGTGAAGCCTCATCCACCCGACCAACCCGAGTCAATCCCAATCCCAATCAAAATCACAATCTCAATCCCAATCTCAATCTCAATCGCAATCTCAGAAGCCCAAAATGATCGTGATCAATGTACGACCTCTTTCCCTATCTTGCAGTCTTCATCTTTTCGGATCTCCACCTTTCGTTAGCGCACGACCAATCACACCTCCCTAGACATGCACTCTTAAAATCTGCATGCTCCAAGATAGTGTCTTTTCGCATGCCTCATGCAAGACTTTGAGACCACCCATGCGTCTACTTTTCATGTCTATCTCAAGAATTGTACCTGCAAAAATAGAGGCGATCCCTACAACACACTCACACACACACATCAATCACCCGAAATAATCCATATACCCATGTGCATTTTCTAAATCTACAAACATGAATAAGATGAATCAAGGTCTTATTTTATTTTTTTTTGCAAGTGTCGAAAAACAGCACTTTTACACGCCCTATAACTCCAAAATGGTGAGGAATTAGCTTAAGCTTGTGAGACACAAAAATATTTAGTTCTTCAATCTCCGCTTCAAGATATCACTTTTGGGCCTTGCAAAATCAAAATTCTAGAGAGAGATGAAAAAACATGAAAAATCTCTTCATTAACCTATCTTCATGTGAACAAACAAGACATTAAACATAGGAACTACAAAAAATTCGATGAGGTAAAGTTTTTCTACTAAGAATACTCTACTTTTCTCTCATACAACACTTTTTCAGATTTCTTCATCTTCATGCTCAAATTTAACACACAAATTTCATGCAACAACTTTCTAGAGAGAATGTAAAAACTTATTGCTACAAAATTTTATAGACATGATCAAAATATCCTAAACATAAAATTTCATTATTACATAGACATCTTTTTTCTTGGGGAAAATAAATGTGGCATCTTACAAGACATATAAGGGGAAAAACCTCTTAAAGAGGGAAGAAAGTGAGCCGATAGTCTTAATTGTGTTGACACATATCACCACTGAAATATATCAACATATTCAAAGCAAAAACCATAATATAAATAATTACATGCTTATGCAACATCAACCATCCCCCCACAAATATTGTGAAGTCCATGAGCTTAGAAACAAAAACTTTATTCTCGTAAAAATAATTACAAAACACCATAAAAACATATTTATCCTTACAAGATGATGATTATTACACATATATTATGATGCTCATATGTGTAAGAGAAAATGGACCAAGATTAGTTGAGTGATTTTCTTGCTACTACAATTGAAAAAAGGGTTTGCTGGTTTGCCTACACTTTATCTATTCAAACTAGGTTAATATAACATTACATCAACAAACGATCTTGTTGGTCACGAGTAATTGAAATTTTCAAAGTTTTCAAAAGAAAGTTTGATCATTGAGATCTACTCCTAGTTTGAATTAATTGAAAGTACAATGAAAGGAAGACATAGCACCGATGAGATCCTCCGGATCTCACAAAGCAGGGGTTAGACACCTACAACTACTAGAATACAAAACCTTAAGGTTCGTTAAGATAGACACTAGAAAGTGATAACTCTAAGGCGAGATGAGATGATTGGTTTGAACTCTATAGCCCAAAAACCCTACAAAAGAAATTGATTTTGATAACTCACCATGTAAGTGATGATAAGTATCTGACCACAACCGTCGGTGTTGAATCCCCATCCCGTCTTGAGAGGAAGCCCATCTTTGTTTAACCCCCCACCCCCTGTCTTGAGAGCGTAAGGACCCAACCATGTTTTTTTTAAAGAGGAAGTTTGGCCAAAGCGTAATCTCCTTTTGCTTGAATTGATCGAAAGCACAACTGTACAACTGAATGGGCATAGTACTCATGGGACTCCCCATATCCCACAAAGCAAGGGTTAGAATGCCCGAAGGCAAACACTTGAAAGAGTTGCTTGAAGGCATCTAGTTTAATATTGCCGAAAGGAATTACACTCGCCTTAGACCCACACATATCCTATCGTAGAGGGGGGGTTGAACCCTGGCCCGTGTCTCAAGAGACGGAAGGCCTAACCACTCACAATAACGGAGATGGACCCACACGGATGGTGTAAAACTTTAGTAATGGAGGTTTATCTTCCATGAAGTATGCTCCCATGGATGATGGACACTGTTGGATGTATTATGATAGCATTGGAGAATGCTTCCACTTGCGTATCGATTATGATTTAAATGCTGATTCGAAAACTCTGTGATTACACAGCTGCTTCCCGAATATAGTTAGCTCGCTGAAAGTAGTTAGCTCCCCGAAGACACTTTCGCTTGAAGTTGAAGCTCGGACCGTGGCACAGGAATGGCTAAGCATCATCCTGATTTGATCATGTGCCGGAAGCAGCCTGGCATTGCTATTGGGCGTCTTTGTGAGAAGTGCGATGGCAAGTGCGTAATATGCGACTCCTATGTCCGCCCATGCACGTTGGTTCGTGTTTGTGACGAGTGCAATTATGGATCATTTCAAGGACGGTGCGTCATATGTGGAGGTGCTGGCATTTCAGATGCGTATTATTGCAAAGAATGCACTCAACAAGAGAAGGACAGAGATGGTTGCCCTAAAATAGTGAACCTTGGTAGTGCGAAAACCGATCTTTTCTATGAACGGAAGAAATATGGTTTTAAGAAACGATAGCGAAATATTTTTACAGTCGTTTACTTTGCTCCAAATGTGTTGCTGAGAACCATTTAAAAGCTATATGCGATCCAAAGCTTTCATTAGACCATACTTCGTAAAAAAATCAAGGTATGGAGGGTATCATTCATGTTATTTATCACGTGGAATGAGGATTGTATCTAGATGCTCTTTCTTACAATATTGTTAGACTGCGGAGATATGCTGTGAAAACTTGTGTCAATCAAAATTTCCGACAATTTTCTTTTTCATATGTGCTTATTCGCACAGAATGGATGCAGATTTTGATGTATGCTTTTTCTTGTTTTGAAAATTCCATATATAGATAGCCTCTGTTGTGGATTTAGACTGCTTTTAAAATCATTGAGATAATCTCCGGTTTGTTTTGGCTGAATATGGTCTTCTTGTTCCATGCTCTCTAACTAACATCCTTTAAATATTTAGTTACATACATCACTTGCAGGAGCATCCTTCAACCTGTTCAGGTTGCATATGCACAATATGGAGAAGTTATATCACATCATGTTGACATAGTTTATGTTTTCCTGTCTATGCATTCCGCATATGAGCATTTAGATTCTGTAGTAGACTAACTTATCTCTCATTCCTTGAGGGAACAAGTTGATTTCTCTCTTCTCAAGGAACTAATGCTTCTGAAATGCAATTAGTTGAACCCTGGTCACCTTACATTGGGCCAAATCACTGTGTATGGTGTTCCTAATCAATGTTGTCCTAGGCCTAAGAGAAGCAATTATGTGGTTGTCTCCTCCTTGTATTGTACTCATCATCGCCTGGAACATCTCTAACTGATAACTTCTCATCACGAAACAATTTATTTTCTTGCTTTGGAAAGGTGTGTGTATATCTAGTTAAATACGTGCATGTAGTTATGTAGATGTATTGTGGATATACATGATATATACTTATACAGTTATTTAGATATACATCATGTGTACGCACACATGTTTTTAACACAGGTATGTATTTGTACAAATATATAACAGACATATGTATACTGTATACTCAATAATATGCAAAAAATCTACATATGTACACATTTATTGTTTAATCATAGGTTTAAACATCTTTAATTGCAAGTTCAAATATTTATGTATACTCATATTTATTTGTTTAGAAGATGTATATCAATCAGAATTTGGAATATCCCTGAGTTCTAAGTTTTCAAAAAAAAAAAAAATCAGGGAAAAGGATATCGATGTCTTTGTTCAAATTCATCATTTTTAAATGTAACAAAAAGGGGAACTTTCTAATAAATAATGGTAGATTTTTGTGGGTTCTTTGAAGTTCATTATAGTTTTATGTATATGTATATGCATGTGTGTGTCTGTGTGTATATGTATTTGTATTTGTATATGTATTTGCATGCGTCTGTGTCTATGTATATGCATGTGTGTGTGCGTGTGTCCATGTATATGTAATATGTATATGCATCTGTGTGTCTATGTGTATGTATATGTATATCTGTGTCTCTGTGTCTATGTCTATATCTATATATATGTATATGCCTCCACCTGCGCCTGCGGATCTCTTAATGAGCTTGTTCTTACTAGAATTACATAGATAGACAGATTCAGAGGCACTTTTGTTTTACTTTCTTTCTTTCGCCTTCACCTTTCTTTTTCACCCAGAGGTATCAGATCTACCTTGATGCAACTCTTTTGGTCTCATAGGCCATTTCAGCATTCTGAACCTGCTAAGCTGTGAAATGTAACTCATTTGGACTCATGGGCCATTTTGGCATTGTGAACCTGCGCTGTGTGTGTGTGTGTGTGAGCGGGTGCACCGTGCATGTATGCATGTGTGCATGCATGTGAATGCTTGTACATGCACATGTTAACAACAACAGGGAGGAAGAGGACACAAAAAAGAACGCATCCCTTCATCTTTTAGAAATCTGTCTCTAATGAAACAAAAAACTTGGATGCATTAGTTTACTGTCTAAGCTTAACATAGGGATTCTGGTTTCACTTAATTTCAAAGTCAGATTTCCTTATCTTTGAGCCATTACCTTGGTAGTGCCACATCAGGAGCAATCCCGATTCCCATTCATATCTGATGTAGCCAATGGATTCAAAAGCACATGTTATATATATATATATATATATATATATATATATATATATATATATATATATATATATATATATATATATATATATATATATATATATATATATATATATATATATATATATATTTATTTATTTATTTATTTATGTAATTATTTTTATTTTTATTTATTTCTTTTTTAATTTATTATTATTATAATAATTATTATTATTTAATTTTTTAATTTTTTTTCTTTTGTTTTCAGTTTGAGTTAATTGATTGTTTTTTTGTGTCTCATTTTGTATTGGCTTTCTTTCTTGTATGTATTTTACATGTCTTATATTGATCTTAAGTCTCTTGCTTTTGTTTGTTGTTTTTTCCAATGTGTATGTGTTTGTGTTCTCTATCCTGAGTTCGTAAGTTTGGATAACTCTGAACTTATGAAGGTATATATACATACATACAGGGTGCATCAGGAACCCCCTATCCTGGCTTTACTGACCCCATTATGACGTCCATGTCAGAAATGTATTCCTGACTCTGCCTTTTTTTCCTCCCAGGGC